>JBAIAA010000656.1:700000-1223028 GCA_037893245.1 Crossaster papposus | reverse complement strand
TTGCCAGCACTTTTTTCCTGTAAAATGACAACAAAAATGAAGTGTGCGTTAGTTATGTTTTTTGGCAGTTTTTTATCACTTTGTTTAAGTCATAATTGACAGAAATGTGTGTTTTTATTATTTTTTTTATAAAATTGTATAGGTAATAACTAACTAAATTTAGCTGTTAAAAAACACACAAATGTTTTACAGTGTGGAACAAGTGGAACATTTTTTAAATTAAGGTTTAATAGCCAAACATAAGACACAATTCTGAAAAATATCTGTACAGTATTAATATTTTTCTTAAAAAATGATCAAACTGAGTGACGAGAAATCAATTATTTATGCAGATATGTCGCCTGAACTGCTTGTGGGGTGGTATTAACTGTGGCAGAACCCATCTTAAATAGGCACAGAGAAACCACCAAGGGTGTAGATTTCACTCCCCCTCCCCCCCACATCCCCCCTCCCCCCTCCTCCCCTCCCACCGGGGCGGCACTGGTTTTTTTTCACCAGAGGGAATTGGCCGTTCGATCACCCCTCACACAGTCTTTGTGGTGAGAACAAAACCAAAATGCCGATTTAAGGTTATCTTGTAGGCCTAAAGTAATTTCCAACATTCTAATTAAAAACGGAGAACAAACACTACAAAAGAGATTTAGCTATACACAAAGATTTATCTTGACAATTTTAGATTGTTTTTTACATTGCAAACAATGTCAAATTATTACCATTATTATCATGCAGCTTAAAGATTATTTGAAATATACTGAGATTGATCTTTTATAATTTATACACATGCACCCGCCGATGAACTTGAAACAATCCACATTTTGCATGATTCAGAATAATAATCCTGTGCATGAAGAGACTGTTTCGTGAAAATAGAACAGCCGCCCTCTGTTGGCGTTACATTTTTTTTAGGGCGAGTAAGTTGCTGCTTTGAAAAGATTAGTTTCACTAATGATAATTGATTTGGTTGGAATTACGCTGATTGAACATTGATGAAATGTCACATGCGCAGCATGGAGCTCTGTGTGTGCAGTTCAGTGGCGCATCCGAAATTGGGGGCGTCATAAATGGAGGAAAACGTCTTTAAGTCACTTCCTCATTACCCAACTTCCACCCAATAATGCATCACGTTGCGTGTGACAGTTTGATAGTGTAATGGCTGCCTTTTATCCATTAGCCAGTTCGCGTCGGATGCCGTGCATACACGCACAGGGTTTTTTCTGGGATTAAAAAACGGATGACGGATAATCACGTCACGAACAAGGCCCGAAAAATATCTGTCAGCAACCGGCTCGCTGCTACCCACAGATGCTGGGGTGGCCTGAACCCGCCTAAGATCAAGGGTTGGTGAAAAACTCGCACCTTTTCGCTCGGGCGCTGGGAAGCGCCGATGCTCTTTGAGCTCTGATTGGATAGATTGTTTGTGACCTGTAAACTGAAGGTCACTAATTCCGCTGCTCAGCTTCCGCTCGTGCCCACCGCCCATACTATTTGATTTTAAAGTAACCATCAATTGTCGCGCGCTTTGCATTCGGTCGGTCAACACCCCAACAACATTATATAGACGACGACCTCAAAATACGTGAACCCCAAAATGGCTCTAAACACTATTGTAAAGAACTATTGTATTGATATCAACAAGTGACGTTTCAAGTGCCAGGGAACGTGGCACACACGGGCCAATTTTTAGGGGGTGTTTTCCCAGCAGAAATAGGTGCTTAAACATACGATACATTGACGTACTGCCGACGACCTTGTAGCACAGAACGGTTATGATTATATCTATGCAATTCGAAAAGGTCAGGTCATGACTTCCTTTGGGCGACTGGTCAATGTCTAAATAATGTCCAACAAATCCCGGCGCGAACTTGTTAATTTGTTTACTCGCAAAAAAACAATGAATCTTCTTTCGTACGATGATGAGCAGCTTAACGTGTTACTGCATACATCGGTTTGATGACATTAGTGGAAACAGGGTGGATCGCGTTTAAGGTTGTCATACCCCACCTGTAGTAATAATTGAAATCGATGACTTCCCGAGCCCTGAATATAACAAAGAATTTTTATAGGGCGGTCTTTGAAACAATTAACATTATCAGAAACGCGGGCTAGAATTTCATGTACCTCGGGAACTCCAATTACATTTTGAGAAGGTAACAGATAACATGCCTCATTGAGTGATCCCCACAATGCCGCTTCCCAGGTTGTATCGTAAACTCGGGCGTGATCCCTGGCCACACGGAATTCTGGTGGATACTGACAAATTGGGATAACCGCCACAATAGAGCAATATAGCTCAGTTTATAAAGCGTTCAGTACTGTATTCTGGAGGTCGCAGGTTCAAATCCCGCCCCTGCCAGTTTTCTTTGTTCACTTTTATAAGTAGATTTTCTGTTTTTGTACAATGTCAATAATACCAATTTCTGAAAAATTGTCGGTAATTTTATTGATTGAGTGAGCAAACTAAAAAATTAATATAAATATAAATAATCAGAGGGTACAGGGAAGCTGGGAGCCGCGAGGCCGCGGAAGACAAATTCCAGTAGAAAGAGACCCCCCCCCCCCCCTTCCCGAGGTACCCTATTTAAAATTGGGGGGGGGGGGGGGGGAAGCCAGCCTCACGGGGGTCTGGGGACCTCTATACTTGTACATCAATCATGACAACCACAAATCACCGACGACTGGGCGAATACATCTGACCTTGGCACTGATTCCATTGGTCTTGGGCCATTACACCTGTAGTAGAATTACTCAATTAAGAACGTGTGGTTTGACATGGAAGCTAAAGATTAGAAGTTCGGATGCGGTGACTGTCAATTAATTACCATCATCTATTCAGCAATGTCAATAGTCCATACTGGTCATTATTAACTAATTTAAGTAGGTATTAGGTAATTTACTGGCACTATAGTTTGTATATTGAACACTTTTTTTTCTCAATTCGGACAATAAAAAATTAATTAACCGAATAAAAACAATAGAACCGGCTGTTTCTATTGCTTTAACCAGAGTATCCAAAAGAGAGAACAAATCCTTTGATAGTGCAAGTGCTTAATAAAAAAAGGAATGAATTCAAAAAATATAATATAAATCACCAACTGAAAATTAAAACTTGCAATAGCAGTAACTCAGCATTACCTCACAAGCAGTAACTAGCGGCGGGAGGTGTTGGGGGGGGGGGGGGGGGGGGTGTCAGGAATATTACTCAACACTTCTTAATAATAATAAAATAAAAGACAAACAATTGAGCAAAATTTCCACTCCATATTTTCAAAAACGTTTCGGCGTTACCCAGTAAATCATCATTCCAACCTCATCCACGGTGAGGAATTGATTATAGGGAACCGTTCTGTATTATTTGCAGATCAGCACCTCAACAAATTATGCTGAACGATTCCCGCTAAACTTTATACAAACTCTCCTTGTAGCACCATTCCTTCCCATCCATAGGGTAAACTGTACCCACCCCTTCCCAGGGATGTAGTCGAGTCCATCACAAGTCCCTGCAAGTCCCTGTAAGTCCCTGCAAGTCCATCACAAGTCCTTCAGTTCCAATTGAAACCACAAGCTATTCAAATCAGCTTTGACAAAGGCATTCCGTTGTCATTGTTCATCTAGTTACTTGTGACTGCCTTTATGAAGGGACTTGTGACTGGCTTCACGAAATGACTTGTGAAAGGACTGCAGGGACTCGACTACAACCCTTGCCCCTTCCTTCCCACCCATAGGGTCAACTAAACCTACCCCTTCCTTCTCAACCATAGGGTCAACCCGAACCTACCCCTCCCTTCCCACCCATAGGGTCAACCGAACCTACCCCTCCCTTCCCACCCATAGGGTCAACCGAACCTACCCCTCCCTTCCCACCCATAGGGTCAACCGAACCATAGAGAAAGGAACAGACCCCTTCCTTTCCACCCATAGTGTCAACCGAACCTACCCCTCCCTTCCAACCCATATAGGGCCAACTGTACCTACTCCTTCCGATCCTTCCCACACATAGGGTCAACTACCTCTCCCTTTCCAGTCCACAAATTCAACTAATTGAAGTTCAATTGATTTCAACCAATAACTTGACCAGTACTGGAGCCTATCTCAGAGGCCACGTGACTCGGGCGTATCCATTTATCAGTTTCAGTTGATTGTTATTACTAAACCAAAATTCGTTGCGAAACCATTGTTCAGTAAATGTTGGCTTGGAACCAACAAAATAAGTCATGAAATATTCACCAGGCATATGCATGTTACGACATGCCGAAGGCGGGGTTTTCGCCGTCATTTTTTGTTGCTGTGTGTCAGGGCTTGTGATACATCTCTTTGACACCAGATACAAGCAAAAGGGTCATTTTATCTCTATCTACGTTAAAAATGAAGATGAGATGCTGTGGTGTATCAGTGTTTTAAAACGTTTTATTTGTAAAGTGTGTGTGATGAAAAGTCTTCTTTTTCCAGTTTGTAGTGATGTCAAGTTTCTTCCTTAACATACAGCATCTTCTTTCAAACTTATCAGAGATGCCCCGTTTCTTCTTTAAGATACAGCATACTTCTTCCGAACTCATCAAAGATGCCCCGTTTCTCCCTTATGATGCAGCATCTTCTTTTTCCAGTCCGTAGTGATGCCATGTTTCTTCCTAAAAATGCAGCATCTTCTTCGAAACTCATCAAAGATGCCACGTTTCTTCTTTAAGATGCAGCATCTTCTTCGAAACTCATCAAAGATGCCACGTTTATTCCCTAAGATGCAGCATCTTCTTCCAAACTCATCAAAGATGTTGTCCAATTGTTTGGGAAGAAAAACATTTGTTTGCACTCGTTTTTGTTTAAGCCTCCAGAGAGGGATTTGGTTTGAGCAGGTAGAATCAACAAACGTAACACCTGTTTTGGTGTTTTGTTTGTTTTAATTTTGTTATGGTTGCGATGGGACACGTGTGTACTGACCCAAAAGTTAACTCGAATCGTCTGGGCATCGTGCCAAGGTGGTGTGCGTATGTCTTGAACAAAACACAACGACTGTTTTATGATTTTGTGGACGTTTTTATTCGGGCCAGGGTCGTATTTTGTAGTTCCACGTCAACTTTATCCCTATACACATGTACCTTTTCCCTTTCGCCCCACCAACCAAAGTTTCCCCGAGTGAGCAAGTTATTTTCTGCCTCTACGGAACACAAGACGTTCCGGTCTATCTAACCACTAAAACGGAACCTGCAAGTATTAACGGAAATCCCACAGAAATCCATGCTATAAAAAGCTGCAAATTGTTTACAAGTTTATATTGGTCATTGCAGGCGACCTTTCTATTGTTATCGTTTTGTAAACCTATAGATGTAATCGTTGTTGATTTCAGTCCTTGTTAACTGTCAAGCCAGTTAGGCAGTTTAGTATTTTCGGGCGTTGCCCAACTCTTGTTCATTACATCACCAGCTACCCAGCCAGGTAAACACCGATCACGTCATGTTTAGATTTGTAGTTTTGACACCCGAGATTTATATAACTTTGATTCAAAGCTAAACCTGCAATGGGGGAAATTCGTTTTAATTTCGTTCTTTCTTTTCAATCCGCCTTTTATCTGTTCTGATTATTGTTGAATACATTTTTGTCAACCCAATAATCTTTGTTGAGAATCAATCCAGCAGATGTAATATATGTACTTTGTTTTTTTAATTGGTGAGTGGTGGATCTACTAGTTTCTTTGTTGTTATGTTGGATTGTTGCGGACAGGCACAGTATGCTTTCTTGCCAGTTTCCCATTCATGTCGCTCACCGTATACACATAATAACCCGTGTATAAAGTCTTTTTATTATACTGTAATTGGTCTTTGGGGGGGTGGTTTACGAACCCTACGAAACCCCCTCCCCCCTTTCCGGATCCGCGCCTGCCAAAACGCCACAAATCACAGAATTTCCATTTTGCACACCCATTGGATCATATTTATATATAGCTCCATTATAGTTTTGCCTGTATTGTTTCGCAAGACACTATTGTTTGGATGCCCCAGGGTAGTCATGTTACCAAGGTAACCATGAAGGTCGCAGACTGGTACAATAGCCCCGTGATAAGGTATCTACGGGGGACAAAGATCAGCCGTCTATGCCCACGTGCCAAGAGTATTTCAGAGTGCGCTCAAATTGGCCCGTGTGTGCCACGTTCCTCGCGCGTGAAACGCCACTTGTTGTTGATATCAATACAATAGTTCTTTACAATAGTGTTTAGGGGCCATTTTTTGGTTCACGTATTTTGAGGTCGTTTTCTATACATGTTGTTGTGTGTTGAAATGTAAAGTCTGAAACAACCCCCGCAATTTCATCGCAAGTATTTGATAAGTTCTGAATCAGTGCATTTTGAAGTAAAATTCCTTGCGAAACCCAAAGTAAAAGATCTAATACTACATTCCTGTACTGCGTCTTCTGTTTTAAATAAAAACCATAAAGGAGCCATATTTTCCGGCATTCAAAACAAACTCCAAGTTCTTCCAATTTATTTCCTGCACACATTTCCAATCAGAGTACTCCACCTATACTATCATAGTATCACAGTGCCGCACTGATTTGTGGTTATTAAACGACCACCAATGTTTTGGGATTTTGCCAAAAACATTCACCAAGTTCGTCGAAGACAAACACTGTGAGTTGTTTTGACAATAGGCGTAGGCCGTGCCAACCCTCAAATGACGCAATGTAAATCGTGATATATGCGGCGATATATAGACTTTTTTTTTTTTGAAATCCACAATATTCCATTCCCACAACACAATGTTGCAACGTAGGCAAAATTCTTCAGCTACACGACGCACGAATGTATGTGAACACCTTCCATTGTGGACTCCTATATGTTTTGCACACAAATTTCAATCGCGGACTTTCTGGCAATCGTAAACCCTATTGTCCTCTATTGTTCTACGTTCACTGTTTGAATGCAGGTACAAACTCGCATTTAATATCCAGGATTCGAGTGGGGGAACTTATATTTCAATGGGGGTGTCGGTTCAAGTCTGAAGCCATGAATCAAGATTAGAAACGTAGGAAGTCTGTGGAGGAGGGGGAGTGGTTAATTCCCCCCCCCCCCCCCCCACACTATCAACCCCCCCCCCCCCCCCCCCCCAACTCTGCCCTTGAGCCTAATGTTGACGTTTGATTCTTAAATTGATGGCAAATATACAGAGACGGCGGACCTACGATCAGATTTTAGCCCACAGAAATGATGACTCCCAAAGGCTTTGAACGGATTGCGTAGAATTTTCCAAAGGATATTATTGCTTGTGGCTTGTCAATAACAAAACCAAACCGCGTGCCAGATAAACTAACTCGTGACGCGTGACTCGCTCGTCAAAGGACACAACTTTCCCACGGTCAACCCAACACCGTACTCACCTAATCAGATCAAAAGACGACCCAAAACATCTCCTCGCAAACTGAAGAGAAAAAAAACTTGCTTCTTTTTTGGATCATGTCTGAGATTTTGACAGCTGACAGGGGCCTATATCCAATTGCACTGTGAGTATATTTATCTTCGCAGCCGCTTGGTATCGTGGTTGCTGGCGTCGTTTGCGGTTGTTTTCAGACGGGGGAGGGGGGGAGGGGGAGGGGGAGGGGGGATGGGGGAGGGGGGGAGGGGGGATGGGGGAGGGGGAGGGGGGATGGGGGAGGGGGGGGGGGGGGGGGGGAGGGGGAGACGTTAAAGTGAGCAAAGAAGGTTGTGGGATAGTTTGTCAAACGGTCCGATTGACTGATTGGCTCGTACTATTAAGTCCAAACTATTTTGCTGCTAAATTAGTACTCCAAAGTTTTGCCAAAGAACATGAAATCGTATCCGAACAGCAACATTTTTTTCATTTTTTATTTTCCCCTGATGTCAATTTAGCACACTGATCCCAACTGTCTGTGAAGTAGGGAGAGTCACTGGACGATGAAAGGGCGGTGGGGGGGGGGGGGGGGGGGGGGGGGGGGGGGGAATTCCTGGACAAACTACGGATCCATCTGCTACCGTTACCCAGCCCACTTGACATAATTATACCATAGAGAAAGAACCATTTCTTTATGATTATATTTCGTTCTTGCACCGTTCGTATGTGTCTTCGGTATGGTGGCCCTGGAGAGACATTGCAAATCGTACATGTATACGTCAATATAGTCAATGAATAATGTTAGTTCTTATATAGCGCTTTAGACTCCCACAATGTGGGTGTATCAAAGCGCTTTACAGTTTATTATTACCCCGGTCATTGGGCCCATGAAACATTCCAAATACCATCTCAGCTCCCTGGGGAGTATACAGCTCGATGCTGCCATTTCGGCGCAAAGCAGCTAAATCAACCACAATAACCATCTCTGCCCTCACAGGTACCCATTTACTCTTGGGTGGAGAGAAGCAATGAGTGACAAAGTGCCTTGCCCAAGGGCACACGCACCATAGTCCCAGGCAGGACTCGAACCTAATAGGTCAAGCTATCAACCTGAACGAAAATGTAAACCAGAAAAATAAATACAATTATTATTACGCACGCGCAGAAGTGGTCCAATTAAAAGCTAGCTAGGTACCGGTCCCAATATTTAGGGGGGGGGGGGGGGGGGGGGGGGTGGCAAACCACGCTCTCAAAAGTCACATTATCAACATCACTCCACTCATCCAATGTACATGTACGTATATAACCTTGAAATGGACAGCAGATAGGTATGTGTTCGCTGCTTCGGGGAAAACCCGAGGACGTTCGTGAATTCAACCAGCTTTGGGCACGTTGTGGTTGGTTTGGATGCCAGAAGGATCGGGCAAAACAAAGACTATTTTGGGAGGTTGTACTTTCTGAAAGAAAACATTTGCACGAGTTACGAAGACGCTTTAACATCTAACCAAATATACACGGTGCACTAACAAATTACAATGAAAATCCAAAGTATACAAGTAAATGTGTTATTTTGTGTTTCACCCCCAAAAATAATCACGCTTCGTACGAGATTTTCCAAACTAGTTTAAAACCAGAATTAATTACGGTACGCTGTTGACATATTGTGTTATCGTCCTTTTAGTTGTTTTCCCTAACAACAAAAAGTTATTAACTTTTGAACGAGACAACGGTTACAATAATTCTTCCAAATAGGCACTTGGGGAGACAAATTAGCGTAAGTGTTTAGGTAATAAGGAGACAGTGGCACTTACGGAGACACTTCAGTGTCTCCCTAAGTGTCTAGCTACCCTAAAAAACGATATTTGGGAGTTATTTTGGCTATAGAACGACATATTTTGGTCTAAATAGCATAAATCTCGAAGATCTTAAAGAAAAGGGTTAGGGTAAACAAGTTGGGACTGTTTTAAGTTTGTGTACATCTCTATAGGATTGTCTCTCCAAGTACCTATTTACAATAATAACTGGCACGCGTTTAGCTGCGGAATTACTTTTACAAAGGTATTTGCGGCCCAAAGAAATCCTTTCTGGCGGGATAGACTGATCTGCAAAAGCTGTCCAAAATAAAAGCCAATTTCAGAGGATTATAGACGATCTGGGGACGAAAACAGTCAGTATTTGACGCTTCATATAGAAAACAGTAAAATACAGGAAGACAAATTACTTTAGGCATAAATTATGATGAGAAACCAAACGTGCAGAAGACTATTTTGGAAGGCAACATAGAGAGGAATGAGACCAAGAGGAAGAAGACGAATATTGTGGTTTGACAATGTAAGAGACTGGACTAGCCTGAGCTAGGTGCGAGGGCGTAGATAGATGTGTATCCAATTACTCTGCATAATTTGGGACCTGCACGCTGTGAAAGGTCCTTTCTCAGGGATTGCTCTATTGTTTTCAACTTTATATTGTCGAGGCGTTCATGACTTTTGAGACCGCGATTTATCGCTTAGATTTGATCTTTAAAGGTAGGATACACCATTGGTAATTGCTTGAATTATCAGGATTTGGGGAGTTGTATTTGATATAGGCCTATATTAAATATCGTTTAACTGACCTGACCGAAGTCACAATCAAGGATGCCGATAAAAAAGCGAGAAAAACGGCATTTGTTTTCAACCGGCGTCGGGCAGTTGTTCTTGTTGTTCTTGTTGTTCTTGGGATATTTTCGCGACCGCCGTCTGGCGAACGGGAATTTAATATTTCGGAACAATCACAGGATATCTACCGCGATCATTTTGCTGGATGCCTAGAATCATTATTTACTTTTAAATTTAGCACGATATTAGTAAAATGTTTCGATATCTGCAAACGGTGTATCCTACCTTTAAGTTCAATGCCTTCTTGCTGTATTATTGCCGTACCAGATCTTTCACTTTCGTTTTCATTTAGAAAACATTCCTTAGAGGGAGCGGCACGCTTATTGTCCATACTGGGATATGCCTATGACAACATGCTTGTTGTGAGGCACACGACGGGTCTGAGTCTGAGTAGAGTAATGAAAGGGGTGACACATGGGTGTTATTTGGGGTGTAAAGTGACAGCCTTTCATGGTTCGTTGTTCGCGCGTGACTACCACGCGTCGGGCTGGTGTAACAGTCGCACTTCTCTGGTGCGCTTTAACTTTGCTTCAACACGCATGCGACGGATTAAGTACGACGTGCTTGTAGCGTGCTCAATTATAGAACCCGCAGCAAACACCAGAGAAGTGAGACCGTTATACCGGTTAGTTAACACTGAGCACTGCCCCCGAAATGTCCTCTCGCAACCAGTTCCGATATAGGGTTATTGTTTGTGGAGGAAAACAGGTTTGTGGGGGTGTACATCAGCTTTGTCCCACCAAGATAAGTAAGATGCCGAGAGGCAAACAGAGTTTTCGGACATGTTCGGTACACTTTGTTCGTGGGGTTTAATAGTTCGTAAATGGGTTCGGAAGTTCCTTCGTGGGGTTTAATAGTTCGTTCATAGGCGAGCCATAGGTTCGGCGAGCCGTTGGTAGACTATTAGAAAGCATGGCAAGCAGGTCTAAAACACGACATGAGTCATGGGACACACCTGTGGGCTAAATGAAATGGTTCCTTTTCCCTTCCATCGTCTCACTAATACTGGATAGATCAGGCATTCTCTCTGAAGTTTGTGTGTACAGCAAATAAAATCCTGAACTCGTATGACCCAGGCCCAATTACCGTAAAATTATCACTGTTTTTGTAGTAAGGTGTTGATTTCATTTTCGCCCGATGTACGTCGGTGATACTGATAGTTTACACAAAGCTATGTGAATGAACGAGAAGCGCCGCTCATAACCTACGCAACACGCTGATATCAGTGAAATATAAAACGAGCAAATATTAAACAGTCAACAAAAAACAGCTATTCCAATGAATTATGGTTGCACGCTGCGTTAGCCTCGCTTTGTTAAACGACCCCCCCCCCCCCCCCCCCCCCCCCCCCCACTCCTCCTCCCTCGATGTTCCTCCAATAATTGACTGGCTTTTAGCGACTTCAGAGACATATTAGATTTCGTTTCTTTGGAGCTATCTCCCACCTCGGGTTATTTAGTGTCTCGCGAGGGAAGATTGTACCGGGTTTTGATCTCCGCTTCCCCTTGCGTCCACGCCGAGACGGACTAGTGGCGCCGCGTGCCGGAATTGCCCGTTGAAGCCTTGCTCTCGATAGCCTCACTCCACATTTATCTTTTAGGTGTTTTTTGTTGCAGAATTTCTCGTGTATAAGTTTCGCTGGTGTCGATATGAAGAAGTGGATTCCAGGCTTGGTCGTGTCAACTTATCCCTCGGGGGGGGGGGGGGGGGTGTAAATACCCTGCCGACCCGTGCAACAATGTAGCGCCTAGCTTTCGTTAGATGCAGCCCGGGTAACAAGCGGCAATCTCTTCAAGATTGCACCGTGTGTCTGATAGGCCTAATGATAGATGATACGCCGCCTAGATGGGTAGGAATATGAAACTTGACTGATAAGATAGGACTAGTGGCATGGAATAGCCGTCGGGGTTTCACCTGGTTACGCGAGGAGTAGAGAGATGAGTGAGGACTAGGGATTTGCAATGTCGTTTTCCCAGATGACTTTAAAGTATCTTAATTCCCATCTTGACGAAAACGAAGTAGTGGTGATACTAGCACTTTGTTAAGCTAGAAGCCCGAAGCTCCGTTCGTAAAGGCCAGGCTTACACAGTTTGACAACGCCTGCAGAAGATCATCTCAAGGAAAATCGATCTTTTCACAGAAGATATATTGTTTGTCAATATGGTTTTGTAAAGGAATTAGGCATATTGTTTATTTCACCATGTTACATCTTCATCAACAATTTATTATTTAATACCCTGTAGCAAATCGGCAAACTAATATTTTGCAGTGAAGAGATGTCGAATGAGATTTGGGGTGGGGAGGGGGGGGGGGGGGGGAGCTCCGCGACACTAGGGGCTCTGTTTAGATACAAATTGTACATGCAAGGCAGGCAAACGTGCGAGCTTGAAAACGCCCCTAAATATTATATAAATTTGAACGATGGTAAAGTTACAAAACATTCTATAAATATATCGACGCCATCTTTCATGGATGTTGGTGAAGTTACCCGTCTCTATCAATCAGAAGCAAAACAATGCAACACATACGGTACCAGATAACGTCAGCATTCGCTCATTCCAGGCGTTTACTGCAATAATTCCCCCATCAGCCTGTGTATGTGAAAAAGTCTTTTACCCAGTCAGGACGCAGCGTTGCCCATTAATGGAGTATACGGTCGAGTTGTATTGGCAGCGAGTTGGCCGTTCGAGAATTCACGAGGTTTTAACGAGAGTTTGGTAGTGCCCCTAAACCGCCATAATATCTCTTAAGTTGTAATTTCAGGATAACATTGTACAGTGAGTGAAACTTCGATAATTTTTGATTTGATTGATGCAAATTTTGTATGATTATTTCAGATTTTAAGTTATTAGTTAGCCTTGTGAAATGAAGGATAAATCTTGAATCTTGTCGACACCCCTATACGTTGTAAAGTGACCCTGACTGTTTTGGGAAAGTTGAAGCCAACATTTTATGTGTGTTATTTTTAGAAAGTAAAAACTACGCTTTCGAAATGTACCACTCGCATCTCTGCCGAAATACGGAAAAAACTAAAACACCGCGAAAACACCGTACGTTTCAAAGCACACGACGCGTACGCTGCACGCCAAAACAAGACAAACGACAAAAACAATGCTTACAGATCACCTGATAAGGTCAGCTGACAGCCTTATTGTGCTGCAGAATCAAAATACGTGATTGGTCAGGATTCGAGCTGCTTTTTTGGGGGTGACCAATGAGGAATGCACACTCGTGCAATAACGTTCTTTCACAACTTCATCCAAAACATTCGAATTGCTCGTGAATTTGAGTTACCTGACTGTTTCGGCATAATAGTAACAAAGATAAGCTAATATAATATTAATAATCAAACTTGTCACAGAATTGTGAATTTGGTCTGCCGTCTTTCATTTTATATAAAACAAATTAATTTTATCGACAAAGTTAATACGCATACGTAGCAAATAAAAGAAAGCGCGTTTGCGAAGGCTGCGCACTGACTGAACTATAACTCTTGGACATTAATGGGTTTGCCACTGAAATATGTAATATGTACCTTAACTTTAGTTACACATTCTTCAAATACGATAGATTGAAAAAATATTGAGACAGTATCGATACCACTGAACAGTCGTATGTCAATATTATGATTGGTTGGGTATTTGTCAAGGCTTTACCATCACAAACTGACCTCGAGTGATCAATTTACGAGGACAATAGAAGCAGCGGGGAGTCTTTGGCTGTGTCGCCGCGACGACTGATGTAGTCTTTTGCCAAGACCTACGTGGCTAAATAGCTGGCTTGGCGAATCTGTGAAACGCGAAGCGACTGGAACCGGAGACCACAGCGCAGAGTGGCGCAGCAACTCGGCCTTTTCCCACTTGTCTTATGTTTTTCTTTATTTCTCCATTGTTGCTCCCTGGCCTGTCGGAAGACGGAAGTCACTTATAAACTATCTAGAGTAGCGGTTTGTGTTGTATATTTTCAAGGCACTTAGGTAGCTAACCCGGTTTTCCTTCAGCCTTGCTCTTAACAAAAAGGATAGACGTTAACGATAGCCGGATTGGAACCACAGACCTTTCGATCCATAGCTCACCTCTACCAACTAGGCTATTGGCGAGTTGGTTAAGGACAGCTGTTCTTTAAATTCTTTGTAGTTCTTTAATGTTTTTTATAGTTCTTTAATGTAGATGAGTTTCTATTGTTCTTTTTCATGAATATACAATTCACGCACAGCTGCTGGAAAAAATCTCAAACCGCTATAGTGCGAAAAAGCTTCGTGGCTAACGCCATTACTGGGGGACGCTTAGTGGTCTTGAATCCAGTCGCTGTGGTTGCAGGTCTCGACTATAGTCGCCACGGCTACACAGCCACGATGGCCTTGGCAAAAGGCTACGCCGACTGCCCTGTCACAGTCACACCCCGCCCGTCGCCGCCCGCTACCGTTGGCTTGGCGTCTGGAGGTTCGCCACGGGCTAATGATACTGTCGGTATGCTCAGAGAATTGCCACTAAAAGCTTCGGGTTGGTGCAAAGTCTTGACGACGACTGTTTAAGTTTAAGAAGCTGCACCAAATTGTTGTCATAGGATTATAAAATAGAAATTTGAGTTTTGTTTTTTTTTCCTTAAAAACGTTTGTTAATACAACAACTACATTAGTTTTGTTAATATAGAAACAATAATTTCCATTGTTAATGATTCATCCTTGTTATCGTATTGAATATTGTCGGATGAGCCATGGAGGAAGGAAAACAGTTTTCCTTCCTCCATGGATGAGCGTACCGATGATGTATTGTTTGAGGGTTGAAAAGGTGTAAATGTTTTAATGTAAACAGTTTATTGTGAGCACACTGTAACGGAAACGATCTACCGTTTCGGCAGTGCACATATCTGATTTGATGTTGATTTTAATTTATTTAAATGTATGTATTTAAATTTATAACATCTTTAATATTCTAACAAAAACATTCAAACATGAAATGGTTACAGGGATTGATGCAGTGTGTTGTGCCAAATGATGAACAATCTATTCGTCCGAGTAAATTGATATGGCTGTTAGATTACCAGGTGGAATACTTCAAGAGATGATATTGACTTTACCTAAACGCTTGTCGCCATTGTGTTTGTGCAGATAGGCTGAACTGTCATTGCGAGTTGTTGATATGTCGTTTTTTATATCAATTTGGTTATAACGTTCGCCATGATTTGTGCTGTGGGGTGGTCTGTTTAAGTGGTTTTCAATTAATTGATGCAATCAGTATGTAATGACCTGGTGTATATTAGAGAATAAGACTGTCCAATTATTGAAGAGGATACATAGAACGCGGCGTAACTCTTTGAACGATATCTTAAAATTATTTCCTAGGGAATACACCTTAGTTTGCTGATAGCTCGGTGGCCGAGTGGTAAAGACGTTTTGGTTTATAGAAGGCAGGAAGACAGGAAATCATGGGTTCGAGTCCAACCCGAGTCAGTGATTTGTCTTATTTTTGTTTTCATAAGAATTCATGTGGACAACACTGAAAATACAGTGTAAATACACGTCGGTGAAGCGCAACAATCTAATATTGGATTTTCTCCCTACCTAAATGTCATCATATGAAACATGTCTTACAGCAAAGCAAAAATCAAATACGTGTTGGCCTTTTAAGCTACTTTCTTAAAACTTTCATCTTTACTTTTGTGTTTATACGAAGGAGACAACATTCTTATTAAAAGATGCGCGAGTTACGATGATATTATTAACAGCCAATAGGGCACACAAACAAGTCTCCGGGATTCTTTCCGGTGCTATTTTTGAATAAGTAATCACCTGACCAAGAATAAGAGTTTATTAAGAAATGGTGCACTCGCATGATGGACTTGGCGCCATTGGGTCCAGCATTGGGCGGGATTTGTTGAATTTGGCGGGAAATTAGAAGACAGTTGCGCGCGGTTGACTTGCCCAGTGATCATCCTCAACGCCCTGCATGAGTATTCTATAGTATAGTTGCATCCTTTGCACGCTTCATCGCCTCAGTGATCATCGCCTCATTTTATACGTCCCGTATGAAGAGTTGCATCCTTCGTATGAGGTATCGCTTCCAGGCTCCATATAATAACCCCGCTACACGGTTAGAATCTATCCGTCTCTTGGCGGCGGGCAGAGCATACTGTAGTTCTTTTATTCAACATTTTCTCCACTTCGTCGACAAGTCCCCCTAAAGCTGCAGATTTACTATAATTTGTTTCATACTAATATTCTAAAATGTCTCTTTCCTTTTTGAGAAAGATTAGGTGCCGTTGCGCGTACGTCAGCCCTGATTTTTAGTACGTTTCTGCAAGAGTTATTGGTCAGATACATCTTTTATAAAACTTTTATCTAGACCAGGCCATTTTTTTTTTCTAATGGATTTTAAAATAATATCCGAAGATATATAAATAAATAAATACAGAAATAAAATAAGACGTTTGAGCGATGCACTCCAAAGATTCTCAATTGTTATCTTTTTGCAAAGTCCCAGGAAGAGGGCGTGGTATAAATGAAGTTTCTTAAGAACAAAACGGCCTGTTATATTTTCACTCCATGGACCTCAGCTTAGGTTGAATATTTTCAAGCTGTCTTAAATTATCCGATTACGGATAACGCGAGGTAGTGAATATAATTCATCTACAAGGAAATTAAATGAAATCTTAGTTTATTAACTAGGTGTAACGCAGGTGTTTAATTCGATTCTTCAAGGGTCGTCCGTGTTTTGTCATGGTATTTATCGCCCCATCCAATCCATCAATCTGAATTCACAAATCCCGCCATTTTCAATACACACACTGTTGTACAATTTTGAAAACAACCGACGGCTGTTTAATACAATATCAAAATAGAGCATTCTAGCCTGCAACCTTGAAAACACAATCATCCACAATCCCATCAGGGAGTTCTCGAGATTTAGAGGTAATAGTATTTTCAAATGTGTAATATTGAACTGTAAACAGACGTCGATATACAATCACTGACTTGACTGGTACTAGGCTAGCTCATCGCCAAGTTTGTTTGTATCCTCAGTGCGTATCTTATGGCTCCGTCACCTTGGGAACGCATTAGTCTCGCTTCGTAAAAAACCTTGTCCTTTCATATCTTACCTCTTCAGGGTTAAGAGTACTTTGTTCAACCTGCTGAGAAAAAGGTCTCGATACGAGGTTGGCTGTACTTTGGAACCTTTTTAAATTTCGAAACACGTCTCATAGCAGCAGTAGGTAGGAGAGTGTTTATTACTAACTGAATTCCCGGACTGAATTATTCAGACTGAAATCGGTGCAACCATTTCATTCATGGCTCAGCTGTGATACCCCGTACCTTGCTGTCTCCGTTTGTGACTTTCTCGCTGCCTGCATATACTGCAACCATTTCGGTCAAGCGTAACGATTTGATGGTTCAATATTTACGAAATGAAGCATCTGGAAATTTATTACATTTACTCAGAATGGCTTCCTCAACTAGAACTACACTCTGATTCTGTTTGTATTTTCAACTTTTACTTATTGGATTCTACAAAGTTGTTGCTTTGCTGGAATAAATCCAAATTGTCGACGAATGGTGACAATCTGGAAAGGCTTTTGCCTGAAGGGCAGAGTTTGAGAGGCGAAAACGCCGCCCTGGCCTGACTGGAATGTTTACAAACAATACTCGGTGATTAACTGAACGACTATGACTATGCACGCAGCTCTGAAAGTGGCACTACTTGTACTATTAGCCATGTTGTGGAGGGATCCGTTTTTAAATGGCAACTTTTCCAGTTTGGGAAAAATCATTAGTTTTATGAGTGTTTATATTTGGGTGAGAATATATTAAAAAGTCAATGGTCAACCCATGAATTGTTGTTAAATCAAATATTAATATATATTTTTTATTTTAAGAAAATATTTTTTTTTGTATCATCATGTGTCTGTAGAACATGAACACATGTGAGAGCTCCGATTGTTTTATACGGATTTTTGAAGTATGGTCATTTATCACTAGTGTCTATGGGATTTTTTTATACAGGGGTGCACCCGTATATAGGGGATGATCTCGACCGTGTTAACCCGTCAATGATCGCTTGACCAACCCCCGGACCAACCAACAGAAAACCATCTGTCTTGGATTACGCAGCTAACAAACGGTACACATTCTCTATTTAAATGACACTTCTTCCTGTACGGATGTGTTTTCGCGGAAGCTCTTTTGGCTCAATCTGATCACCCTCTTAGAACATCTCATCCTGAGAGATAGGTCGCCCAAACTAATTCACGCTGTCACAGATTGGAAGCATCAACCATTCAGGTCAGGGAGTAGAAATCCGGCACGTCCGACAAGTATTAATAGGCGAGGGGCATTAAAAATATATTGGGTGGACATTAGACATCGCAATAATGACAGTGGGGTGTTATAGATGGAGATCGTTTGACTCGGGATTCATCGTCAGTGGCCCGTTGGGGACGGACCAATTAATGCACACACGATCATAATTGGGTCGGACACCTGATGCTTTGCACAGGGCAGGTGACATTATAATTGATGTATTTCTCCACTTTTTGCTTTGTACAGGAAGGATGTCAAGTGGCGAGTTTGTCAAATTAAAAGATTACTGGATTGTTTAATGTGAAATATACAAATACAAAAGCCAGGGGGCCTGAAATTTAGACCCCGGTCTGGTCTTTTTCATAGCCAAAAAGACAGTGTAAATCTCGCGCACAAAGGTCACGATTTAACTTCCGGACAGAACCGAGCCGCGGCTATAACTAAGACCTTTACATGTGTTGGTTGATTTTGTTTTCATTAATACTTTGCTTTTACGGAGATCTGAACCATGAAACGGCCATAAATCTGGATGGTAAATTCAAACTTAATTTTACAATATAAAAACATGCACGACTGTCTAAAATATTTAAGAAAAATTTAAGAACAAAAAGCCCGTTTGACCTGAGCGTACAAGTTGCAACGTGACTGGCTCATTGTCGGGAAGAGAAAAAAACCCTGACGTATGCGAACGTCGAAATGTACATAATTTCCTTAATTTGATATATCGTTCACATTTTTCAAATTTCAGGACAAATATTTTCTTTATTGACACGTTTTTTTCTACCTTTCAGTAAAAAGAACAGCGTCGAAACTAAGTATTTCAACAAAATTACTCGCTTTACACGTTGAAGCTCCAATTCGATGTGCCCGGAAGTTCGGTTTCTCGAACGTTCTCGAGGTTTACTTACTCGCTCTATTAAAAGATTTAAGCTTTTCGCAGGGAGCTCTCTTCCGGTTGTTATTGTGTGATTTGGTAAAACAACAAAGACGGCTATGACTTGGTTTTTGATTAAAGACAAAACCATGATGCCCCTGGCAACGCTTGGCCTTTGGCTCTTAGGATCAACCCCTTTGGGAACTCTTAGGATCAACTCCCCCCCCCCCCCCCCCCCCTCCAAAAGCTCACCTCAATGAATCACGATTAAACTCTGACCCCAGGCGCATCCAATGCCACAGTTCACAGTTTATACCAATATCTATTATGAACCCATTTCTAGCACTAATTACATGTAATTCAAAAGTGTAACTTGTATTAAACTCAGTTATGACCGTGTCACTATACCGGATTTCCGAACAAAGTAGGCCTACCGCTGTTGCACGGTGACGAAATTAGTCATGCACAGAAACTTGGGAATAACGTAGGCCTATAGGCTCACAAGTTTCCTCCATGGCGATTTTACCTGACGATTTTTTTTAATTTCTTTTTAGATATTACCAAAAGAATTAGAGATATCTTTAATTATTTATAAAAATCTCTAAATTTTTTGAGATATATCTTTAATTATTTAGATACATCTCTAATTAAGTTAGTGGCGTATTTGTAAGTAATACAAGTTAAATGGGCTCGCCATAGAATAATCTTCGTAGCTGACGTAATTCCCAATACAAGTGTCGGTGCATTACAAGTTTCGTTGCAACACCGCGATATGACTGTCTAATGGTCTCCCCGGTCCAGCTAGCCCGCTTTGTGAATCATCTTCCTTATAAGTTTATAGGACCCTAGATCTATGGTGAGTTACTGCTAAAAGTATCACTGTCAGTAGGAACGTGATAAGCCTCACAACCACAATGAAACTGTCTCCATATCACAGTAGATTTATGCACGTGTCGGCAATTTACCACCCGATTCCTTGCTCCAGTTAAGCTTACTTGATCTGATCTGATTCATGATCTGGGACCTGACCCTGTGGGATTCATCAACGTGACTAGATATATATCACAGCTCATTTAATACTTTTCGAGGTTGATGGATGACCAGACGAGCGAAGACTAAGTCACATCCTTCTGATGGTGTCGCTTTAGTGGTAGTCCATGGTTTAAGTGGTCCACTGACAATATAATAAAACCACGCCCTCTTTCTGAGAACTTTCCAGTCTTTTGACAGGAGTATTTTTAATTTCACGTAAAAGAAAATGGGGCTGATAAGTGATTGATTCTGTTCTAAACACTGTGATTTAAGCCTTACACGCAGACTAGGCCAGTTTGGGTGATCTTTAATACAGACATTAGGTAAAAGTTTGGGAAAATTGAAAGTAGCAACGCTTCTCAGATTTGTCGTTCACTTATTAATGACATTGTTTGAGAAACGAATTCGATTCTTCTTTAGACCTGTAGGCATTATCTTGGTAGTAATACAATTCTCCCTCCCAAAACGGCGCCCTCAGAGAGACTTAACCTGCCCAATTGTTGTCTCGTCCCCTGAGCAATCTTGACGACCGAAAGGCTAAGCCAAGCATCAAGGATGCGCCAAGATATGAAAATAAAGGACCTTTCTCTACCCATGTCGTCTGATTCGCGATAGATTTAACAATTAGGACCTAAGAGGCGACCCGCCGTCTCAAACTCCAGTCTTTATCAAGAAAAATTGGCAAGTTTACAGACTGAAAAGGCGGCACCAGGTTTGTCTCCTCGGCGAACAAATTTCTCTTGTGTTTTTCAATGATTTAAACGCGCCGAGTATAAAGGATATTGCTTTTCCCCATAACACAGACAGAATGCCGCCACCTTAATTCTTGTTTGTTTTTTGCTCGCTTTGCCTTCTGGGTATTTCGCCGTCACACAACATGTCTCAGACAAAATGAACGTTGAAGCCTCTGCGTTTGTTGCTATTCTTACGTATAGATTGTCGTTTTTAATTGGATTAGTTTGAGGATAAAAGTGCAAAGTTCCAGCACTTCTTTTTAATGTATATACTGCGTGTGATAATAAGGTCATAACAAAACATAATTTTACGTCTTTCAGGGGCAAACGTATATTATTCTGACATTTTTAACTCCTTAATCCACGTCCTCAATGCTCTTTCAAAAACGGTCTTTGATAATGAAAGAACAAAATACATGTACAGAACAATTTTATGAATTAATACCGGCATTCACAATTTGACGCACTGAATGTAATCGAAGCTATACACTTGCACGAAGATTTCTGTAACAGCAATGGACATGTTTCAATGATTACAGACAGTCACGTGACCACTACGGCTACATGCCTCCACAGTCATGATAATATTTTATCAAGGGTGGATGAATCTGTCTTGTTCTGAGGATAAAGCGGCATCTTCTTTGATCTGTTTCGCTCCTGTTGCTTGTTAACATCTCTTGCAATCTCCCAGACGACCAGTCGACAAGATACGACTTCATCCTGATCTCTCTGCCTCCTGAATTACACTGGACAGACGACTGTTCTGTGTCCTTATTTGGATCAGTCCTTGGGTTTTTATTTGTTCATGGACGAAGTAAAATGATAAACAATGAGAAACAATTGTTGAAGTACAATCAGGTGCAGTAAAAATAAAAATAAACTTTAAATAAAATACAATTTCAAAAGCTACCTTCGACAAGGATTTCAAATGAAATATGTAAATGCGCCTGTGGAGTAAACTTATTACTTCAAATCAAATCAGTGATTTACATTGATATTACTTCAAATTAAATCACTGCTTTGCATTGATATTACTTCAAATCAAATCGCTGCTTTGCATTGATATTACTTCAAATCAAATCACTGCTTTGCATTGATATTACTTCAAATCAAATCACTGCTTTGCATTGATATTACTTTAAATCAAATCACTGCTTTGCATTGATATTACTTCAAATCAAATCCCTGCTTTGCATTGATATTACTTCAAATCAAATCACTGCTTTGCATTGATATTACTTCAAATCAAATCACTTCTTTGCATTGATATTACTTTAAATCAAATCACTGCTTTACATTGATATTACTTCAAATCAAATCACTGCTTTGCATTGATATTACTCCAAATCAAATCACTGCTTTGCATTGATATTACTTCAAATCAAATCACTTCTTTGCATTGATATTACTTCAAATCAAATCACTGCTTTACATTGATATTTCTTCAAACCAAATCACTGCTTTGCATTGATATTACTTCAAATCAAATCCCTGCTTTGCATTGATATTATTTCAAATCAAATCGCTGCTTTGCATTGATATTACTTCAAATTAAATCACTGATTTGCGTTGATATTTCTTCAAACCAAATCACTGCTTTGCATTGATATTACTTCAAATCAAATCCCTGCTTTGCATTGATATTACTTCAAATCAAATCACTTCTTTGCATTGATATTACTTTAAATCAAATCACTGCTTTGCATTGATATTTCTTCAAACCAAATCACTGCTTTGCATTGATATTACTTCAAATCAAATCCCTGCTTTGCATTGATATTATTTCAAATCAAATCGCTGCTTTGCATTGATATTACTTCAAATTAAATCACTGATTTGCGTTGATATTTCTTCAAACCAAATCACTGCTTTGCATTGATATTACTTCAAATCAAATCCCTGCTTTGCATTGATATTACTTCAAATCAAATCACTTCTTTGCATTGATATTACTTTAAATCAAATCACTGCTTTGCATTGATATTTCTTCAAACCAAATCACTGCTTTGCATTGATATTACTTCAAATCAAATCCCTGCTTTGCATTGATATTATTTCAAATCAAATCGCTGCTTTGCATTGATATTACTTCAAATTAAATCACTGATTTGCGTTGATATTATTTCAAATCACTGCTTTGCATTAATACTGTTAATACCCAAATCAAAGAATATTTATTCCATATATCTTGTCAATTATTCCTTTCATAAAACAGCCGTACACCAACACAACCCTGTGCCTTGTCACTGTCTGCATTTTCAGAAGTGTGTACTTTTCTGAATATTTTTTCTTCTTCAATTCCCAGTGAGACTGTCGGCTGTTTCCTTTGATTTTGTTGTTGGTTATAATTGGCAGTTCAGGTGGCTTCAATCGTAGCAGTTGGTTGGCCTAAATATCCCTATACTTTATTGCAGGTACTGGTTTGTTTTCAAAGATGCAAATTAAGAAACTTTCGGCCTTATTTATTTATGTAGACTGCTAACCAGTCTGGACCGCGCTAAACTCCATGTGGCATATATGGGATTTATCTTATATCCGAGAAGTACATGTGATCAGTCAAGAGTTAACGACCTGATAAACGACTAGAAATCGTCAGCATGCTGATATTTTAAACATTTGAAATTACTACTCCTGACATTTTAGACCGAAAGACCACCCACATCGTTACTAATTATTGTGAGTTCAGATAAAACCAGAGCCTGAGTAGCCCAATTGAAAATGTTTAAGTTATATTGAACTTATTTTTTAGACAAGACAATGTGCTTCTGAGTGGCGGCTTGGTCGATAAAATCTTTCATGTTTGGAAATGTTTACACGCAGACCTAATCGTCTTATAACTAAAGCGCCGCCAAACCACCCACAGACCACAGGACTTTTACTTGAAAGAAACTGTACATGAAAACGTACCGCCGAGAACTCAATATTCAAAGAAACCGATTAGTTGTTTTGAAGTTCGGAACAATGAGAACAATATTTGATTTGCGGTTTTTTCCGTCGGCATCTATGAAGAGACGATAGAATCAAAGAAGTACGATGACCAATCATAACGCATTTCTCTCTCAGGTCAAAGGTCATGTAAATTTCGGCGCCATTGTGTTTAAAATACGGCCTGCCTGCACTGCAAAATACAATGTAAACAAACGACGACGGTTCTTTTTTTCTGGGTTTCTGGTTCTCATTGTTCGTCACTTGCAATGACTAAATTCGAAACTGACGAAATGTTTGTCCAAGTTTACGATCGCTCGTTGCATTGCAACTGCGCAAAAGGTTGACTTTCGGTCTTTTGATTTCTACTAATCGGATGGGACGTCGCCACACGTCTGCCCTTCAGAACCCATCTTACCCAGACAGAGTATTGAAGATGCTTATACACGCCAGACCATTTCTACAAGTGTCTATGCAAGTGATGGCTGATTCTATACAATGACGGCGCCTATACGAAATGTCTTTTAACTTAATGAATGTTATGGTCGATGATAGAGTTCGATTCAAGTTGATACTCAGAATCGCTTTAAAACCAAATGCTGGAGAAAACTGTTTTTGAAAAATTGCCAGTGCACACAATCCTAGAGAATATTGGGTTGTGTCAGTTAGGGAGATATCTTGAGTTGGAGGTTGCCCAGGTACGGTATATAGGCATGGAGGGCCATGACCGGGCGGATCTGCTTTAGTATACAGGAAAGGACGGCTAGAAACCACACAAAGTAAACATTTGGACAGTAACAAATGAACAAAACGCAGTTGCTTGCCCGTGCAGCCTATACAGATACAGAAACGCAGGGCAATATTATCTGACTTCCTACAAACATGATCACCAACTATCTTTATTTGAAGAAAAAATAGAACCACAAATTAATATGTGTTGAAGGTTGTCTGGTTTCGTCATTTGTTACAGAAACTAGAATATCGACTGATGGTCACAAAAATCAGAACAAAAATTAGATGTTCTGATTTGAGAAATTCTCACAATATTTGTATGTGCCTTTTTGTGTGGCCTCATGGTTGTTAACGCGTTGATGGCAACACCTGATTTATCACGCCTGACTAAGAACTAGGCGCGACATGATCAACATTGTAGGCGCGTGGGACGCGCCGCGTTGGCGGTTCTGCCGTCTTGGTCAAGGTTTGAAGGAAGCGCCAGATATGGTTAAAGAATCACTCATGCAGGGATGGTTGGCTACGAAATATTAGAAATTGATGAGAAAAAATAAGGAGGGATGGGGAAAGGTGGGAGAGGGAATTTTTTAAAAAGATTGTCAGTAAAGATTGCCAAGAAGGTAGATAGAAGTCGCGGGGCCTAGAAGAAACTGAGGAAGAATCTTGTCTTCGTAACGTGACTCTGCATCATCGGAGGTTGTGGAGGATGTTGCTTTATTAATTACTTCTCGAATTCTTCGTCATTCATAATGGAAAATGGTCGGCTCCTCCCCCCACCCTTAAAAAGAAATACACCACATCAGACCACTCGAGTCGGACAGGCGCTTTATATCTCTACAATTCTCTCTCATACACTTCGCTTTAATTTACTGTCAACATCTAACACACTCATTTAACAAAGACAGACCGAACGGCGTTTAAACACACCTTTGTGACCACAATTCCCATAGCTTGCCTTTGTAAAAACCTGCTGTGTTTGATAAAGATTTCAGGGAGTGATATGATACTAGAAAATAAATACATGTACTTGAGAGGAAGGAACAGTGGTGTTGCAATACAAAAGCATCGTTGCGTCACAGCTATTGATCTTGGAAATCTGCCAGCGTCAATCATTCGATATTAAAGGTAGCGTAGCCTATATCATTTGCAGATATCAAACAATTTTACTACCGAATTATTAGGAAATATTTTACTTATTTTAAATTAAATAATGATTTTAGGCATCAAGCAAAAAGATTGCGCTAGATATTCTGTAATTGTTCTGGAAAAATGTTTAAACAACAATCGCGCTCGTTCTACTACATGTAAAACAACAAAAACAACTGTCTAACGCCGGTTAAAAACGAACACAGTTTTTCTTGCTTTTTTCTCGGCATCCATGATTGTAAAACTTCGGACATGTCAGTTAAACGATATTTACTATTAAATATCCCCCCCCCCCCCAATCCACCCATTCCTGATAATTCAAACAATAAATTACCAATGGTGTATACTACCTTTACATCCATCCATTCCTGACAAGTCAAGCAATTACCAATGGTGCATCATACCTTTAACCAGTTCGCCTCGAGATTATTTTAACATCACCGAGCCGAGGCGCGGAATAATTTCTAACGAAACTCGACCCGAGGCGGATTCAAGCCGATGGTACCAGGAAGCACACCCACGCATTTCAGGCCTTGCTCGCTGCTGACAGACATTTCCGGCCCTGCTCGTGACGTGTTTATGCGTCATCGGTTTTGAATCTGGGGGGGGGGGGGGGGGGGGGTCTTTGCATGTATATACGTCCTCTGGCGCCAACTGGTTAACACATGTAACAAAGACTATTATTCCCCAGCACACTCACGAAATAAATGTTGTTTTTACCGTATAAGCTTGATTGGTATTTACTGAATTACAAGACAAATGCGTTCATACCCCTTACTCATAGCTGAAGAATTTCCACTAAGTGTTGAAATCGTATGAAATTTCCGTATAAATTGCTACCCCACCTAATACATTTGACACAATAGCAAACAATAGTCAGGTATTCAATTCTACAATGGGTGTGTTTCACAGTGTTTGTGTCGGTATATTGACCGGCCGGCTGCGCTGGTGATTTTGGCCGTTTGCCAGAAAATTGACGTCGGATTATTGACGCTGAGCCTGACTGATCTAGGAAACGCTTAAAACCCGCAGACCAAAACAACATATGGATGTTTTGAGATGGATTGGTAGAAGTAAAAAGGAAATAAAACTCAGGCCTAATTTTTTTCTTCTAGTTATGTAGATGATTTTGGCTTTGTTTGCCAGGCATGGCGGATGAATACAAAAAGTAAAAAAATCATGAAACAAATTTATTCTATGGTTGAAAACTACTGAATCGTTAAGAAAATATTTTACTTATTTGAAAGTAAATAATGATTTTAGGCATCAAGCACAAAGCTTGCTTTAGATATTCTGCAATTGTTCTGAAAAAAAATGAATAAACAAAAAATCTCGATTGCGACGGCGTTTGCGAAAAAACAAACAAGAACAACAAAAACGACTGCCCGATGCGGTTGCAAACGAACGCAGTTTTTCTTGCTTTTTTCGGCATCCATGATTGTAAAACTTCGGTCGGACAGGTCAGTTAAGCGATGTTTACTATAAAATACCCCCCCCCCCCCCCATCCACCCATTCCTGATAATTCAAACAATTACCAATGGTGTATCATACCTTTACATCACCCATTCCTGATAATTTAAGCAATTACCAATGGTGTATCCCACCTTTACATCCACCCATTCCTGATAATTCAAGCAATTACCAATGGTGTATACCTTTAACAACATAATTTGAAAGATATCTGTCTCGCCACTCGCTTGTCATCGCATCCCATAGACAAAACAAACAATAACAGCGCATCCTCCCTGCAGGTCTCTGTACTCATATCACATCAATTAAACCCAACTTAAAGATCATATTCCTCAACAAGTACACTTCTTTTCAGGCCTTCCTGTATCGGATTTCTGTCATTATTATGTGTCGAGGCATATACCGACTAAACCACAAGCGTGTTCATTGTGTTTCACCTGGTTCGCACGAGCCGTTTACTGAGCTCGCGCCGGCTGGGGTTGTCAATGGGGGAATTTGAGCCAAACCACGGGTCTAATAAGCCAAGTAGACGACATGGACACGCGAACTTGAAGAAAATATACCCTCCAGGCTTCCAGACTTTGTTTTCCCCATTTTGCCCCACCTGGCTACTGATTCCCTTCAACTCAGTTGGGGACATGTTTTTTTTTAAGTTTTGGTCATAATTCTTTTGAGGAGAAACAGAGTTTCGCTGTAAATACGTGGTAGCGTTAACCATTAATTGGACACCATGCGGTCAAGATCCCCGCCCCTACATTAAAAATCCCGTCCTTTCCTCGCCTCCTGTTTAACCATTCTAAACCATTATATTTACAATTGTTGCTTAATACCATAACAATTGTTATTGTAAACACAATTCCAAAATAGGGATTTTCTAATGAGAAACGAAAACTCTTTTTAAGAGAACCTAGGCCTATACATTCCCCTTTTGTATGTAAATGATACTGAAAAGTTGTTGCAGATTTTGGGTATTGTAAAACGCACAACGAAAACCTTAGTTGGCACTTGGCAGACAATTATTGATTGTTGTGCGACGTGGTATCCACTTTGATTTGTCACGCGAAGGTAGCTAAAGAAGTCGAGGTTCACTTAGCAAGTCATTAATCATTGATTCCAACCCTTGCGGTTGTCTAAATCTTGATTACAATCGAATTATAACTGTCTTTGGTAATGCGAATCACAGCGAGAGACATTGGTATAACTTGATCTCACACCCGCTGAGGTCACACAGCGCTGCGACCATCGCGTGTCAATTGTAATAAGGATGTGTGCCAAACTTGTCTCAAAAACAAGTCGGTAGTAACACACGAATAGATTCAGCACAATAATAACTCTCTACACCTACCACCCCCCCCCCCCCCCCCAACACCCCCCGGGATGTTTGGGGAACAGACTTTAAGGTGTCATTATTAACTTGAATTGCTTTTCTTCAACTACTTTAATTTATGTCAACCAAGGCGATGAAACGTTCCGATGAATCATCTTGTTTACTGTGGAGTACATGACATGAGTTACTTTTATCTTCTAAAATTCAAAAGGCAAAAGTAAGCTTTCGTTAGAAATTAATCCAGAAAATGTACCCCCCTCCCCACGGGTTCCTCCTGCGAACTATTTTCTAGTTTACGCCACTGTTGATTGTACGTGTAGCGTTTGTTTTGGGGTAAGTTTTTGTAACTACAGTTTGAGAATTCTAAAATCGTAACCCATTGTATGAATTACATACCTAAACTTAGTTCATCATTTTCAGCGACTACCAATGCCGACATTTTCCTTCATGGATACGATCGTGCCACCCACGGCTTCCAGATGGTGCTTAGTTATCGCCGTCCATCAATCAGTAACATCAGTCATTTTGTGTGTGACTATTTAAGATTGTTGTTGGAGAATCATTTTGTTTACGTCTAGAAAAAGCCCAACGCCAACCACAAAGTTTACTCAGTTGTGGCTGTCTTAGGACAATACTAAGGTGGCTACGTAAGGACTTGTAAATATATTAGTATCGCTGAAATGTCGTACATGTACGACATTTTAGCGATAGTAATATATTTACAAGTATTGTAGATCACAAGCGGAACAGGTGCGAAAACAAAAACAAAACCACTGACATTTGGGATGTTCTTTGGGGTTCAAAGGGTAAACACTGGAGTTTTTAAGAACAAATTATTCACCTTTACACAAAATAAGAACCAGAGTTCAAGTGTTTAACTTAGTTTATCAATTAATTGTCTTTAATTCAATGATGAAATATTGCAAATAATTAAACATTATGTACAGTAAATTTACAGTACGATGCTTTAATCATTACCAAAAATTTAATGCATTACAAAAGCCGAAAATTGTAACACTTATTTTTCCTACCTTTTTTAACAGATTTATAATAATTCTTAATTATAACTGTACAGATTTCATTACAAAATTCACCATTCGTGAATTATTCTGATCATGAAAACAAACACCTCTCCCTTTGCCACAAAGAAAAAACCTGGTAATCCAAATGGTTTCAACAAGTTGCAACTTCCATCGACAAGACTGTTAAATCCTGTAATAAATAATACATAACGAAGAAAAACGGTTTCAAAAAATAATAAATATTGAGTGTTGTTATTAAACCCCGATTGCACTTACTGTCTGCAATATGGTTTACGAAGGAGTTGTTAACTAAAAATAACAATGACATCCTAAATACATGATAGTGATCAGTCCCTTATGTGCGCACTTCAATACACAATTGAACATTTCTGTATAAAACAAGGGCGGGATGTTTAGTGAAAAAAATTGTAAGAAAACTATCTTCCACCGAGTTGATACATCAGTAATTACATATCGTCATTTAGGTAATTCCGCATACATTATCAATCAGTCGAAGAAGAAGATGGCCTCATTTAGTTTTGGCCTTTTCGTTTTGTTTTGTCAGTACACAAATTTGTCAGAATGCTAAATAGCCAGTTATACAAAACAGCCCAAAACAACACATTGGAAGCACAAACTGATCGCGAATCATCGCGAATCATCAACGCTACTCTGTCTAAAAAGACGGGCAAATCTGGAGGTGTAATGACCTCCTATAATTATAATCTCTTATTTACGACTGACTGGCTTTTGTGGTTTATTTGGGAAGTTCCCAATAATTCATCTTGTATAATCAATAATTATTAAAGGGGTACATTGCTGTGGATTAGGCATTTTGGGCTATACAAATACAATGGATATGGTTGGGAAGTAAACAAAAAGAGAGTATAATATAAAGATTCACATAACTCCTTTAAATTGCGTGATCAATAACAGTCCGTCATTTTGTCGAACCAAATTTTTGACTCCACAAAATGGCGGACGTGTTCTGCTAGTAATTTTGCGTAGTATTTGGACGGTGGTATTTACTGTTGAAAATACGTCTATGTTTTGCGGGTCTGATGTCAGGGGTCAAATGTCAGGGGTCAGAGGCCATGTTTTTATTTATTTTGTATTAGTTACTACTCACTTTTTACAACAATTATAGGTGTTTTGTTGCATGAACAACTCTTATAAAGGATAAGGAACATTTCCAAACAGCACAATTTCATAAGATTTGAAGGTAATGTGTGCCCCTTTAACAAATACAACAACAGAGGAAGAAATGATAGAATTATATCCACGACTCGTAAGTGAGAATTATCCACGACTCGTAAGTGAGAATTATCCACGACTCGTAAGTGAGAATTATCCACGACTCGTAAGTGAGAATTATCCTCGACTCGTAAGTGAGAATTATCCTCGACTCGTAAGTGAGAATTATCCTCGCCTCGTAAGTGAGAATTATCCACGACTCGTAAGTGAGAATTACCCTTTACTCCTAACTCTTTTTGAAAATTTTATCCATTTTTAACAGTATCAAAATTACAATTATGTGCAATTCTTTTTATTTTAAATAAAATAAGTTACTTACAAGATTGATAGTAATGCATATAGCATTAATCTACTTTTTTAAAGTTATTTACTTATATTACAAAATGTATTTCAATTTCATATGAACAACTGCGCATACATTACATTTTTGCTTCAAAAATGTTAACAATTTCAGAGAAATAAAGGTTTTTGTTTAAGTTAAGACTAGAGCCAAGATATAGGAGACATCAACCATCTTAAGAGACATCAACCATCTTAAGAGACATCAACCATCTTCACATCGAAATATGGCATCACAACAAATATTTATCAAATTTTCATCAAATTAATATGTTAATACTCGACATTCAGAGTATCAAAATACCTTCACAGTGTTGCCAAAAAGGTGTATTCAATACAAAACCAAGTGCAAAAAAGGTCACTTCATTTAATTTGGTAGAAATATGTAAATGTATCCAATCTCAAATACTGGAATGGTGTTTTGTCATAGTCACGTGCAACCATCCTTTTCATCTTCTCCTTCAAAAAGTGAAACTGTCGCACAGTCAAATATTTGGTTTTCCTTTGTTTTTGTCTTGAAGAAAAAAAGCAGGACAAAGCAGCAGCACCAATCCCCGGCGGAATGTTGACCGTCTATTTATCCTGTCTACTTGGCCTTAATTCTGTCAACTTACTAAGAACCATTTTGTTAAAACACTTATGCCAAACATACTTGGAACAAACGGTACAAAAGACTGTTGAAACAAGGAATCTTGAAAGTGTTGGTAAAAGGAAAAAATCAAAAATATGTCTTACGATGGATTTGATGACTTTGGAATGTCACTACAGTGTGGAAATGCTCCAAGGTACATTCAAACAACAGGTTTTTTAAAATTATCTTCTTAGCATAACAGGCTCAGTTTTATGTTGACACTATAAATAGCACCATGGCAAATTTCCTCTTGGCTTATTTTAAAACATTCCACAGTTAAATAAGTAAAACAAAATATATAAATAAATTCACAAAAGTAATAATTAAAATAAATAAAATAAATATACACTTTGCACTTTCCTCTTTCCGTTCTCTTAATTGATAAACTTTGCTAACATTTCATGAACTTTTTTCAACCACAAACACACTCAGTACATAAATCTGCCTCTTGTAGGCTAGTACAGCTACCACATTGAAGGACAATGACTTGCGTGGTAGCTATTACATTAAATAATCCAGATAACTTGAGTAAATAGGATTCACAAAGAAGAAACCGCAATGCATCCATTAACTCACTCAGACACTAGTTATCTCACTAAACAGTAACAATTCCCAAAACAAGAGTGTGATACTTCTCTACAAAATACCCTCATAAATGGCGGCCAATTAAACCAATCAAAGGACGGCTTTCAATAGAAATCTTGGCAACTTGGTCACGCCCATGGGGTGAAACTAGCCAATCAGAGGACGGCCCCAGTACAACATGAGAAAACAAGGTTTAAATATTCATGACAAGGTTCTTCTCCCAAACGACTGGTTAATATCAGAAACAATGTTTTTTATCAAAACTATCTCACTGGTTACCAAAGAGTGAACATTTGCTTTGATTGAACTTAACCAGTTTGCGCCGGAGGACGTATAAACTCGCAAAGTTTTTCACAGATTCAAAACGGGTGACGCATAAACACGTCACGAGCGAGGCCGGAAATGTCTGTCAGCAGCAAGCTGAACTTGCCTCAGATCGAGTTTCGTTAAAAAAAAATTCGCGCCTCGGCTTGGTGATGTTAAAATAATCCCGGCGCGAACTGGTTATACTAAGAATAAAATGGATTCATTCAGATGAATCAAATTTTGTTTTTAAATGCTCTTTGTTAAGTCGGTGGCGTAACTAGGGTTAAATTTGTATGGGTACATTGGGCTGCACCAATTTGTCAAGGGGGGACTGACTGGCAACTGATATATAGTTTGTGTGCAATTCGAAAATTCAAATTGGGTGGGGGGGGGGGGGGGGGGGGGAGGAGCATGCCACTAGTTCAACTCCAAATCATCAGGACCAACTAGCTGGCAACATTCTTAGCAAGGTTTTATGGATTTAGCAGGCTGCTATTATGGCTGAGTTGGCTTCTAAGTTAACAGGCTTTTATGTCTGGTCTCTAGTTTCAGTCTGTAATAGATATAATCTTCACTCTTTGAAATACTAAAGTGAGGTAATTGTCCACAGATTTCATCAGATCATCTCAAGATAATTTCTGATTTTGTTTTATATTAACCACCATCCTTCCACTAATTCAATCAAAACAGTACAGTACTGAACTTGTACATTGTACTTCCCTTATCAAATTGTTGGTGGTTTTTTTCTGTCACAAACACTTCATTGTACAATACTCTAATCTCAACTTGCCATGGACATTGGCGTGAATTTACTCAGATTAAAAAACATGGTTGACTCTCTTGATCATCTTGTTAAGTCAGCATTAGTAACAGTGCAGCAAGTTAAGTCCACTTATTTCAGTACAAAAACATATTTTTCGGATTGTTGTGATGTTTTTAAACAACAGGTAAAATTATGTTTATTAAGGTGTGGTCTCAGTACTAACAATTGTCGCCCCACCAACTCCCAAAGATTGCAACATTACTGCAGGTTATGAACAAGTACCGTACATTATACTTACTTAAGCTCAAATTAAGTACAATTAAGTACAAATAAATACAAAGTTGTGTTTCAAAAATGTATTCAAGTTAAACTACATACTTTAATTTATACATGTACAGCAAAAGTTGGGCTCAATATTAACGTCTACCATAGAAATCTTACTTTACACGTTACATACTTTGGCCACAAAAGATGTTTCAAGATCTTTGGTTGTATTTTCATTTTCAATGGTTTTTAATTTGAAACTACTCAAGTTGATCCAGATACAGTCTTTCAACCGGTTAGTCCAACAATTTAATATTTGTTTTCTTCAATTTTCCACAATTTAATTTATAAGACAGGTATTCTTGATAACTTACTGGATTCTGGAAATCGGACAGAATGTTGAAGAATGTTTATTAACCAGTTCGTGTCGGAATTGTTTCGACAGTGACCAGGCCCAGGTGCAGAATTGTTTTTTACGAACCTCAATCTGAGACAGGTTCAGGCTGGCATCTGTGGGTAGCACACCCTGATATTTCTGACCTCGTTCGCTGCGAGCCAGTTGCTGACAAATATTTTCGGCCTTGCTCCTGAAGTGTTTATCTGTCATCCATTTTTAATTTCCCGGAATAACTTTGCGTGTATACACGATTATTTTTGCCCAGAGTATTTGTACATTATTTCTTAACAAGGATTGACGTAGTCAAAAGTTGCTCTGAATCAGATTGGAACCACACTAAGATTGACATACCTCTACAAACAAGTGTGAAATGCCATCTTGTTTAAAGGTAGTATACACCATTTGCAGATATCGAAAATATTTACTACTGAATTATTAAGAAATACCTTACTCAATTGAAAGTAAATAATGATTCTAGGCATTCAGCAAAAGGATTGCGCTAGATATCCTGTAATTATTCAAAAAAAATGAATTTTATAAAAAAAAATTCGCTCTCGCCGGACGGCGAGAGCGAAAAAACAAAGATAACATAAGAATAACTGCTCGTCCCCGGTTGAAAACAAACGCTGTTTTTCATGCTTTTCTCGGCATCCATGATTGTAAAACTTCGGAAAAGTCAGTTAAACGATATTTACTATGAAATACAACCCCCCAAATCTACCCATTCATGATAATTCAAGCAATTACCAATGGTGTATACTACCTTTAATAAGCCTAAGGTACCCTATAGGTTCAATATAATGCCCATCACAACCACTGGCACATAATGCCACATGTGTTATTAGCTATAAATACTGTATAGGCACTGGTTGCATGCTTAGCACTCCAGTGAAAATAGCAATTAATCTTACATCTTACAAAAATCGAGGTAGCATCTGTTTATGCTTACTGGGAAAAAGGGAAGTGGTGGAGTAATGGGGGTTGGGGGGGGGGGGGGGGGGGGGTTGTAAGAAGCTATAAGTGGTACTAATTAGAGTTGATGTATGGTAGCAATATACAGACATTATACACAAAAAGATATCTTAAGTCTGTTCAGTTTATAATACAAATACCTGTATGTGACTCATGGAGTACAGTAGAAATACACTTTTGGTGGCCTCATAAACTCATTAACAATTGAGTGTAGGAATAGAAAATCTATTCTATCTACCAGACTTCATGAGTCTCATACATCATGGTTGGACAATAGGTCATCTGGACAGGTTTAATATACAGCTGAAATTATTTTGTACACAAGTTCATGCTGACAGCTCTATAGTTTCTTCAGTTGATGATCATATGACGAGACTAATGGTGACAGTTTGGAGTACGTTTCAGATTCACAGCATTCTTTCTTCTTTCTTCTGGGTTAATTTTTTATAAGCAATCCCCATGCCTGTCTCGCACACAATACGCTTATTGCAGCCCCCTATGATGGTTGGAAATGTACAGATTTCCATTTCATCTCTTAATGCTGGCCTTTATTTCCAATGAGTTGATTGTAGTTAGTCTCTTTTACGCAGTAGCAAAGTTTCACAAAAACTGCAAGTCTTTGTTGCGTAATATGCGTCCTTTGACGGTCGTTTTCATACACTGGTTACGTCTATGTTGTAAGTTTTTGTAGTCTGTCCATCCAAGTACACACACGTTTTTAGGAAAATGCCCCTGACAACACTTTGGAGGAGTTGTTATTTCGTCGTCAGTTCCACCACTCTCGGGCATTTCTATCCCACAATGCTCAACATTTTATAAATTGATTATGCGTCCTGTCCCTCAGCAGGATTCATAATACTCATTGGCCAAGTTGTGGAATTCCCACAATGCACTGTTCTGGAATCCCATGATGCAGCATTTTAAGTGGTAATCACATGACGACTTCATGTTACCTGGTCGTCATCAGACTTCACTACCCTCTCGATGGCCATGGTGGGCGGAGCCTCGAAGAGTGTTTAAGAGTCTCTGTAAGATGGTCTGATGCTGTCTGGCACGCAGCCTCTGTCAAATCAAAACCAAAAACATGAATACAAAAAACTGCATTGCAACTCTTTGATGTAATTTCAGCTTTTCTGTAGGAGACATTTTAGACTGTATACAAAAAAGAAAGATTTATTCTGATGTTATTAAATTGGGCATTGTAAATTATAAGGAGTGAAAACAGAGTGCCTCTATTTCAATTTTATCAAGAAATGACATCATAGCATGGGGACCTGGGATAAAACAAGCATACAATGTAGTTTCGACTGATTTAATTGTAATTGTGAACATTTATTGAGGTTCTGTGTCACTATCTAGTCTTCTGAATGTCAATTCTTATTTTTGACAGGACAGATCTCCCAGGAGTTTAAAAATCCACTCATCACTGTTAAAGACTGATGTCAAAATATCCTATTTGACTATAAATCTAATAATTTGAATAAATCTAATAATTTATCTAAATTCTCCTCCCTGTTTACACTCTAAGTCAAGTTCATATTTAAACATAAGTGTTGAACCCATCAAAGCTTTGACACTCAGGTTTACATAGAGACAATACAATAATCATTTCTGTACCAGATGGTAATTCAAGGTACCGTATCTTATTGCAATCATCTTGTTGACCACCATATGGTCAGCCATTTCAATAGTTGGTGAATGAAGATGACAAGACACAAACAGAAATCCAAAGGTCAATGACAATGTCAAGTCCAATGTTTACAAGCAGAGAAATATCAATCATTAAAATAAGCTGGAAATTGGGTTTATTCATTATGTATTTTTTTGCCTTTAAAGAAGATCTTGTTAAGATTGAAATATTAGGCTCTCTTAACTTATTATATTTGTATATTTCAGGTCATTTGAGCCAGTAAAGCATTTTTCAGCAGTTTTAATCTTAGTCATTATTTATTTAGTTTGTATTTAATACAGAAACAAAAGAATCATGGAGACTCAAATTTGATTACCAGGAGAAACATTTTCAAAAAAAAAAGGAAAGCTTTGAAATTCCCCAGATTAATCATGCCTGTTGTTAACAAATCAGCTACCCACTGACGATCAATTATGGATTGCCCTTGACATACATGTACCCTTACATATAGGTACTGGGTAATTAACCCCAAGGAGGGTGGATCTCAATGAGGGCTCTTAGCCTAAAGGGGCCATGTCGTTTACTGTTTATTACTTCGAATATGGACTCTTTAGAAAGTCCCTAGTAACAAAAGAACATTGGACCTTGGGTAACACGTATTGAGGTGTGGACGATGTAAATGACTCATCCAATCAGAATGAGTGACTTAATTGACTACCAGCATATAACTGGCATTGTTTAACGATGTTGTCATTAGTATTCATGTTGGTCTCTACCAGGCTGGTTTGCCAATTGACAGAAGACGGGATTAATCATCAATTTATTAGGTGTTTTCTTGCAATAAGAATGAACCATTCGGAAATACAACTGACAAATGTTGACTAAACACGAGTGTGTTCAGGTGTCACATTGACAAAGACATGAGAATGGACAGGCAAACTGTACATTAAAACAAAAAATTACATTACAAAAACAATTGAAAAAGATTTAAACTTAATATTTAAGTGAGTAATTTTAAATTACTCACTACATTTTAAGGTTAAACTTTTTCAATCGTTATTTTTTTATTTAAATTCTATAAAAGTACATATTTATGGTAAAACTTATGTGTTTTTCTGAGGCAATTTTTGTAATATTGTAATATATCGTTTGTAATATCGAGACAATGCACAGCTTGAATTTAAACAATGAAGAAATATAAAAAGGTCTATGATTTGAGGCTGTATGTGTTTTCAGGCTGTATGTGGTGGATTTATAAATAAATAAATAAAGAACTGATACTACACAGTTTGAAACTGCACTGTCATTTAGTTTGTTGCCTTCAAAACTAAATATTTTTCAAACAAACTGATCTTGCAATTATGATCTTAAAACTTTTCAGGTTACTTCTGGTCAACACCCAAGACTTTTGCTCTTCCCATCTCATGACTTTCCTAGATAATTTCACATCCTTCTCTCTAATTGGTCAGAGATAACGTAATTGTTATTGAAAGAATGGAAGGCAATCAGATGTCTGAAAACAACTCCTCTGGCTTCTGTTTTCTATTCTTGTTCCAGTATGAACAACCTAGCCTTACACATTAATACCAGCTGACACAAATTAACTTTAATTCTTCTTCCTTTTTTTTTCTTGTGGACCCTGGAATATTTATAAAACAACCCTGGAGGAATTATACAAAGGAAGACCTTGTTATTGGACCACATCAAATGGAAGGGTGGTGTTTCATGACAGGCTTACCACAAAAATAAGAGACCGCATGATACATAACATTGCCCAGCACTTTTGAACATCCAAGTTATTTTGCTGTTTAATAAAAAAACTTGAGTTAAGCACTCAAGTTGTTTTGAAGCACCAAGTAACATACATGTATAAAATATTGAAGACGAAATACGCAGGAAATGAAATGAAATTTAGTTTGAGTGCTGATCAGTGTATGAGAGAAACTTTGTACTTTGCAAGAAGTGGTTCTTTGGACTCTGATTATTAAATTAAAAAAACCTGGTTCCAGATATTTGCAGGAATGCAGTAAACTCAGGTAGTCTTCATTAGATATCTGTTCAATCTTTACACATGGTCTAACATCCTTGCCTGAGGCCACACAATTTGCCTGTCTGCTGAAATATCAACTGTTTGATAATTTGGCATATCCTGAACCCCTAACCAAATGAAATCATCTTTAACAAGGCCCAGGTATTTCATGCTTGAGTAACCCCAACATGAAATCCAGCATACTTTCAGCTTGCGGCGTTGGTATCATATCAAATTATACAGCATCAGTTTGGCCCCTTGGCTCCGCTAAATTGCACCGGGAGGGACAAATTATCTCGTCACGGTAACTGTAAAAACAGGTGGTGCAAGGGCACGCGATCTCACTAATGAACAACCGACGAGAAAAAGCAAATGGGAATTATTTAATAGCGAGAAACCTCCTGTGCTTTCCAACATGAATGGATTATAAAAATCAATTCCTTGCAACTGCCTGAACAAATCCATACAATTTAGCAGGAGCCAAACTTATCTTGCCTTTTTTTATCACATGAATTTGATTTGCTTAATTTTGAACCAGTATCCCAAGATGGTTTTGTCGCTTACTTAAGCCAATTATAAAGTCTGTGAGTTAGACAGCATGGCTCAGAATATTATCAGTATGTTGATTATGCATCAAAGAATATTCCTCTATAGATAATTAGGTAACAGGTATTATACTTCCCAATATTGTGACTGTGCGTCAATTATAAGGCCAACGAACCAAACAAATACAAGACAATGTGACTTTTGCGAAGCAAAGTAAACACAAAAATCAGGATGAAGATACAAACAGAAGAAACATGAAACCTGAATAAAGCATTTCTAATATGAAAAAAATAATCTAATTTGCTATCAAATTTTCCATTCACGAGGACATGCATTGTTGGTCTCCACAAGCCAATCCTGATCAATGCAAATTAAGCCACCTCTCCAGGACTTAAAGGAAGTTATTTGTCAAGATTATAAAGGTTTTACTTTGTTGATATTGTAGAGAGTTGGAAACAGGATTGTTGTTCACAAACCTCAATCAGAAACGGGTTCAGGCCGGCATTAGCACACCCTGACATTTCTGGCCTCGCTCGCTGACATTATTTCTGGCCTTTCTCATGACGTGTTTATTCGTCATTCATTTTGAATTCTGGACAAACTATACACAGCATTCGACACAAACTGGTCGTTATTTTCCTATTTTTAAAGTCCTTTTCCCACCCTGATGTTCCAAGCTTACTGCCATCATTTTCTCACCTGTTGGTCATGATAGGACAGATGGAATTCATCACTGATCCGTCTCAGCTGTCTTCCTACTCGGATCTCTGGTCTCATCAAGCTAGGAGCTGAATTGGCTCGATCTCGGAAGACCAGGTCAGGCAGAGGCATCTCTAAGACACCTTCCATGCTCCCTGCATTAGCTTCCTCCACATCATCTGCTCGCAGATCATCACCATTATTCTCAGAGTAGACACGACCACGCACTCTTCTCTCTGCTGAGAAAATAAGACAGGACAGAAATTGAATCATTGAAGTATTTCCTATCCATATTCTGTATGATTGACATCAGGATTGTTGGCACTGCTTGCAGCAAGCTGAAGTTATAAACCACTGGAATCCTAAGCTACAAAAACCCCTGTAAGTTAGTATGCTGTCACAATCTTTGGGGTATGGGAAGGAAAGGTAGATAAAAGGGGGGCTGGATATTTAGAAGAAAGGAAAACCTAATTATGCACAACTTGACCCTCTGTGTGTAGGCCTATTTCACTGCTGAATCATACAGTAATTAAAACAGCTAAAACCAGGGATGAGATTTTCAAAGATACCGTAAGTCTGAACATTGATGTCTAAAAGATGCATCTTTCTGTAAACGTAATGCCCTTTTCTTAGATTCAAAAAGTCTGGTTTCCAACAAAAGTCTACAAAATCTCGTCCCTGTAAACACAAGGTCTGTCCATTGATTAAAATGTTCCTTAGATTTGAATCTTACTTAGGTACTGTTTTTATAATTGTTCTGGTATTATCATAGTTAATATATTTTAGAACATTTGGAATCCTGCAGCAATCAGCAGCAATAGACTTCAGAGAAAATAGATAAAAACCAACAAAGGAACTAAACTTTAAACACTGGTATCAAAACAATTTCTTTTATATCATATATTTACACAAGCATTACATTTTCAATCAGTTACAAAATGACAAATATTTTCACTAATACAAAAATTTAATTCACTACTCACCCATTTTTATCAAGTGTTTATCACAACACATCTTAAATAGTTATAAATCCTGCGGATAATGGGTTTCAGACACATTCTCACTGATTACTAAAACAAAAGCCCCCCTCAAAATACAAAAAATTGACTGTTGCAATGCCAGTCACTGCCTGCTTCAATTTAGGTGCTATTAATAGACATGACATCGCCTATCACCAACTACATGCTGCAACAAAGGCATTTAACAGGACCAGTTTTCTTATACATTTCATTTGTAGACTGGTCCAAACAAGTTTGGCCATATAACACATGTATTGATTCCCACTATTGTTTGCAGAGTAATTATGATTTCCCACTCTTTCTCCAATGAATAGTATCGATTCCTTCTGAAGACTACTATTTTTTTTAAAGGGGGGGGGGGGGGGGGGGGGGTGGGGGTGGGGGGGGGGGGGGGGGGGGGGGGGGGGGGGGTGTGGGTGGGGTCCAATCTAATCAACTGGTTACCACACTGAGTTGGTGGGGGGGGGGGGGGGGGGGTACCCAATGACAGAGTTGTTGACACTCTGCCCTCTCTTCTCTGTTTCAATGTTTTTGTGGTTGGTAGTGATTGACAGCTCTCCCAGCATGAAGCCAAGTCAGCCAGTGTGATTGCTCCAAGCTCTAACCCTTCTCCTACCATACCACTACCTTGGCCACCTGGTTACCCAACCATCTTAATCCAGCGCTCTGATTGGCTCAAACCATGTCAGCCCTGGTTAATTAACATACAATAGCTAGATGGGAGGGACCTCAGAGAGTTTTTAGCCAGTTGCCTAGGGGTAAAGCCTAAAAATAGTCACTCCAAATTGACCAAAAATGAAAAAACAAATCAAAGCAACAAACATAGACCTAAACACCAAGCTGCTGCCCAGGCCAGGCCATGCAAATAAGGTGATGAGATTTGTTTACAAAAGGGCACAGAATAGAACCTGGTCCTTTTGCCATAACAACAACTGGTGGTGCAGTGAGGCTGTAGTTTGCTGTAAAGTTTGCTGGCAGCTTGCCAAAGCTTAAAACCACTGACCATGGTTGGGCATTGTGCAGATGATCTAACCTCCAATAACTAAATTTATTTATATCTTAGGGAATTGCAGTTTAGTAAGGGTCACTAAAAGGTCAGGTTTGCAACTTTTCATGCACAAACTTCTACCTACTCAAAAACACACACATGACATCATACAGATGTACACACAACTTGTACAACTACAAACACCTATTAAAAAGAACCGACTGAAATTTTATTTTATTTTCGATACATTTGTACTTTAATTTAGCTTTTTGCAATTTAAAAAATAAATTAATTGCCATTTTGTTTTACAACGTGTACATTTACAGAAATCTAAGCATTTTTATTCTTTTAAGTTACATTATTTTGTATGCGTCCCCTGCTGGTAGAATAGTGCTGTCTAACAAAATGCATATGGCCTATATATCTTCCTGTTTACCACATGAACTTAAATGCTTCCAAACTATACTTCTATTCAGATACAGAACCGGAAACTATGTTTATTGGGCCACCTCATCATTGGAATTCAAAACTGTATACAAAAATGTACATGAAGGTCAAACTTGAAAGTCAAACTGACATTGTGTACTTCATTGTCCTTAGTGAAACAAATTGAGATGGGGAAAATCAGAGAAAAGTACAACAATTAAAACAAAACTGAGAAATTCTGCCCCTGTCTGTTAGAAGTCAAGTTTTATTATCTGGTATGTGTAAAATATAAAATTCCAAGTTGCCATGTCAGTTTTATTTGTCGTCAGTATAGAATAACACTTAATTTCCCAAAGCAAATACAAAATGTTGTTTAATATCTTGGGTCAATAGTTACCGTAGGGCTGTATAGAGTTGTTTTTATTGAGGATGACAAACTAAAACTCATGTGCAAACATTACAAACATTAAATGGGTCGATTGTACAACTGTATTCGAACTGGAACACCTTTTATCCAACACTCATCAATTTGGATGTTTTGTGTTTATTGAGATTTTATAAGCATTGTTTTTCCTGTTCAACAGGTTTCCGGTATTGCGTGTCTAATACTTTCAACATCTGGCGGTCTTCTCACCATAATATTGCTAACAATCAATGCCGATCATTGTTTAGCTCATCTGCTTAGATTGGCGTGGTTCAAAAGCCGTCAAATGTGTCATAAGGCCACGTTCTGCATTTTTTTTGTTTAACTTATCCTGTTATTGATAATTTTTTGAATCTATACATTTCTTTGTCATATATTTCTGAATCTATACATTTCTTTGTTATATATTTCTGAATCTATACATTTCTTTGTTTATTTCAATGATACATTTGTTTTGTGCCACAGTTTTCTTAACAAAGGTATTGAATAATATAACATTAACAATGCAACTTACTAATCCACAAGACAGACAGGCAGCCCGACAGACTGACAGACATACCGGTACATGAACAATAATGTACTCATCAATAATCAACCAAGTTAACTGACATCTGTTGGTGATATCAGTCACGCAGGTTTCTCAAACACTATGAGGTTGGGATAAAATAATGTATGCTGGAGAACTTGTGCAAATATAAAATTGACCTTTCTCACAAGAAGACTACAAGTTATGATTCTCCAAATCAGGAATACAATACATACATGTACCAGGTACATACAGTAGTTACATGTACATGTACATTATGTGTACATGTATGAAATGCTTGGTGTGCATACTGCACCAGTATTAGTACAGTATGCAGGACCTTGATACCGTAGGGAGGGAAGATTTGATAGGGAGGGAAGATTTGATAGGGAGGGAAGGTGTGGTCATATTAAATGGATAAAATCATATTAGAGGGCATATACTGTACCGGTACTATAATTCCAGGACACCACAATATTTTTGGGGTTCCCTAAATATTGTACACTATTATACAATCAAGCTCCTAGTATTAAATCAATATTAATCTCAGCTACACATGTGTTCATGCAAAAATAACACGTGTTAAGCGTTTATAGAGCAATAAGATTAATAGTTACTCCTCTCTCAAATTTTAAGTACCTTCATTTTTACAGGAATCCTTCTCCACAGCAGGTTGTACATTACATGTATTCACTATTTGTGTTTTCGTTCGATCCATACTCGGCACAGACGTACAGAATCAGATGAATTTTAAACTACTATACTTTGCTGTTTCATTGTTCTGTTTCGTGTACGTACCAGTACGTGTCCCAGTGCATTGACATGTACCAGTACCTCCATTAGGGGGACAGGCAGTGCATTGTACAGTACAGTGTTGGCACAAGGATAGACAGGACCTACAATCCTACACAGCACAGTGCATTCCGGAGTACAAAATCCACATTCTAAAGCAATATGCTGAAGTTCAGTTCTGTAAGCAATGTACTACAGCCATCCACAGGCTAAGTACACTGTTGTACATGTACATGGTAATTCAAACTGTACATTCACTACAACAGCAGCTACAATCCTGAAAATCTAAATTCCCACCCAATGCAGTCCTTGAATCTCGAGGGTAGACTGGTCATGTATACATGTGTACATGTAGGTCTGTTCCTTTCTCTATGATTGGAGGTACGTACGATTTGACCATGGTATACCATGGGTATACAAGCCCTATTGTTTAGTATGGCTTGTACATATCAGGTCAATTCAATGCACACTGGTAACTTACTTAGTGTTGATCATTTAATCCCGCATAAAGCAAAGTTTTCTACAAAATAAATTAGACATGTGACTTATCACTATTGTCTTATTAGTTCCTTAAATAACCCTTGTTCTTGTTTATATTCTAACACTTCAATTGTGACCCCCCCCCCCCCCTCAAAAAAACCAACAAAAACCCACACTATGTTTTTTACATGTCCCTCCAAAGTCCAAAGCACTACAAGAAATGCCGTAGGAAACTGCAGGTAAACTGGGTCCAACATGTATTACACTGATAAGCAAAGCCATATGCCCATTTGTTAACTACAGAAGTGCCATTCACTGTACATTGCAAATAATCCTTTGACGCACAGCAGTTGGAGTGATTTGGCATCAGAGTAAAGAACTCTCATAGAGGAAGGGTTAATAATTTGTAATAATTAATTAATATTAATGAACTTTCTTAGCTTTTGTCCCACTGATCTTTTAAAACTTTGAAAAACAAAACAAAACAACAAGCTTCCAACCTCTACAAAATAACAAAATCTGCCAAAGTGCACTTGTAACTAGTTGGGTGTGATCATGATGGGACACTTAACCCTTGCTCTTGTTTATCCTCCAACACACTTCAATATGCACCTCCAAACAAATCCTGTGTATAATCCTATAATGCATACAGCTTGAGTGATTTGGCATGTACCACTGACTTGCAATAAAAGGGTAAAAGGAGTCCTGTCAGTCCCAGGTGTAAAGGGGGCGGGGTCCCTTGATAGATTGGTAAAATAAAGTACCTTGCTGCCACCTTGTTTGCTTACACCCAGTCTTATGCAGAAACACACCCGTACAAGTGCCAAACCTTTTCCCTTTCAGGGGCGAGACGAACTCAAAATATTAAGCTTCTTTTTGAACTTGGATCCTAGACTATAATTACGATATCCATCTTCTCCAGGTGGCCTATAATTATTGCAAAGGAAGTACATGTACATGAGGTACCAGTAGTTTGTCCCTTTGTTGACCCATGACCCTTGCTGTACCACAAAATGTTGAACTTTTGCCAAACCTCTGCTAATGCATTGCACAATAGGTAACAATTCATTATTAGGCGGTACCTCGTAACTCCCTGGTTTACACCTGAATGCAACTCAGTCAACTGCAAAAAGGCTATCATAGGCTCTTGCCAAGGCAACAAACAACTTTACTAGCATTATGATTTTAAATGGAAAATAAAGTGAGTCAGCTTACGAAATGCTGGACACGTGTTCATTGCTCTGTAGTGGGACTACATGTAGTAGCCTTTATAATCTTTAAACAATAAAATAAATTTGCTGACATAACATAAATCATTCAAAAAAATCAATCATAACATAAGGAATTTGGCAATGTTCAAAGTGAATATATTTTAAAAGTAGAGCTAAAACTATTGTCTGCTCATGACAATAGGGCTGTCATATTCAGGGCAAAAATACACAGATTTGTGTGGATGCTTTCAATTATAAAGTGATGTTGCTTTGACTTTTGAAACAGTGAATATTTTATTTTCCTTTCAATAATAAACATCTGTACTACATACAAGCATGTACAATGAGCTTTCTACATGTTATTATTTGCAGTTAAGAAACTGTGTACTTTGTTAAACTTCAACAAACAAAAAACAAACAAGTTTTTCTAGTAATAAGGGTACAGTGTACATTTAGTCATTCACCATGCAACCACTGATTGGCTTATCAACCTTGAGGTGTGGTAAATGACCACATCCTTTCAAGAATATATATATAAAGAAAATATATAATAATTAACCAAATTGTACAAATCTTGCCCTACCGGTACCCAGTACATTGTAGTACATCTGGTCCATTGACCGCCCACGTTAACTGCCTTATACCCATATCTGGTTCCAATTATTATTGTAAACCCTGAAATGTGTCAACAATCTTCATCATACACTTGATTAATTTAACGCCTTCTTTAATTGTTCAACCAACCTTGCATTAGGTCAAGTGTTGACCCTAGGTCAATAATAGCATAAAAAACCTTTGTCTCAAAGTTTACCATACAATCTAAACTTATCCGTTTAATTTATTAGGACAGATGATTAAATATAGTACCAGATAAAAACAGTCAATGATTTAATCTTTTGAGCCATTCCAAACTTTATACTTGTGACCCCCAACTCTCAGGTCAGATGAAGTTTTTGTCTGTCTGTCTGTCGGGCTGTCGGGCTGTCTTAGTTGTGGTCAGTAATATTGTTAAAGCTGGGAGATAAGTTCCTGTGGTTTAGATAAATTGGCAAATGAGGACAATTAGGGTCATTGATAGCGACAGGTATATTTATTCTCCCAGACAATGAAGATAGGGTTAATAGAAAGAAAACAAAGGTTGTCTTCCCACTCCCAGCTATGCAGAAACCCCCCAAAAAAACTATAAAAAAAAAATAAAAAATAAAAAACAACAACAAGATACAAACACACAAAAACACAAACAAAACACCAAAAAACAAACAAACAAATTTTAGACTTAGGAAAAGATAACTTTACTCTCCTGACTCCATTCTAGTAAAACACAAATTGTTACGGTATTAATATAATGTTGCAACAAAACTAGTAACGCACCAAAACTTGGTGACTGATGGCGTACAATGAAGACTCACAAAATTCATCTATGGTGAGCCAATTTAGCATTTATTACTTACATTTGTACGCAACAATATTTTAGAGTTAAGAGACATCTCAAAATAAATTAGAGATCTCTAAATAAAGTAGAGATGTCTCTAATAACTCAAAAATATTGTTGCGTAAGTAATAAATTTCAGATTGGCTCGCCATAAATGAATCTTGAGATGTACAATGTACCGGTACGTCATCACTAAGTTTGTATGCATTACTAGTTTCATCGCAACATTAAAACACAAAATGCTACACAGTTTAGGAGCAAACTTTATTCCTAATAATAGATACTTTAGCATGATGTCACCATTGTTCACTGGATATCTAACTTATTGGATTTTCACTTTTTCTTGTCCCAGCTGTTGAGTTCTCATGTTTCAGAAATACCAAATTGCTGACTCTGTGAATAAAAGACAAGTCTCAACTTGCTTCGGATCAGTGGAGGACATTTTCAAAAATCCCCCAAACTATGGATAATTAGTCCAACATTACGAATGCAAGCAATGAACATAAATGGATGAATCACCTGACAACAGGTGTTCAACTTCCTATTCCACTTCAAACTCAAAGTGGAAATTTGTAATGGATGTTATAAACTTGATCACCATTGCTTTCATTCAATATGTTGGTTTATATTTCAGGTTTGATTGACAGTTTGGAGGGTTTTGAGAGCCATTCATGAGAGCCATTCAGGGGACTTTATATGCAGCGATGCTATTGAAGGTTGTGGAAGTCTGTGTTATTGACTTTACAATGTGCTGGTATGGCTTGCAGGCGTTTGGATCATAAAAATAAATGAAAACGTTCCTGTGGACATATTTATCAATGACTCATCATATCAATATTCAGAGAGGAAATGAATAAATCTTGCCCCACCCCTCTTTAAAAAAAGAAAAAAAAAAATCCTCATTAAACTACAATTATTTTGCCTAAATATGTGTACACCCCAACTACCAGTAACCTTAACTGAAATGAAGCTTTCTGTAAAGTAGGTTATAGGTCTTACCTTGCATTTGTATTCGCTGTCTTCTCAGCACTTGCTGATTCCTACCGTCGCTCGAGTTACTTGACAGGCTTGAAATTCGTAAACGAATTAACGTCTCGCAGAAGACTGGAGTAGACGGAGGGGTCTGAGTGGAGGCAGAGTGGAAGTATCTAGGGGCGGAGCCGTAGCCAGATGATAAGGGGGAGGAATCACAATGTGCTCCAGGGAACATTCGTCCGAGGTAGCTCAAGGTACCGGTATGGGTAGGCGTTCCTCCTGAACTCAGACGTCTTGTTCTTGGGCCTTCCTGTCTAGAGTTGCCTGGGATGTTAATAGGTGATGAGGTGGCATTGTTTGGAGACTCAGTCTGAGATGAAACGCTCAACGGCGATGATTCGAATGTATCCGATTCTTCTTCATCTTCCATCATCATCACCTCATCATCATCATCAGAAATCTCCACATCGATACAAGCATCGTCCACATTCTCCTTCTGCATCATCTGTAAGGTCTCTGGGTCCAGTTCGATTGTCACTTGGTTTTTGTAGGCTGGATAATAACACCTTTGCGGCTGGTCACTGTAGTCAAGGCAGGTTTGGTGAGTCCAGGCTGACTGATTGTGATAGGATTCAGGAAGTATCTGGCCGATGTCTGTCCGTTTACGTAGTCGCGTCCTCACTCGGATCTCCAGTTCACTCATAATATAGCAGTGTTCTGTTGGAAAAAAAGAACGGATTTGACACAAAACATTAATCAATATACCTGATGAGTCATTGATGGTGAGACAATTGATAGCAAAAGGTCTTAAGATGATCCAGAAGATAAAACCTCAAGGAAACAAAGGACGGAATCCAATGGCATCCAATCAATACACAAACTGGCACTGTAAAACAATATGTTGTGGTTATCAAGCAAAAACAACTTCTGACCCAAACCATACAAGAGTTCACCTGAAGTCTTGATGTAAACAACCCTACCTTGAAGGAACCTGAGGACGGTCAGCCTTGAGCTTCAATGATCAGCACTCTACTTGACTAATGATTGTCAAAGACAAATTTCTGTTCTCACCATTGTACTTCAAACATTTTGAGCTCATGCTGCAAGTTTCTTTATGCAGTGGGTCCTTAGATCTATTTTCGGCCAGCCATTCACAACGCTAGGAGTAGTGTTTTTAGTTCACAAACTCACAACTTTTTGTTCTTTTCTCTCCTAGCGGTATATTAATCCACCGCAAACACTTTGAAGTCCTTTTGATCACAAAGGTACAGGCAAGACGCCTGCTGTGAGGGCAGGTCTCAACATGTCCACTGTGCACGCGCCTCTCACTTGCTGCCAAACTTACTCACAGAATCTTTTCTCTGACAGACCTTCATAGATTTGTTTTTCTTTTCTCCAAATCCGCTCTGCCTTTTTAAAGGGAACAGAACTAGTATTACGGAAACACTCTCAGATTCAGAAGGAAATTACTTTGAACTTTTCAACTCACTGACATCTGTGAAGGACTAAGTGCCAAAAATCAATAAATGTATCAGTAGGAGTCCAAATCTCTTTCACAACAAGGACTTGTAATTGGTGTAAGTGTAAGACATGATATAAAACACATGCTAATTGATAACATATGCAGCTTCTTGGTCATGCTAGCACTATGCAAAGTATGCATGTATTCTCATATACACGATAGTAACATCACTAGACTACATATGATGCAAATCCCATCTCAAGCCTTGCAACAACTGTTCTTTCTTTGTTTTGTTGCTAGATTTCCAGCGAAGACATTGTATGCAAATAAAGATTATTTAGTACTCGTCAATGAATGGAGTTTAATTATATAGATAGAGAGATGGACAGTGGCTACAATCACTAACAAATTTACCTGGCTACAAATTCAACAACGAAATATTAAACGATTGAGGCAAATGGTTCCAAGACATTTGATCAGCTCAAACTTATTTGCATATTGTAGCATTGCCACAGGAGTTTGCCATTTGTGGAATAGGTCAAGTATACGATGAGTGCGAGTGCCTATCGCGTGGCTACTGTTACCGACTGACCATTGATCGATCTTCAATCGGACAACCAATAAATACCTTGACCAAGGCTAGATTATTTTGTCTAATTATACACCCAATTACTCACCTGTATTCTTATTGCAACCACATTTTACTATAACAGATCACCCAAACACTTGTATTGCTAAAACCACAGTATAAAATATAGAGACAATCGTGTCAACTTGCCTTCTACACCTGAAACCATACAGAGAAACCTTGTCTATAGACTCTGTTATCACAACAAAACTGAACACAATACTGCCTGCAATGCTGGCCCCTGTCTAAGGTTGTTACTGCACGGCCTACTGTTCCTTTGCTTTTTTTGCGGTCAGTGATCTTTCATAATAACAAACCAGCCAGACAATAGGACATGCAACCAGAGGCTGATATACTAGTGTAGTTGTAAACACAGCTGGTTCAGTTAAAGGTGAGACAACACTCAGAGTTGAACTTGACAGCCTGCTAAATTAATTCACCGGTCAATGGGGACCCATGCCAATATTCAACACATCACCTGGAGGGAAGCCTGGCATTGCATTGAATACAAGTCAGTTGAACAAAAAGACTATAGTGACAGCCAGGAATAGAAGACACTCCTAGAATAAGCTGATGATGTTTTAAATTGATGAACAAATAATTAGGACACACATTCATCATTCAAAGCTCAGCGTTTGAAATAGAAACTCTCTCAGATTAAGTGGTACAACAATTTGTAAAAATATTTTTTTGGACAATTAACAGGGTGATTTCAGGGGAAAATCTGAGCCCTGCTTTCACCAGCATTAGTTCACGGATAACTTTCTTAAGTTGAAATAGTTTTCATCTGCACAAGTAAACTAGCTGTTGATGATTCAAGGATAACTTTCCAAGATGCCTTCAACTCTTCTCTTAAACACTAGCCTGCATCATCATCATCATCATCATCATCATCTAAACATCTCTCTGTGAGGTAACAGCCCCCATACAGACACAATGAGAGGTCATGCTAAGCTGACACTCCAGGTCAAATATTATTAACCTACTTCAAGAAGTCAACATTGATCCCCTGGTGATTGCTTATAAGGTGACCCACTGGGTTGGATTTGTACACAATGTGTCTCTACTATCACCACTCAAGGGGGTCAGATTTGTTTGGATCTAGAAAAACAAATCTTGGGTTTTATTGGGAGGTCAATGATAACAACATCTGAATAAAAACAATAAATCTAGGATTTAGAAATTGGTAAAGGCTTTTGGGTGGGGAGGGAGTATAATTAAAATATGAGGGTAAGCAAGTTCACTGAAGTCTAATATTTAAAGCAAATTTAGGAATCATTTCTGATATAACCTTTAGTAACATTTTGGGGATGGCACATACTCCAGAGTTTGGAAAGAATGTTGCAACCCGACGCCACTTTTTTCTTCACATATTATCATCTCAATGAAGGTTCGATGCAAACATGTTAAAAAGACATGAATCTGGGACTGAGAAACATTTCCAATTTGTACACGAAGTTCTGCTGAATTTTCAAAGTGAACAAAGAAATTGGCAAGCCGGGACTCGAACCTGTGACCTCCTGAACACCGGACCGGCGCTCTACCAACTGAGCTATCTTGCCCTATGTTGGCAGTCTTCCAAATTGTCAGTATCTTTGTTCGATGGTGCTAGTCAAAAGTTTAAACGCCAGAATGCCGTGTGCCGGGGATCACGCCCGATTTTATGCTACAACCTGGGAAGCGACATTGTGGGGATCACTCAATGAGGATATAACTTTTTATCTTAAATACACAAATACAAATTTGAAAGACCGCCAACATAGGGCAAGATAGCTCAGTTGGCAGAGCGCTGGCCCGGTGTTCCGGAGGTCACAGGTTCAAGTCCCGCCATGCCAATTTTTTGCTTCACTTTGAAAGTTCTGCTGAAGTAGCAGCAGGATGTACTTTCTTTCGCAGAGTTAAAAGGAGGCAACCAGCCTCAAAGAGTTAAAAGATTCCAAGAACTGCCGCCTTACCATTTGCTGTCATTTGAAACAAGAAACACTTTGAGTACTGTAGTACTAATACTCGGAGTATTATACAATTTTGGCTGATGTATGGTAACTATGGTAGCTATACTGTTATAAATGAAGAAAAGGTTATATTTGCAAGGTTTATTTACATCAGGTTAAGTGGAAGTAATGAATAGTCAAAGTGGTATTTGTTTGATGACCAATCATTTAACCAAAGTAACATCTGGTCACATGAAAACATTGTGGTGAGGGTGCTTCCACTTAGCAACCAATGCACAGATGACGAGGCATGCGACAGATGGTGTGTCACATTCATTGATACACACGCACACGATCCGTGACAACAATACAAACGCACACGATCCGTGACAACAACGTACAAACCTTCCCAAATCCCAAAGAGCCAATAATTTTAACCGATATATATTGATCGTTTTCATTTCAGTGGCTGATGCAATATGAATGTCTGAATGTACGTTAGGATACTGTAACATTTTGGGATGATTCAGTTTAATGTTTCCACTTGTCATTTTATTCTATTCCTCGATTAATTGTCACTAATTTGTCAGGAGCAAGAACAAGCTAATCCAGAATGTTTAATATTGTTTCAAGGATGAGGCATCAAAACAAAGATCACTATTACTAATTCATGAGGCAGGCACGAAAACAACAAGTAAACAAATTAATTACAAATTAATACCTAAAAAAGTCACCTCAAAAATATGTTTATACTCACAATCTCTTGTTTATTATCCCTGGAAAAGAAATGACAGAAACTCCTAAGCCAGTGACAATGAATAATTCTGTGCACTGATGCTTGTAAACACACTTCAAGTTAGTTAATATAATAATGATGACTTAAGTGATGCATAACTGTGACAAACAGCAACTGGCAAGGGCATTTCTTATGCAAACACTCTGTGCATGACTTGGCCCAATCCACTAATAACAAGGGGCATACAGTATGAGCCAATCACAGATCAAATGCTAAAATGAGACTGACCAATCACACTGAGCTATGTAAATAAGTACTGGACTGTGGACCAATCAGAGGGAACAATGCAATATATTGCCTTGTTACCTGCTGGGACAGGGATTTTCCAGGGTGAATCACATCTATTCATATTGTGTAATGGCACAAAGGACCCCTTTAGTCTTGATTTAAGGTGTTGTAATTGTTACACACAAAACTTGCTAATACCCCCAGCACTTTGCCAGGTATACAAAACTGTGTTGATCAAAACCCTAACAAAAATGGCACTTTATATCAATCCCTTAAATAAAAATAAATCATAAATGGGGAAGCTGAACTATATTTGTTTTAAGAATAAAGGGTCAAGTTGTTTTCTCTGCAAGATTGGTGATGTTGATTGCATTGGACAAACATGTAACCATTACCTAAAGTTGGCAATGTATATTTGCAGTTCTTTATACAGGACTGGGTCCAATAATAACACTTTTCATTGAACAGATCAATACATTTATTTTTAATACACTTGTTGATGTCAAGCCACAGTTGAAAATGCACAACAACTCGACAAGATAGTTTGCCAAACCAGGTTGGCAAACAAACAATCCTTGTTTACAAACAAATCTTCAGAATTTGGTGTTTACAAAATCTACTTTTTGGCGTAGCAGTGGATTGAAAACAAATTTATTTGTTCATTGTCAAGTTTATAATTTTACAAAATTTATTTAACTGAAGAGACAAAAACCAACACCTCAATAAAACCACGAAAACGGTTCCATAGTAATTGATTACTAGGACAAGGAGTATAGACACATTCTGCTGTAAACAACTTGTTCGCCATAGTTGTCAAACAACGATTAAATATTTCTCAAGAAATAAATCTAAAAAGGAAACCACAACTTACTGAACTGAATTTTTAATGATGCTATAAACATACCTGGATTTCCGATGCAACTGGTTGCAAAAACAACAGATATGTTGGGCTGAAGTAGTGAGCCCAGAACTTACAGTTCTAAGATCTATGCTTCATAATGAGCGTTGATTTACTTTCAATAAAAGGTGTACAGTATATCCTCAGATTCTGGTGAGGACTTGACCCAATCACATGCAATGCGCTACTACAATGCATGCCCCAATCAGATCTGTTTACACCTGAATCAAATCGATGACTCACAATAGTTTGATTATCTTTTACCAATACCCAGTATTAAATCTCAATACAACTAAACAAAAGACAAGGTCGTTTCGCACTATCAATATCTGGCTTTGGTAAAGTCTCGCTACACTGTGAGCGAATGGCAAGGGTGCTAGCAGTCCATGCTGCAGATGACACAATCATCATAAAAACAAGGCTAAGGTCACCCCTTGAAACCATGCCAAGATTTGTGACACAGTCACTGAGCCAAACATGCTAGGCAGAACACACCCCTGTTGAATATTCATCAGATTTGTTTATTGATCCTGCTCTAGCTCCTGCCACAAGTTGCAGGCAACAAGTTTCACCTGCGTGTAAAATGCAAATGAAGTATGAACAGTGTTTTAAAGCTAATTGCTTTGTTGTTGGACAAAATTAAGTGTTGCTTGAAATGCGAATGGAAATATTCAGTTGTAGAATAACAATAGTTGAATCAGTGCCAATAGTGGAACAATGAGCCTTATTGGCCTGTGCATAGTGATATCAGCTTTTATACTTTATGGTTGGATAGGGGTAAACAAGCTACGTACAAATAACAATAGCGAGGGGGGGGGGGGGGGGGGGGGGGGGGTGACCAACTGAAGTACCTCTGCCAGACTTGGGCAAGTAACTTGGCTTTGTTATGAGTGACTCACTGCACTCTGTAAGACGTTTACAAGAAATCTGATGACAACCTCAAGCATACATCTGGTTGTGGTGGAGAAAGTGTAACAAAAGAATTCTCAGAAAATCCCTTATCTTAGAATAGATTCTGACTGTTCGTGAAGAACATGCTGTCAAAATGAATAAATAAATAATGAATCTGCCTCACATAATCCTTTGTTTCCCCCCACTATGATTTTTGACAATTTCCAGTATAGATTTTTAATTAAACAGCAAGTATTCCTATACAAATTTGACTTCCATGCCTGTAACTGATTCTGTGCTTACAGGCAGAATTGCTTTTGCTAGCGCAAATTCTGTGGTTAGCAGAGCCATGAAATTGGGCCCAGGTATCCCTCTTTAGTTGCTAAGTGATCAAATTACCAAGCACATTTATTTCCCCTCGGATTTATTACCTGAAATGAAATAAGTTGGTTGTTACAATTGCATTGCCAATAAACTGCGATTGCCAAATTTAATCATTTTGAAGGAAGATAAAGACAGCCAGAGCAACATTGAAACAACTATAACCAGTTTCTACTGAAACCATAGATTGGTTTTGAAACTAGGATTAGACAATTCAAGACTGAAATAAACAATAAGATGAGAAATAACAGAAACCTGATAGTCAAGAGTATGCATGGAATCAAAATAAAACAAAACAAAACTACAAGTTGAACGTGTTCAGACTTGAATAGACAAAAACAAAACCTGAAGTGCTTCCAATCATTCAAATTGGTCAGTATTTGGATAGAAAGTGAAACTTTGCTCGGGCTTTTTAAAATTCTCTGCAAACTTTTTAATGCTAGAATCACTGTTAGGTAAATGTGCATTATTTAATGCAAATCCTTCAAATCTAGAGACACTAAGATTAAAATTTGGAAGAAAAGGGTAAAATAAGGAAAATTATTACACCCAAGAATTCTAGTTTAATCGAGTTAGAGAAATTCCTTAAATCTCTGCATCACTCATTGATGCTACTCACTGGAATGACTACTGCTCCCAATATCATCAATGGCTAAAACTACATGGCCAAGCTCTTTCAACAGTAAAAAAAAACAGATGAAAATGTTTTGCAGGAATTGATTTTGGTCTCAGTAATCCTTTATAGCCCTCAGCAAATAAAACAATGTAACAACTTGATGAACATTACAAATTAAAACAATAAAATTACAAACAAATGAAATAAATGATTATCTTGCTGATTGGCAACAAATGTATCAGATTCCAGGGAAAAACCACAACTTCCTCCCTGAGCCTAATGCTGCAATCAAGTCAAGGGGATTAACCTTGCCCTGTGAGGAAACTAACTTTTTTTAAAGTAAGAACACAAATGAATTTTTTTTCTAAACAGAGCTTTGTAGCAGAATACACCCTGATTTCTAATAAACACTGTGAGGCCTAAAGAAGTGAAAATATTTTGTTGGAATAAAAAACGTGAGCAACAGGCCCCATTATCACTTTTATTTATAATACGTGACTAAGGGGACCTATTGTAATTTTCACATTTTCTTTCCAACCAAAGGTTTTCACGTCTTCGGGCTTCACAGTGACAACTCCCCCATTGTAGGAGGGGAGGGGGAGGGGGAGGGGGAAGGGGGGAGGGGGAAGGAGGGCTTCAGGCCCCACCCACTTAAAACAGCCATTCCTGGTTCATACCACATGTCTTTTTATCAAATCTTGATGCTACTTTAATTTAGGGGAGAGGTAAGGAGGTAATAGAGGAGGTTGTGGTTTGATTCAATTGGTGTTGCAACTTGTGATTGAAACTTTCTAATAAAAGTATAAACAAAGGAAGTTTCACATTTCTTCATTGTACCACAATCTATAAAATACAAAAGGCTTCTATTAAAAGAACATTGAATTTGGCAGGCATCCATCAAACACAAGCAGAGATGGTATGATAACTTTGAACAACTTGGCAAAAGATCAAATTGAAAGATATCAGGTTCTTTGTTGTTTACAGCCACTTGAAACTTTTCCTTTGTAAGAAATGGAGAATTCTTTGTTTGCCAAATATAGACCATCGTTAATTGTTAGATAAACTTTGGAATACAGCTATTAATTGTAGTTAAATTGTGCCTGGTAATATCTTACTACATTGTCACTGTCAATATTGTCATTGTCGCTGTCAATATAAATCCCTGGTTCATTTTTTCAATTTTGTTTAAAAGTGATTCATAGGAGCCATTAATTGGAGAGCTGTCATTTATCTATAAACAGACCAAAAGATTACATACATGTAACTGGAATCTGGCCAAAAAGCATTACATCACCAAAATGCATTACAATCAGCCTTACTTTTAATCACTTGTCCAATCAGAAGCAGGGTAGGTAAAACAATGGTTTGGCCTACTGTAGCTAAAAAAAGGGTTTTGATAGAATAATTATTATGGAACAGGTGGGGCAATATATTTCACACAAGAATGATGTAACATTGGGGTATTTTTTTATATTATCAAATCCCCAGTTTTGTTTCCGTTTTTATGTGTGTGTGAAATCTATAGCTTTGTGATTTTCCATGATTTATGTATTTTCATAAATCACTTCAATGCCCAGACAGTAGACAAAACACAAGTCATTGACATGACAAATGCCCAATGGGAACGTCTTGGGGACTCCACTAACAAACTAAGCAACCGCAGACAGTTGGGCAACTTCAAGAAAATAGTTTGCCATTACTAAAGAATCCAGGCAATAATCCAAAACCCACCCCTCTTTAAATCCCACAAGACTACCATTTTGTCCAGTCAGCTAGATTAACACAAATGTTGTTTTCAAAAACATTTTCAACCAAACCCAACAACTTAACAAGCACCTATTTCAATGGGAACTTTCTTACTTCTCACTTAAAAGGGGGGGGGGGGGATTGAATCATATAACAATGTAAGAGCACGGTTTCCTTAAAAAAACCAAAGTGCTGTTGAAATGCGTTGTTTGGTTCTTATTACAGTATGTAATTAAATACTACCAAGTGCACACGTGTACCCGGTATGTCAATAAAACAATTGCTCTACATTATGTTAAAGCAAGTTAATACTGCCTAAAGCCCTGTTCGCACTGGACTTATTTTGGTAAAACTTACTGAGACGATGGGCACTTTTCCCATTTTAAGTCCAGTGCAGACAGTCAAAAGCCGTGTTCGCACTGGACTTTTTTTTGAGAAGGTTTTACTGAGACGATGGTAAAATAAAAAATGGTCAAATGTTACCACTGTTCACACTTGGACTTTCGACACGGGAAAATGTTACCGAGACCGTGGGAGAAGTGCCCTCACGAGTCATTATAATGACTCGTGAGGGCACTTTGCGTAACCTTTCTGCATTGACCCCGGTGTACCCATTCGCGCGCGCGCGTTGTTTTTTCCCGATCGCATCATTGACGCCATGTCATCGTAGGTACGGTATTGCATCCGTTGTCGTGCTTTCTTTCGTCGTAAGACACGTTGACGTTCTTTATTATCATTTGGAAATGATGCACTGGTAGCACCAATCAAACTTCCGACTGTATCAATAATAATATCTGCCATAATATTGACCAAAGGAACCCCAACTCTACGTAATCTTTTTGCAGAACCACGTGCGAATGTGATCACGATGCGATTTGCATGCGTGCCCGCACGTAAACAATGCAAAGAGCGCATGCGCGGTGTCTTGTGTAGCATGACCTCGCACTGGGGGGCCGGATGAACGTTTTCCTGGGCCGCTTTTACCGACACGCGCTGTTCGCACTGGACTTATCGTCTAGGGAAAAGTGACCAGGGAAGTTTTCCCGGGCAGCAGTTGGCCGGTAGAAGTACCCACGGGACTCGGGAGAAGTACCTGAGAGGAAAACGTCCTAGGCTGTCCGCACTGGACTTAAAATGGGAAAAGTACCCATCGTCTAGGTATGTTTTATCATAATAAGTCCAGTGCGAACAGGGCTTAGGACTATTTCCTCTCAGTTACTTTTTGTGAGTCCAGCGGTTACTTTTACCGGCCAACTGCTGCCCAGGATAACTTCCCAGATAACTTTTCCCGAGATGATAAGTCCAGTGCGGACAGCGCGAGTCGGTAAAAGATGCTCAGAGTGCGAGGTCATGCTACACAGGGACACCACGCATGCGCTTTGCATTGTTTACCGTGCAAGTTGCGCGCACTGTGGCATGATGCATCGCGTGTGGCAATCCTGCAGAACAATCAGGAGCGTTGTTGTTTCTTTGGTTGAAATCATGGCAGACATTATTATTGATACAATCGGAAGTTTGATTGGTTTGGATTGGTAGCACGTCGTACAAAAAGAAGAACCAGAACTAAAAAAGAGCATACGCACGTACGTGAGTAGTAACGTCGACAATGGCATGAATGATTGAACAAAAGGCGCGTGCGCTTGAATATATATGGGGTCAATACGGAAAGGTCACGCAAAGCACCCTCATGAGTCATTATACTGACAGCTCGTTTACTTCTCCTGCGGTTTTGGTAAAATGTTCACGTGTCGAAAGTCCAAGTGCGGACAAAAATAGCAAAAAAATATTTGATGTCCCCTTTACACCTGAAACTGTTAACCCTAACCTTCCTTTTTGTGCTAAGCAATATTGTTGTGCTTAGCTGCTTTATTAGATTGGTCCCAGCTCAAGTTTGTTTCTAGGTTGTTAGTGGTCTTCTGCAATCTAGAAGTAGTGATATCAACAATGATTAGGAAACCTGACAAACTCCTCAAGTTTCTAAACTGAGTGAGGCCAGTCTCTTTACTGACAGGCCTTGTCATCAGGTTAATACCTCAAACAGTATGATGCCTACAGCTGGTAGTAATGGACAGGTAAGAACCATGGAGCAAGGAACACTAGGGGTTCCAAACCAAACCAATATCAGACTACATAAAACAGGCAAGGTGAGTGGCAGCTGTTCTTAATTCAGACACACAATCACAAAAATACTCACATGCGTGTACAATGGCTAACAGATGTTTCACCAAGGGAATTGGCTGTTTTGTTTAAGTAGTTTAAACTTGCTCATGAACCTGGACACATTAATGCCCAATTCAAATCCAGCTTTGCATATTATACTTGGTTAATACCAGCCAACCACATTTTTATTCCCATTCATTAATACCTTTCGGTCAAAAAGTCAAAACCAGCCAAACAACTTTCAACAGTTTTCCAATGATTTTGTTCAACAATTTTAACTTGTGTTTTAAGGAAAACACCTCCATCTATTTTAATGGTATACGCCTCGCACACACGCCCTTATATGGCGATAGACATGCGCACGATAGACGCGTGATATATGGCATGGGCTATTATTATATATGGACTCATTAGTTGTATCGTGCATGCATGATCATGAACCAGACTTCATAGGATTCTAAATTTAATGCGACACAGAAAAAGTGTTTAAAACTAGCTGGGCCATGTTTTATCGGCTGTAATATACCCACGTGTCGGGCTCTCGACCAATAGGAATGGCGAAACTGTCTCGGGTATTTATGAATGAAAGCTCATGAATGTGAACAATTAAGCAATTGAATTAAACAAAAGTAGAGACTGACATTTGTTAAAAAAATTAACCGATGATTAAAATATGACAAAATGTGTAATTGCTGTCATACAATTGGTATAAGAGTTCAAACCCTTCCTGTAAAAAAAAACCTTTCTCTTCAATTTCACACCTCCCTCTCCCCACCCCACCCCTCCCATCATCCTTTGTTGACAAAATCAACCCACTTGGCTTACTGTCACAATAGCAATGTTAACAGAATTATGAGGAAATTAAAGGAAAATCCCCCTATCGTGTAGATCTTAACTTTTTATTACAATAAATTGAAGCCAAGTAATAAGTAGCACAGGTTAGAAAACAAATAGGCAAGAAAGAAAATCAGCTTCCAGAACCAAACAAGGAATTTCCATCTCACAGACAATGTGGTGCCCTGACTCGTCAGACTTCAGCCTTAAATTTAATAACAGGAGTCTTGAGTCTTCCCCAGACAGGTAGTCTGTTGTACAGCCTATCAGCCAGTTGCCATTCAGAATAGGACGACCATAAAACCCCCAGTGTGTCTCCTCCTTCAGACAACTTGCCTCCACCTTGCCATTAAGAACAGGGCAGACATGACCTGGACAGAAACTTGATGGCTCAGTGAGGCATACTCCATCAATTCAAGAATGGATTGGTAGGGGCCAATGTCAAATCCTACTAGCCACCTCCCCTCCCCCAACGATGCTGTCTGTTTCTCTATCAACAACAAACACCTGATGGTCCAGGACTTGGTTGCTATGTCAACAGGTACTCTCAGGTACAACAGTACCGGTACTCTGTTAAGGACTGCATCAAGAGCAAACTAAATGACTAGTCTGTCAAAGGTTTGATGTCTGAAACAACTAGGAGTGACTATAGGCATGCAAATGTGAATGATTGACTGCTGGAGTCCTTAGAGCAACTCGAGAGCAACTTGATTTTCATCTGGTTTAGCTTGACTCTTGAATACCTTTCTGAACTGGATAACAATGACTTTAGACAATGAGTCAGACTTCTAACGGTTTTGGCAAAACAAAAACCAGCAATTCTAGTAAAGCTGATCTCAGAGTGCACAATTTTAGAATAGCTATTCATTGGTGTTATCAGGCAGAATTGTAATGAGTCACTGAATACTGTGACTAGAGCCAAGTCTAATTATTATAAAAAAGCGACTCAAGCAGAGTCAAGTCCAAGTCAAGAAAGTCAAGTCATTAGGTCAAAAAGTTGAGTCGAGTCGATTCACAGTGTGTAGTCAAGTCAAGTATTAGGGCCATAAATATTTAAACATTATGATAAATTAACACAAGCAAAAAAGTCATTTGTTGGCATTTAAAAAATAAATATCTAAACGAAGGGCATGAATTTAGCCGGTGTTTCACCAAAAGTTTAAAAAGACATCGTCTGTAGCTAATGATAAAACCACAAAATAGACAATGTATGTGTTGTCCATAATACAGAACCGTAATGTGATACTGTGTATGCTTGGTATACCACTGTATTGTACTGTATGAAGAACAGTGATACGAGTCGTGTCAAATTTTACCCGTTGGCACTTGAGTTAAATTGAGTCGCCAAAAATTGTGACTCAAGTTGCACTCGATTGAAGTCAACGAATCGAGTCAATATAACTCTGTTATGAGGTATAAACCGAATCATAAATGACAATGAGCTGGTCAGTCAGTCAGACATTCAGTCAGGTACCAGGGTACGTACATATTAGGTTTGAAAGGGATCGGGAGGATGGGCCATGGACAGTGCCCTTTTTTTTAACAACATAGAACCCAATGCCAGTGTGAGTTCAGAGTGAATTACCTGTAGATTTGGGATAGTAATACAAGTATTTCATCACAGCCAAACTCTCCTAAGCATTTAATGAACAGTACTTATCAAATATTTAACCAACAGATTTAGATTAAGAACTGGTGCCAGCAAATCCGGGCGTAAAATCAAGTGGACAGAGCAAGTGGCCAATTTGATTGGCTTGAACACCTGTTTGACAACCCGTATTAGCAATCATTTCATCTGCAAGCACGTTGCAGCTAGACATGGTAGTTTATGCAAGGAGACTCCCCTGATCATGCATGAATTCATAGCTATTCGATCCAAAACTCCCTGAGCACCACAACCAGAGTAGAATGCTAAGAAATGTCAACGATGGCGCCACATCATCAACGTCCACTGTATGCTTTGACTTAAAAGGAAGCCATCCAAATGGAAAGAGATTCTCTTACTTGTGTTGACTGGTGCCACACTGGTGTGCTTTAACAGCCTGTTGAGTAGACGGAAGTCCGTCCGTTATCACAACCTATAGTCTGACAGCCGCCAAGCGCAATCTCTAAAAGGACCATGTGTGAAAACAGGATCACCTCAAGAAGGCGTCATTGGTATGCTCTCTTTTGATTTGCCAATTATGTCGCATTGGCAAAGGAGGAGGCCGGCGGATTGATCACAACAAACAATTATTGATTCAGTGTGCGTATACTAGATGCTATCAATTGGAGAGGAGTGGATAACAGACAGAGACAGGAGATGATGGGTTATGGTGCGATGAAATTCAATAGAGGAGTAAATCAACCGGTAATAGGCAATCAAATAACGGGCTCCTTGAATTCATACAGGGTCTGTCAACAGGATTATTGGCTAGAAAGTGGCCGAGGTACCAGTATAAGCAGCAGACCATTATGGACTGCAGGGAGATAAAATGATGGCATCCAGGGAAGTCAAATACACTCAAAGAAATGGACAAAGCATGCTTTCGTTGCACCGAGGCCAAATTGATATAAGAGTTGGGGAGTTTTTCTGGAAGAAAAATGATACAGTTGATTGCCGCTATACCGAACATTCGGGTATACCGAAAACCATCCTTGTTTCCCAATTTTTGCATCCAATACCGAACGTCAAACAGCCGGTGCTCTATGTTAAAGAGTGACGGGTGGTTATTATTTCTCCAACTGCATTTTTGCTTTAGAATTTGGTGTGATGAATAAAAGATGGCGCACATTAAGTAGGCAACAAAAGGGCACTATTTATAAGGACAGTCGCCATCTTGCAAAAATGGACACCCGATGGGCTGGCGGCTGAAAATCACTATACTGAAAGATCGATATACCAAACAAAATCTGTGGATCCCGTGATGTTTCTTATAGCGGCATTCCATGTAACAAGATACACAGACCTACACAGACCTAAACATTTGGTATCATTTTTCTTCTAGAAGGATTCTTCATCTATTGGTATAGTTTTCGCTTTGGGTGGTTTTTGGATTGGGTACCAAATTTACATTGCATCTAATCGGAAACCTGGAAAATGTGCAGCAGTTTGCTATCAAGATGAAATATTTGTTGCTTTGAATGTTTGACTATACCACTGTCAATTTGTAAAACTTTGCCAGTAAATGTAGTACAGGGTTTTTAGGGGCCAGGCCTCCTCTTCTCGACAATGAGCTAATAACGTTGCAACCTTTACACTCAGGTCAAACATTCTTTCCTACTTGCAATAAACATGACTGACAGAGATACTTATAAATGACTTCCCTTAATGAGAAATAAAATACGCTTGATTGGATCTCGGAATCTACAGGTCAACAAAATTGAAAATTTGTATGTGCACTGCACACTGTAGACGGCACCCTCTTTAGTTTTTCAATGGCTAATAGATTTTCGCCGCGTCGTATGGCCTTTTATGAAAAATGGTTTAGATTTTTGCTCAATTTCTGTGTGAATTGGGCACCTACCGACGCGGCAACATTTTATGCAGTTTAAATATCTGAAAAGAGGTCCGCTCGAAGTCCGACACCTCATCGAACAAAATCTCATCCAGTCCAACCAAAAGGCCCATAGGTCCCCCCCCCCCCAAGAGATTGCCGCGACTGATAACATTTACTGGGCCGGGCGTGGAGTTTGGTCCTTAATATTAAACCACTAGGCTAAAGATCGAGTAGATTGATACTCAAGTATACATCTTCCAACACAGGGAAAAAAATGGGCAAGCATTTCTTATGGCCTTCTAATTAAACTTGTGGTTCACGTGTACACAAGTACAGAAGTTGATTTTTTTCAGAAACGAAAATGACATTTATGAATTCCTTACTTCAATAGGGTAACCCCCCCTCCCCCTCCCCCTCCCCAAACTATCACTACATGCCTCTACTCAAGGCTCCTCTCCTCTTTCTTATAACATAAGATTAACTGCTCGACACCGGTTGAAAACTAACGTTGTTTTTCGTGCTTTTCTCGGCATCAATGGCTGTAAAACTTTGGACAGGTCAGTTAAACGATATTTACTATAAAATACAAACCCCAAATCCACCCATTAATGATAATTCAAGCAATTACCAATGGTGTATCCTACCTTTGAATGTTATTGATCAGATGGTATACAAGGTATACCTTCTACATACATATTTACTTTCACAATAGACATTTAAATAATAACAAAAGTCCACAAAATATTGGCAATCATTGGTGAAATACAACATAAGTGACTATTTTACTTTTGAACTGAATTTTGTTGCATTATTTTTGTGTGTTTGGATGCATTTTAAAGGGTTTATTGTGCACCTTGTAATAAAATTGGAAAATCACAGCAAAATCACACCCATTTAGTTTAGGTAGGTAAACTCAAGATTTCTGAACAATATTTTTAAAGCTTTATAAAATTTCACTCCGCACCAGGGGCCAATTTCAGGGCACTGCTAAGCAGATATTTTTCTGCTAACAGAGCCTTCGTCTATTTTATGGAAACCGTAAGTAGTAAAAAAGAAAAAAGGCATGAAAGCAGGAAAATATGCTTAAATTGGCTAAATAAAAATAGAAATTTCCATGCGTGGGGAAATGTAAGCAACAAAACGGCGTGAAATAGTGCTTAAAGGTTAGCAGATTTGTCTGCTTTAGTTAGAACACAAAACTGTTCTGCTAACTGTTGCAGCACTGTGAAATTGGCCCCCAGGATGAGACACATTGGGGCAAATCAACAAACTTCACATCACCGCCATTAAGCTTCACCTGGTCTTGCCAAAATCTTTTCAAAACTGATTCCTCTTTCAATAAAGATGTTTTGCCCCATTCTTTACGTATGCCTTTATAATTAACTGGTTTATTTATAGTGTCAATGTGTCAAATAATTGATGGTTTTCCGAAAAAGAAACTATAATTTTATTAATTACAGTAATTATTTGCCTTCAATATTAAAATGATACCTGAGGAATTGCCAAAATACTAATTGTTTTAATATATTATCAAATCTCTACGGCACACAAATTATCTGCTGAATATAGCCGGACAGGTTATTGTTAATAATTGACAATGAGACTGCACTCATTGTAGAGGGCATAACTGCCGGTCATATATAAATCATTTGTAGGCAGTGCATTATGACTAATGTATCGTTACGATAGACCTACCTTTAGTGAGTGTGATCCAGTAATATGCAGTGCACTATCACACCACAACGAAGCAAGTCACTAACGTCAGGTGATATGAGAGATAGAGGAGAGATGCTGGCTATTCCATGAAGACAGTCTTGAATGCATACTGATGATAACTGGATAGCTTTTTAAATGCTGTGGGATATCGTTGTCTTGACTACTTGCACCACGACCACCCTTTGTATCACCAGGGTAAGGTGACACGGTCACGGTCACAGGCCAACCCAAATTCATGGTGAGATTCTTTTGTTTTTAACTCGGCTTTTTTTCTGAGGACAATCTTGCCGCATGGATTTTGTGTGTCTCTTTCAATGCCACTTTGATCACTCTCCTAGTCCAGTATACAGTATGTGCATCTGGTACTAGCCCTATGACATCACAGCTATCAACCAATCAGAAATAGCTAGGATGATCGTACACAGACGCTGCTTGGCACGCACTAACCTTCCTCTCAGCTACAGAAAGACTGAACATTATGCAAATGAGGGGCGATTATGAATGTCAGGCTTTTATCATTCGCGCGCTGATCGTGAATTGCATGACATTATCTCTGAGAGTGCCTGGGTGAATGTTCTTCAATGAAACGCGGTGTCATGTCGGATACTCAATCTCAACAGCCACTGATTAAATGCGGTGATACAACACCGATTGCCATACATGCACTTTCCTGTTTTACACTTCACAGACCGCATGTGCTTCAATACAATGACAAGCAATCACACCATTTATCCCACAATGTATCAAAACGTCTACCAGTATTTAAGTCATCAGCCAGGCATATACAGTACACTGTTCAGCTATTTATTTTTCCATTTTACCTACCTGATGTGAACTTGCAAGTGGCTTGTCCAAAGTTTAGAAGCATTCATAAACTACCTAAACATATAATGCTTATTAATAATTGTTTGGGCCCAATGGTTACTGTGTTTGATTCATGTACGATGGTACGCAGGTTCAAATTCTGACAGGAACATGGTGCTTGTGTTCTTGGGCAAGATACTTTACTGCAATTGTCTCACTCCACCCAGAATAAATGGTTACCTATGAAGGTAGAGACCAAATTGTGCTGATCGCGAGCTACTGCAGAAATGGTCTCGTTCCTGATGAGCAGGGATAGACTTTGCCACGGACGAATGCATTCGATATTTGATTGTGCACGTTGCGTATTCTTTTCACGCAGTGCGTGCACCCGTCGCTAACGACACAATTATAGACCAGCTCCCTAACTCGCGCATTCGTCTTCCAGCAATCGCAGAAATTTGGTTATCAACACGTACAACATGCACGCACAAAATTCCTTTGTGAAGCAGCGCTTATTAGATATATTATTTTGCTAAATGCACCCTTAACATTTTGATGTAAATGTTCTAACTCTTTAAGGGAGAAATATTTTTACTTTTTAAACAGTCTAGATCGATAGAGTAGGGTCCAAAATGTATAAGTACCAACTTTCGCAGAAAAAGCACTAGGGAAAAACGGGTTGAGTTACAGTAAAGATTGAAAAATGTTGTGCACGCGTCTAGGGAGATGTCACCCACGTGACCCATTATTATTATTGTTATTATTATTTTATTCAAGGGAAAAGTTTACCGGTCACTGACCACTAACTCTTATTTTTAACGAGTAATAATATTTAATAGAGTACCAAATGCTGAATTATTTTCCACCTCATAACCAGGTCATTCTGCGACCTTGGGAGTGGTATTAAAGGGCACTTATGGTAGCAATTGTTTTCAGGGATATTGGTGAACTAAACAAAATTCGGTGCTACTTACTGGTCATACTTACAATTTGTAATGAGATATTTGGTTAATAATTTCCAAACAAAGTAATATTTTACAGGTATTTTTCGAGAATTAAAGTTGCAAAAGGTTGGGGGAAAAAAGGTTAGGATAACAAATTAATATGATGAATTGCAACACTGAGTACAGGTATTAATAAAATAATAGGAAAACAACCACCAAAATATAGTAATTTTTTAGCACAATATTTCACAAAAAACTTTAAAATTAAGTACCAAATTTAAATTATACTTGAACGTGTAAAATTAAATTTCAATTCTAGAATAAAATGTATAATCTCTATGCAATGGTGAAAAAAGAGAGCTGAGAAGTTTAAGGACAAGGCAAAATAACTGAAGAAAATACACCATGAATATTGACTATGAACAAGTTAATTAACATTTTGTTTAACAATAGAAGACGTACAAGAAGGGCAAATAAAGTATTCATATAATCCTATGTTCTAAGTCATCAACCTGCAATTACCTTCAAAGCTGGGCGATGCCCACAACTTTGTCAATTGTGAAATAATGAGACATCTGTAAGACTACGGTATCCATTCAATATACATTGTAGTTGTTTTTTCTTAAGTGTTTTCACAATTAAACAGAAAAGGTTTACTGTGAGTTAAAGGATTTTACATTGTCCTAACCTCCATAAGGGCATTTGTTTGGTCAATATATTCAGTGACAAAACAATAATTACAAGCATGCTGGCAACTCACTCACCAGTCATACTGGGTTGTGGAACGTCTTCACCTACAGGTACATTGTAGAGTTGAAGGATGTTTTGCAGTTTTTCCTAATTAATTTTCCCTAATAATGTGACCAATGCCTAAAACATTGCTATATTTCAGGTATTTTATGTGGTTTGTTTCCCAAGATAAGACTATAATAGATGAAATAAACTTTGCTGAAATAAACTAAGTTGATTTGAATAGGTTTAGGTTAATGAGACTGGGCTGACATACCTAGTTTGATGCACACTGGCATTGTCTAAATAATTGGATCAGCTAACAAATACCCCCTACTCGGATCCCAGAACTAGAAGTCACATCACCTGACTAATGACTTTTATAATGATTCACTGACCATGAACTATTGTCAACTCAGGTTAATCAATACACAATGAAGAAAATAATAGTAAACAGTGGAATGTTAACTATAAAAAACCAACCCAATTAATTCACCCAATCCTTGAGATTATCTGTCACTTCATGAGTGAGCAGAAAAAGAAATCAAATAGTAAGGAATTTTAAGAGCATGGTCTTGTCCCTCCAATTCCAGGTTGCGCTAAATAAATAATAAGCTCAAGACAATGTCAATCATTTAAAACAATGGTTACAAAAATATGAGTTTAGGCCTACCAAAATAATGTTCATTTTCTATGCCAGATATGAAATATTATTTATAGTTTTATACCCATTGACTACTTACACATGTACTACATGCGAGGTAATAATTCAACAACAAAGAAAAGATAACATGTTCATCTAGTTACAACAAAAAAGTTCAAAGGCAAATGATAAGTACATGTACAGTGTTCAATCCAAACATCAATCAATTTACAAGACAGGAGTACAGAGACAACATATCAACTGAACAAGTGTGGAAATTCACATCAATAATTCCATCTCTCCAGGCAACATCTCTGGTCATCATAAGTTCAAGTCTTCATTTATACAAGCGCACGTTGTCAACATTCTTTAATCTGACGCATCAACTGACAGCACCATGCCAAAAGAGGGCGCTATTTAGCATCCATTCGCCAGAACTGCGGGGCACGGAACGGCCAAGGTCATTTGTGATGAGGCTGGGCAACACTCCCATCGCAACATGCATAACGATACTAATCCACTTGGAGTAGCTAGCACAGGTTCTGTACATGTACATGTACTTGTACTGTACACGTACTGTGGGTAGCGTACACTATAATGTATGTGCAGGATTGATCTCCTGTTCACGTACAGCAAGCCATGCTCGTGTTCTCACTGTACGTATTAACGGGCATCGTATTCACGGTGCTTCATGACAACATTAGGTGGGTTGTGTAATTTAAGCCAACAGGGAATAAGTGCAATGACATTAATAACATTGTCACTCTGTAATAAATACATTTATACCCATGACAATTTTTGTTTAATTTTTTATTTATTGAGAATAATTTTCTTTTCTGTAAAATTTGTTTGTTGTATGCATCTAAGATAAATCAATTTACAGACTTTCACACAAATGTCTTTGTTTGAATGTAAATGTATTTTCTATAGTGCAAAAACGTAGAGTTATAAATTAAATTACATCCAAGTTTTTGTTTGGCTGCCTTGGTAAATGAACATTGAAGATGCAATTTGAAAAGACAATTGCATCATGCACATTTCAATAAAAGACATGATTGTGAAGAATTGTTAATTTCCACATCTTTTAATGTTTTTCTAATGGTATTTTTTGTAAATCTTTACTTTAAATTCAACCTACTGTCGAGTGTAAGTCGGTTTCCTTTCACATTATAACATTTACTGGTGCACTTTGATCTAATACCTGATAACAATTTGTGCCTGAAATAAAGGGATGGATATGAATGATGGATAGGAGTTGGGAATGGGAATGATATGAATATAATTTACCTGAAAGCCTTGACCTCAACGTAAACCCTGGGGGAAGGAATGTAAAGTAAGGTAATATAACAACTTAGTGGATTCAGATGAGGAAAGAGGCTTGGACAGAGTCTATTCATACTAATGAGTGTATTTAGGCAAGATGTTGCCAGCCAGTGCATTGCAGTGTGGTTATTACAATGAATACACTGTATGTAGTGTACTACTTTATTATCAAAGCAAAATGAAAAACTGTGATATCTTTGTAAATGTTCACTAGCTTCAAATGCATACTTCAAACGGATGGGATGTAAATATATTTCTTTTATTTTTAAGACAATTTTTTTTTAAATATCACTTTTACCTCAAAGTAGGATCTATTGGTATTTGCTTGAATTGTGAGGAATGGGTGGATTTAGGGGTTGTATTTTATAGTAAATATCCAAATATGTTATGTCCAAAGTTTTACAATCATGGATGCCGAGGAAAAAAGCAGGAAAAACGGCGTTCGTTTTCAACCGGCGTCGGGCAGTTGCTCTTGTGTTTTTTTACAGGGTATATAACGCAATCATTTTGCTGGATGCCTAGCATCCTTATACTTTTATCTGTTTTGGTTCTAATTTTAGGTACATGTTTAAAAAAAGAAAATCACGAAAGATTAATTAATTAAGGTTAGCCGAGCTTTTTGACTAAAATTAGATGTTTTATGCTACTTGACAATATAAACGCACCTGGATGCAAACGTCATTGTGTTTTTATACGGATTACACCCGGAATATCAACTTCTCCGATTTCTGTACACCAGTATCAGCCTTTATCAGACAAAATAAGAAAACCAATTAACTTGAAGGAAACCACAATTGAATATCTTGCAGAGGCGATATCACAAGTAGAGCTCAAAGTTCAATATGGCCCAGCATGCCTGCAGACAACATTGGTAGATCTATCCAGATCAGCTGATTAAGATCAACTCACAATCTACCATCCATTGCAGGCGGACTGACCCAAAACCAACTAGGGACCCCTCTTAGCAACCATATCATCACAAATACACCTGGTTGTCATAAGAGACAGAGAGAAAGGGGGAGACGGGAGGCAGACGGCTCATCATTGACGTAGTTCACAACCCAAACCAAATCAAATAATCGCCAAGGCGGGCAGTGCTCAATGGCTGGAGTTATCAGGCCCCTGGATGGACACAACCTCATGAGTCATCATCTACTCAATATACATAACAGCTACAAAGCTGGCAATTTTTGTAAAGAATAAATAAGTGTTATAACCTTCCTTACTCTGATCTCAGGATTTGGTAAAAGCATCTACGTGTACTTGCTAGACACAATGAAATTATCACAATGGGGGCAAAAACAGAAAAAGGGGGAGGGGGTGTTTAAACAAATGTTATAGAAAATTATAAATCAATTTCAAATTACGATATCCGGTATGTGAGGGGTTCTGGCAAAATGAGATGGAACTGGGCAGGGGTTGAAATAAGGGTTCTCAGGTATATTTAAAAAGTAGATAAAATTCTCCTTACAATGCTGTTTGTTGCACTTCAATCGGACATTCCGTTAACAAGTTATGGCTTTTTAATATTCACTGTCATCAACATGTCGCAAAAGTATTGAGAAAAAGGCCTTTGAAGTTAGCTGAAAAGTGATATGAAAAAAATGTAAATTGTTTTTCCTTAAAACACTTTTATTTCACTACTTCCATACCTTTTTAAAAATAAAATATAGTTAGTAGGCATACGAAAGATTGCAAATACCAATAAACCTTATAATTTTTGTGTTTCCATTATTCATTATTTTGCAGTTTTCTCTGCCCCCTTTCCAGTTCCGTCTCATTTTGCAAGAACGCCTGACATTATGTTAAACTTTGAACAAAATAATGTACTTATAACACTAAATCATAAATTCTCTTTGTGCCCAAAATAGGTGTGGGCGTGGCATTCGGGCGTGGCATGTGGGCGTGGCGTGTGGGCGTGGCGTGTGGGTGTGGCGTGTGGGCGTGGCGTGTGGGCGTGGCGTGTGGGCTTGGCGGGTGGATGTTTAAAATGGGTGTGGTCATAGAAAATCTTCTAACAAAATATGGGCAAACGCTATTGGCTTATTTAATTAATCAATTAATAAATTTCGAAAACATAATTATGTCATAATACATTCCACAACTAATTAATGTTTCCAGGAAATAACAATTAAATATCTACAGAGTTGTTTTTATTGGATGCATTAGTGAAGAAAATATGACTATTAGTCCAAATGGGGTAATGCACAATATCAAATATGCATTATGTGTAGATTAGTCATTTCCATTTACAGAAATTGCTATTTAATTGTATTACTTCTTTCCAGTTATCAGTGGTGTAATATTTCAAAGTTTAACAATATGGCTACCTTTATGGTATATTTGTAAAGTTTTAAGGTGTATCCTCTTGTTAAAGCCAGCACAAATTTAAATTTAAAGTGTAATCATAAAAAGGCACTGCAAGCCAACTGCAAGTCCTTAGTTATCATTTGCTAGGTTTGCATCTTAGAAATGGTGCAAAATGTTGAAACTTGCCTATTCCCTAGCCACACTGTGTATCTCCAGATTCAGCAAGTATAACTTAATAACCAGATTGAGAAAGCAGAGCTAAGTCAGCATCATATTTTATAGTGGTTGAAACTTGGAAACTCATACCTCAGTCTTTAAGAAGACTATAACCTCCACAAAGCCAGTTTCTAGAATTCAAACTCAACTTTCAAACAAAAAGACAAAGATCGGCCAATTTTGATATCAAATAACAAATGCCGGAAATGTTTTAGTTACTTCAGCAGTTGTGTACAAAGTCTATGAGTAGTTGGAAATGTTTCTTGGTCCCAGCGTCAGGTTGCAATATTCTTTCCCAAATGCCTATTTCGGAGTGCTTAACAAAATGTCTAGGGACAATTAAATCAGACTTAAAAAACAAACAAAAAACTAAAAGGCTTTCTCAAATATAACACCTGTCAAGCCTTGGTTTGAACACATGATTCCAACAAATATATACCAACTCTTAAAGTTAAAGACATACGTGGAAACGAACATCTAACCAAATTGTTTTCCCACCACCACAAGAAACTGAATAGTATGCAACCACAGAAGGACCCAGTCAGGCCCGACAAAGTAAATAAATAATGAAAGAAACTCTTTTTTGTTATTGTTAATTTCCTTTTTTTTCTCACGTTCCCTTTACATGCACAGACACTTTTCTCTCACAAAAACTCACAATGACAATTTATTATAGATTGCTTATTATGCAGCGAAGGTCGAATTCTAACGATTAGACCGAGTTAATTTCTCAAAGGATTTAATCTCGGTAGAACGGTAGAACGGTTCGAACAAACTGACAAAATACTACAGTTGCACAATGAAACACATTATAAATAAAACCACAAATCGACTTCCCAAATATAACGCTGCCTGGTGGTATTTTGATTTCCGTTTATAATAATACTCGATCGGCGAAATTCAACGTCAGAATCTCAACCAGTGGGGCCTGCTGCGCCACGCTTTGCGCGCGCCATAAAATCCCGCAAACAAATGAAATAGATTGCCTGATCGCCGTTTCAGTATAAATAATTTCGATCTTTCCTTTACCCTCGATCGTATACCTTGCTCAATCGCAACTCAACAGAATCCATCCACACGTACACACACTTGTTTGAATAGACTACACGTACAGCTGGCTAGAGTAGCTCGACATTCAATATTATGAGTCTATACTTACTTTCCGATGCGAAGCTTCAGTAATGTGGTCATCCGCCCACGCAGTTTCTACTTGGTAACTGTCACCAAACAGCACGGAAGATGGCGCACACACAGCGTCCAAACTTCACTGTAACTAAACTTTGTATTTAATTTTGTTTACAACATAACAACACGGCGTAAAGTCACACATATAACTGCAGAGTTGTTTTGACAGCGATCCAGTAGCTCTCAAATTCCTCGAAATCTAAGCGATCTGCATTCGAAGCGAAATCTCCAGATGAAGGAATTTTGTTGATTGCAGTGACCAAGAGAAAAAGGTGCCTTGGTTTTAACATGAATAGCTGACAGAGCACGCTTTGCCACGCCACCTGTCCGTACACTTGTCCTCTCTGCAACTAATTTCTCGCAGAAAAAAAGTTGTGAGTTCTTTGTTTGGGACATGGGCCGCAGCTTTCGGCAACAACATAGAAAAAAGAATTTGAGATGATGTCAACCCTTGGCCATACATGGGAGCACCATGGCTAAATATGGGATCACGTTGTACAAAGGCAACAACCAATAGAATGGTGACCAATCAAAATAGTGAATATGTAAGCAGTTGAAACATGTCAGGACACGATTTTTATTCGTTTTTTTTGGCAGCGGGCCCACTGCATCAGTGGCACGCGAGATGTTAACGATGTGCGCATGTACGTACACGGCATGCACAAGGCAAAGGCAAGGCTGACTGGCAACGAGGCACGCGAATCACACATCGGGAGCATTATAATGGTGGCGCTATACACAACTTGTGTTTATGATTATCGCTCTAACCCAAGTTGAAAATAATGCTACAACCATGAAGCTATATAGCTCCATGCTGCAACCAGTCACTTTACAATGGCGATATGTGTCACCACATTGCCGACAAGGTTACAGTCATCAACACATCATGGCTTTCTCAAATTTTGTCATCACTGATAAACCATGACAAATCAAATCCAAAATGACCTGCGTAACTTCAGTACATACATCCACTTTCCAATATGTTTAAAATGTTAAAAAGGATAACGTCATCATTCTTAATTTATTGGAAATAAATCTCCATGGGATACATGCATTGTTGCGGATTGTCGACGTACTTGTACGTAATACTACTACCATTACAAGATATAAATAATTTTCGTTCGCCGCTATTATTACCAAATTATATACATTGTTATGGAAATGTATACATTTTGCCACAAACGTGCCGCCACTCGCGCGTGTGTTTACAAACAAAGTTGACCTCTAAATGCCCTTTACATTTAAGAGCACCGTGTAGTTCATGTTATTTTCATTTTGTTTTGTTGGGGGGGGGGGGGGGGGAGGTGTCAATTTTTGAGTGGGGCGAATTATTATGATTTGTTTTTACCGTTTACTCACTCCCTTCAAATCAATTGCTACATATGTTCCAATTAGTTCTTGAAAGGTAAGTTTGCTGAGTTAGTGGTGTAGATAAGGATTAAAAAAATAAAAAGGCACTGGCCATGAAATAGTCGTCGGGGATTGCGAACAGAAAAATGGCGGTCGCAGAGAGCGCTTTGAAACGACAGCGATCCGCCAAAAGTGCCTTTGGAATCCCTCTAAAGTAAGTCGTTGTTGTGCACTTTATCCACTAAGATAGATGTTATAAATGTAAGCAGTCGTTTAGGCAATTTATTAAGAATTTATTTACCCCAGTGTGTTCGTTATTTTTGCGAAATTATTGGTTTAATAGGTGTTGACTTGTTTCGCTGCAGAGCTGTGTGTACAAGCGTAGGCTGGGCGCGAGCTGAGTGACATGATGTACTGCCCAGGCAGGGCAGGGCAGGGCGCTGTGCATTGGAGTGCACGCGCGGCAAGTCTGCATCGTGCGCTGAGTCTTAAATCGTGTACGGGGGGCTTTTTAGTATTAAATGGGTGTACTGTACGATTGCTGTGTAGCTGTGAAACCTGAACCAGGCGTAGAGGCAAATATAGTAATAATAATATATATCAAGTGTAATTTAAACCGGCACTGCATTTTACTATATTTATACGACGATTTTCACCACTAATATTTTTGGTCCAGTTGAGGCCCAGCTACGGTAAGGCGGAGCTAATTAGCCCTGTTCGCACTGGACTTTTGTTGATAAAACTTACCGAGACAATAAGTCCAGTGCGAACAGCGCGAGTCGGTAAAAGCAGCTCAGGAAAACGTACATCTGGCCATCTAGTGCGATTTCATACTACAAAAGACACCGCGCATGCGCTTTATGCACATCGCATCGTGATCACATTCGCATGTGGTTCTGCAAAAAGAACAAACACAGAAAAGAGCGTGGAGTAGTTGTACTACTAGTGTCGACGATGGCGTCAATGATCGATCGGACAAAAAGCGCGTGCTCGCGAATTGGGTACACCGGGGTCAATGCAGAAAGGTCTCGTAAAGCGCCCTCATGAGTCATTATAATGACAGCTCGGCTACTTCTTTCGCGGTTTCGGTAAAATTTTCCCGTGTCGAAATTCAAAGTGCGAACAGTGGTAACATTTGACCATTTTTTATTTTACCATCGTCTCAGTAAAACCTTCCCAAAAAAAAGTCTAGTGCGAACACGGCTTAAGGGTGTTGCTATCAATCCCAAAATGTAATTAAAGACACAAGCTCGTCAAACGAGAGAGCAACATTTTTTCAATAGCGCCCTCTGTCATACGCAATGGAAAAGGCGAATTTTAAAATGTTTTGTATGCTGTTCTGGGAAGATTAATTACACTCTCTGTTGACATGTGCAGCATGCGCGTACACAAGACAAAATTCTCGCGGTCATACATGTACAACCATCGTCACCAGAGGTACCGGTACGTTGCGCCGTGTGCTGGTGAACCTGTCTATTATGTTTCACGCTTACATGGCACCGGCGTGAAGTCAATCTGGATGATGATACCTAACGGCAATGTCCAGTCAGCTTTCTAAGATTCTGTTCATAATTATTTGAACCCTATAGTTCCACTTCTTCCTGTCTTCATATGCATACTTAAACGTTCTGGTGAAATAAATTCTGTCCTTGGGGGTTATGTACACGTACAACGTATACGATACAAGCTGCGCTGATGCTATAGCTCGCACGCACACACACACCCAGTCATGTATAGACCGGCAATCGTGGACGGGGCATTGTCCGACCGTCTTCCCTCTTTTGTTTATACTCTAACGTTTTCGGATGATCGCCGTAGGATTTGTACACGAGAAAAGATCGTGTCCCCTTTGGGATTGTAAGAGCTGGCAACCGTACTAGGGCAAAGGTGACCACAAATTTGTTCGTCGTGCATTGACGAGCCTCCGTCTTTAACCAGTTTTTGCTGTACGGATCCTCAACTTTTTCCTGCATTCAGCCTAGTTTCTCCGCTGGTAGAAATATCAGTATTTCCAGTGTTTTAATCTTGACTTTTACAGTTTTTCTTATTGGTATACAGATCCTCAACATTGTCACGCATTCAGCCTCCAGTTATACACCAGGTGTGTTACGTGACGGGTGGCCTTGCTAAACTCTATCAAACCATTCAGGATTTGGGCAAAGACTGTACGCATGATGAGGGTGAGTTAACAAATAACCTCTCTTGTCTCCTATCTGCTGCATCCTACCTTCTCCCCATGCCCCACTAGCCAACCACCACCCCACGCCCCGCTAGCCAACCCCTACCCCACGCCCCACGCCCCGCTAGCCAACCCCTACCCCATGCCACAATAGATTAACCTGACAGTTTTTTGGACAATGTTTAGACATTGAGCCTTAATAATATTTTCAGTAGAAGTATATAGGAGGGCATCCATTCATACGTGATCCGTGTCCGTGTCCGTGTCCGTGTCTGTGCCTGTGCTCTTGTATCGTATTACGATCGAGGGTCGAAACACAAAAGAGAACAAAGGGAACAAAGGATCCTCGATCGACGGTTTGATTGTCCGAATTCGGTCCTCGATCGTTGGGGCAATCGCTAAGGTAATGGGGTTAGGGTATAACATAGGAATAAAGGAAAACACAATAGGGGATCCTCGATCGTTATGTGGTTCACGACTACGTGTCTGTGTATGCGTAAATTGAACATCCACGTGTTGACATACGTGAAAACACTCCTTTCCCCCCTATGAAAATATGAAAAGCAATGTTCCACTGTCACTGAGGTCATCGAGGTCCCGCCAAGCTTCAAAAGTAACATGTCAGTGTCAGTGAAAATCGCTCACTGCGCGATTGCTCGTGGACGCGGTCACAAACACACACACATGGAACGGATCAATGGATGCTTCGCAATGTTTTCCCATGTAAGCGATTTTCAGGGACGCGGACGCAGAAACGGATCACGTGTATCCATATTGCTTGTGTTACTTTGTTCAACCGATTGCTATAAATACATCACAAACATACATGTATATTTACAGTACCAGTTAATTATGGATAAAATAGTTGGTATTTATTTGTCACATCTTGGCATACAAACAATGAAAATTTGTTTAATTTTTTTAACATGATTTTGTGCTTAATGCAGGCATGTCAGACTCCCGCGTTTCTGCTGTTTTCTGCATTTTAAATTTCCCAACTCCGCTCTTTTTTTGCGCGATCCTGCGTTTGACATGCAGTTTTGTCAATTTGGAGAAAAAACAACTGCGATGTGGTGCAGCAACCTCTTACCTGAACAAATTACATGCACTTGCAATGAGAAATGATTGTTTAATATGATTGTTTTTATTTGTCCTTAGTTGCACTGTTGGCTAAGCGATATCGTTTCATCAAGATTCTTGGTAAAGGTTGCTCAGCTACACTAATACAAGCTGTGGATACATTTAGACCAGACAATCAACAGGTGGCTATCAAGGTACTCAGCCAGGAATATTATGCTTTAGGATACCAGGTAAGTTGAACAGAAAAACGAAAAACAAACAAACAAGCAATAAACAAAACTGCTTTCCTATTTTATTTTTAACACCATAAATGTACATGTACATGTACATGTACGTAGGGTTAACCCTAACTCCGTAGCGTATTTAACTAGGAACCCTACCTATCCTGGGAAATCCCAACATCATATGGCAAACTGTACACACCTAGACTGTCAGTTTAGGGTCCAGTACCCATCCTAATAGATCCCAGCAAAACCTGGTGTTGGATTTTGACTGGATGGGGATTGTTAGGATTATAAGCATGTGGTAGTGTAAACTTTTATGTGTGTTCAGCGGTAACCCTGCAAAATTAAATCACCAACTAAATCCACAAATTCATACGACAGGAAACAATGTTTTATTTTTCATGCAAATTGTAACTACTTTAACAATTATTAAAGTCAAAGGATATGGCCATGTACTTCTGCGAGATCTCTGACAAACTTTGCGCACAGTATAAAACAAGTATAAACCGGTTAAGCTACTGTTCTGACTCTACAGTCAGTGTCCAACTTCGTGGATTTCAAGTGTCCACAGTTTAATCTTCAGTTCCAGAGTCCCTCGACTTTAGCAGGTGCACTAAGTCCAGATCCGAGTACTATTGCCGGATGATTCCCAATCTGTAGTCGGATACCACAATGCAGGTCCTGTCACACTGGACTGCAAGGCCTGGTCTGTAGTTCTTGCTGAACACAGTTTAGGCTAAAGGGCAGAGGTCAATCCAGATAGTGCCCCCACACACGTACACCAGCTAAGGTACAACGCCTTGACACCAGTCACAATGTTCAGGAGGGACTCTACAGTTCTACACCAATGATGTATGTACATAGGTCGAATGTGTTCCCTCAATCACAATCTAAAGGGGGGAATTTGTTTTCTTCAATGATTGCTGGGGACAGCATAAATTTAAGACACCTAAATTTGTATCCTAGTGGAGACATCTCTTTGTTCTCGTGTACAAACTGGTTAAAAAGTCGGGCACCTTTTTCAAAATGCTCCTATTTCAACCACAATAATTTCCTGGGTTGAAGTTTTGACCCAATATACCCTATATTACACCCTAACCCAAACACTAACCCTAACCCACATCCTAAACCTAGTTTTTGAGTAATTTGAGTACAATCCCAAAAATCTATTTCGGTAAATTCCCAGTGGAGACCTATTCATCTATAGAAATTTACCCTCCGGAGACCTTTTGTCTCCATTGTACACATTGTGTTCAGGTCTCCAGAGGGTACCGAATTTCGGAACCTACATGTATGAAACCCAAACTCAATAGTAGTATTGTGCATGCCTAAGTGAGGATAATTAGGAGAGTGATGACTGTTCATGTGGGAGGGTTTAGCTAATAACAGGAAAAAAGGGTCCTATTTTTACAAAAGTCTAGTTTTCACACTAACTAACGTTTGCGGAAAAACATGCACATTGTAAAGTAGTGTCACATTCTGTGTCCCTACAAAACACCACTGGATATCACTACTCATGCATTGTGTGCTTACATTCAGTAATCAGGACTTATCTGTCTCCCATTTAATTCTGTCCTCCAGAAAACCCACAGGCATCTCAATGCCTCACTGTCTGATCCAAAGGATGACCCAGAAACAGTCATAGTCATCGCCTTTTCTTTAACAACATTTTTAAAGAGACACCAGTCGAAAACTATAAGTTAATTAAAAATTTCCTTGAAGCCTTTACTCATGGTTTTGACAGCACATTTTTTGTGCATGAGTGATCTCTTTGTGCTATTAAACATATCTTGAACGGAGGGCTTAATGACTTGGCGATGGTTGAGATGCTTGCCTGAGGATGGTTTTTGCTAAAATTAATATCACGCTTATTGTCTGACATACATGTACATGTATGTACCCTCAACCTGCTAAGAACCATACTCACGCTTTCTGAGTCCTCATCCATGTGGTATTTAGTGTAGAGTAATCTTGGGTAATAATAATAATAATAATAGATAATTATAACCGAAAATAGTACATTTGGGAGACCTCTCTATAATGACGTGCACAATTTTTCTTTCTTTACTGTAACCTAACCCGTTTTTACCTAGAGCTTTTTCCACGAAATTTCATATTTATGCATTTTGGACCCTACTCTATCGATCTGGACTGTTAAATGTTTAAAAATGTATCTCCCTTCCTGTAGTTGGAACGTTAGGAGCGAAATGTCTCCCTAATGACACTGGTCTCCTTAATGCTGTTAAACTTACGCAAATTGGTCTCTTAAAGGGTACTTATTCCAAGATAATAGTAATAATAATAATAATAATAATAATAATAGTAATAATAATAGGCAGTTCTTATATAGCCATGTACTTTGTATCCACCAAGACTGGTACTCAAGGCGCTCTATGATTTTCAAAGACAAGTTAATGGTTTGTGCGATTTTGAGAGCCATTATGTAGCATCTTTGTAAGTTTTTTTTACAAGGTGCTGCGGCGCACTGTACATCCACTGTTAAGAACACCGGGCCAAACCTGGAGTGGTAAACCTCCCTTGCTTCGTTCAATAGTTTACAGGCAAGTGGCCAGGGATGAATTAGGGTTGGCCGGTTAAGGCGGTTTCGAGAAAAGGTCAAACCAGGTTTTGACTGCGTTTTGACCATTCCATAGTTGCGACCCAAACATTGAGCTCTTTTAGCGCTTCTAGTCTACTTTACATGTCAATGAAACTGATAAACAAAATGTCCAATTGTTATTAAAATACGTTTAGAACGCGTTTATTGCGGCCGTGTGTGCCGTGAATGCAGTCGGCTCTACAGAGCTGGCATAACTGCCGACTGCGACCACCGCGTTTCCTTCTTTTTCAGATGCAGACATACATGTACATGTACTGTTGTTGGCTAAAGACCTGGGAGTGTGGAACTTTAGACACCTCATTGAAGTACTCTTTTTCGATTCATAAAATAATTTTGATGCTCCAAAATCCTCTCTTAACCAGTTCGCCCCGGGATTATTTTAACATCACCGAGCCGATGCTCGGGATTATTTGTAACGAAACTCAATGGTGTATACTACCTTTACATCCACCCATTCCTGACAAGCCAAGCAATTACCAATGGTGCATCATACCTTTAACCAGTTCGCGCCGGGATTATTTTAACATCACCGAGCCGAGGCGCGGAATAATTTTTAACGAAACTCGACCCGAAGCAGGTTCAGGCCGCCAGTACCGGGAAGCACACCCACGCATTTCCGGCCTTGCTCGCTGCTGACAGACATTTCCGGCCTTGCTCGTGGCGTGTTTATGCGGCATCCTTTTGAATCTAGGGAAAACTTTGCGTTTAAATTCGTCATCCGGCGCGAACTGGATAAACATAATTACACAATTTTTTTCTGAATTATGACATTATTTTATGAGATTCCTAACAGTTTTCCAGCAGTGACTATACAAAGTCACATACATGTAATGTCCCCATTGCTTTATGTGTGCATTTGTCACTGCATATTCGCAGCCGTTGTTTTTACCCCAAAATGGTTTACTTGGCCATTCTAAATAAAAGTGTTTTTAACCCTGAAATTCCCAAACATACATGTACTTTATTCACATGTGCTTTATTTCATGAAATTAGGTCTTTACTGGCCATGTAGAAGATGCGAATGTTAACGTTAAGTTATAATGCAGACAATCCTTCACTTCCAATTGTTATTTTATCACTTAGTAAATATAGTAAGAACAGAAAATGCACTTGAGATTTCAATTCATGCGATTAAACTACCGCCAAATAAGATTTGGAACAGGTAATTCAAACATAATATGTTGTGCTGGTCCCTGCAACTACGTATATGTATGTACATTACCTACAGTATATCCTTCCGGAGGCCTGAGCTGCCACAACAGTGTCAAATAGACTGACTACATTTATATCTGCACCATTATGAACACTTTATTTGCTGGACAAGCTGAATTTATTTAGCAACTTGAAGAGGAAACTTTGGTTTGTCTGTACTCGAAGTCAAAGCTGTACCATGCGTCTGTACCGTACATGTATCATCCAGTCTACAGAGTTACTTTACTGTCATTGTGTTCCCCGTAGCAATCCCACTTGAATCCGTTTCAATGGTACAGTAGCCTGGACTGCAAGCTGCAGGGTAGTCTTTGCCAAAGACTACTGCTGACAGACATTTCCTACCTTGCTCGTGGCGGAAAACTTTGCGTTTATATGTACATGTACGTCATCCGGCGCAAACTGGTTAAGAGGTTGATTTTTATATTTATTTGATTTGACAGGAAAGTAACAACATTGAGAGATTGAATCATGCTGACCCACATGACTTCTCAGCAACTATCAGGCTCTTGGTAAGATTATTTAACATTTGATCATAAGCAACAATTCAACTTCATTATTGATTGTTTAACCCCTTGACGCCAGTATTATTTCCTCACTTTATCGCATTATACACATGACTGCACTGCAGCCTTTGTCCAGTAGCTGCACTGCACAATGGACCCGAGCGTGCAGCTGTGTAATTAATGTAATTTTTCCAATGTCTTTTTCCGACTTTTTTTTGTCGTCAGAAAAAGACGCCTTTTAGTTGTCACAGAAAATGTGTTGTTTTGTTTTGCATACATGTACATACGACCAAATTTAGACATTTATAAGACATTAATATATTACGTCAAAAAGACGTCTTAAAGACGTTGTGTGCCCAACGGGACATGATGCTTGCCTATGCTGGTTCAGGAGCCATTTATTCGCAGGTTCTTGAAGCCGGTCCATTATCACTTGGTAATACACCCCCACGTGATCATGTCTCGACTAATCAGAAGCTATCAACTCTCAAAGGTAATATACAGTTAAAACAAACTTTTATTTCAATACAAATTTAGTGGATTTGCTCTTTTCAAAACACCCCTTCATGAAATGTTTAAACCAAGCTCAGTAGCGCTGGCACTTCAGAACAAGATGCCCCACGCTCAATGCACATGCACACAAATACTGTACTGCACCATGTAGACACGTGTACCGGTAGTACTTTTGCCCGTGGACAGGAAAATAGCAAAAATAGAAAAATGTCATGTGACTCCATCTCGGCCAATCAAAGGACAGAATCTGTGGGTGAGATATTTGTCCAATTCTTAAAATATTTAAAAGGTTTAAAAAAGTATCCTCCCTGGATCTTATTGCATACTCGTAACTATTCCTTGATGCGATCATATTGATAAAGACCCATGAGAACATTTGAAAACCTATGGGAGGAGGTCTAATCTCCTTATCATACCCATGGTCTTAAGAAGTCTATCTCAGAGACAAGCATCAAAACACTTGACCCCGGCCAGAAAGTGCAGCTAAGATTCCTCTTAGGTATAGATGGTCAAACCTTTAGACTTTGATTGTGTCTTGCAGCCGGGGTGTTTCGTTGAGTGTACTGCAAACCTTTTCTCTTTATTCAAATGTACTGTACGATACAAGTCCTTATTTATAAGTTGAGCCATCAGTAATATTGTTATCACCTTGACTTCTATCTGTGCCTTTGTGTCTTTCAGCGGCTTTGCTTCAAATGTCTCGGCTTACAATACTGTAGATGTGGCAATAGTGTTTTTTTGTTTGTTGGACTAGGGTTGAAAGTACTTTCCCCCTGTTATTTACTAATGCTTCTAAAGGATCACAATGAGCTTAACAATACCAGTACAAAAACTCTATCAATCATAAATGAGTCTATTTTTTGATGTTATTTAAAGCTCGTCATTTTTCAAGCTGCTCATATTATTTCTGAACCCAAACAGATACACAGCTGAATTATTGTCATCAACCTTGGAACATATGTTCATATAATTACTTAGTTTTATGACTTAAAATGCAAGTACATGTAATCAATTTACTGCATAATGTGGATGCAATAAACAAAGTTAATAACTTACTTTGTTAATTTACAAAGGACATTTGAAAGCTTGATAAATGATATTCATATATTCTCAATTGTGGATTGCTATCATCAAATTTAATTCAGATTGTGCTTTTGAATTGTAGTCAATGCTCTTTAGGCTTTTCTTTTGTATTCAGAAGTATCTATACATAGTACAATGTATCAAGTAAATAAAATAAGGAGTACATGTACATTGTACTGGTACCCTGGCCTACTTACCTGTACTTCCATATTTTAGAATGTTATTGTAATTACATGTATAATTAATTTTCAAAACCAAAGTTACCTTTTTGTCTTGCTTGAACAAAGTTCAGGAAAAGACTACATGTGTATGCCATCAATAATCCAGGAATTTGTATCTCTTTGGAGACATCTAGTGTATACAATTTGTGGACTGTCAATACAAATTTAACCACGGTTAATTTCGTGGGTTTAAATTTGAACCAAATATACCGTATATCATACCCTAACCTAAACCTAACCCAAACACTAACTCTAACCCTATTTTTTGAGTAAAATCCATGAATCTAATCTATGACAATTTTGTGGAGACCTATTCATAGAAATGTACCAAGTGGAAACCTTTGACTCCCATTGTCTTCATTGTGTTCAGGTCTCCACAGTGTACCAAATTTAGAAACTCTTTCTGTATCGGTACGTAGATAAAACTGAGCAATTTATAGACGGTTAGTAAGGTTAGAGAATCAGTCAAGCTGGCTTAATGATGCAAATTGATTGCGCTAGATATCCTGTAATTTTTCTCAAAAATTAAATTTAGTTAAAATTGTTTTCGATCGCCGGACGACGATCGCGAACAAAAACAAGAACAACAAGAACAACTGCTCGACGCCAGTTGAAAACGAATGTCGTTTTTTTTTGCTTTTTTGCATCTATGATTGTAAAACTTCAGACAGGTCAGTTAAACAATACGTACTATTAAATACAACCTCTTTAAAATCCAACCATTCCTGATAATTCAGGCAATTACCTACACTACCTTTAAAAAATAAAACACCCAAAAGACACAGAGATTTGTAAAAAAAAGTATCATGTCACCACGCCAGTGCCTAGATCACAGTATGGTAATATATGTGACCTGTCACCACAAAATGAGAGTAAAGTCGGAAATATTTAAAATTGAGATTGGTATTTTCAAATTCTTGAGAAAGAGAGCTTTCCAATGGTATATAACACTTGGGGGTTTTGCGATAAATACTTTTTACAGCGATCTAGAAAATCATGGGTTTCACAAAACGTGTTTGTGAGAAAACTTACTGTAAACATCTTAAACAAAACATGCAAAAGATTACAAAACAGGACAAGGTTCGGTTGAGCATAGCAACGGCTATGTTCTAATCATTATTTCTTCTTAAAATTTTTCACACATACAAACTATTGTATAAACAACAAAATATCAAAATTTCGAAAACGTGGGATACTTACGAGGGCCTGATTTGCATATTTAATTACTGTGTTAATTAGACCACTAATGACTTTAATCCAAACACTACACAAACCCTACGCAAAATCGCGTAATTTAAGAGGTTTTCGATCATCTGATCTCACCAAGATCTGAACTAGAAAATCATGGGTTTGACATTTCACAAAACGTGTTTGTGAGAAAACTTACTGTAAACATCTTAAACAAAACACGCAAAAGATTACAAAACAGGACAAGGTTCAGTTGAGCATAGCAACGGCTATGTTCTAATCACATACAAACTATTGTATAAACAACAAAATATCAAAATTTTGAAAACGTGGGATACTTACGAGGGCCTGATTTGCATATTTAATTACCGTGTTAATTAGACCACTAATGACTTTAATCCAAACTCGTAATTTAAGAGGTTTTCGATCATCTGATCTCACCAAAAAAATTGAATATGAAGAGGACGACTTAGGCTTTCCAAATTACGCAAAATCTCAAAATTGACCCCCTTCATATTTTGACTTTGGATGGCCATATCTCTGAATCACATTTTGCGACTTTACTCTCATTTTGTGGTGACAGGTCACATATGTCTGTCCCACGAACGGGGGGAATATAATACTTAAAGCCCTGCTATGTTTTTGGTTTTGGATGTGATAATTTTATTTTGTACGTGTCCGAAACCAAAAAATAAGGTAATTTTTCAATACAGCACACAGAAATGAGATGCAACAAGTTTAAAAAAAAAATGGTTAATTGCCAACTTTCAAATTAAATGTTCTTTCTTTTTAAAAACAACAAGAGGAACTTGTGTTAGGTGATTATTATATGGCAGTCTTCGAACGTGTACGTCCAAACTGTAATGTCTAATTTTGGAATTTGTGGCCATACCGTATTGTATGTCTGATTCTGCAATCCAAAATTAATTACATCTTCCAATTCTGAAGTTACCGGGTATAGACCTTTCTGCTGTGAATCATTGTTTCAATTTGGTAAAAAGATCCAAGGGTCTTCTGAAGCTCAATTGTTTGGAGTTTTGGATATTGCCAACTTATTTCTGACAAACTATAATTGGTCAAATTCAGTATTACTTTATGAAACTACATGGTACTTTTATCTGACGCATTTTCAAATTTGGACTTTTTGGTTCAATCATTTCCGAAATTACCCAAATATTGTATATATTGTATATATTCCCTTAATAATCATTGTTTTATTGTGCATGAAATGCCTCATAATTCCCTACACTATTTATTCATATTGCAGCCCACAAATTAAAAACTGAAAAGGTGTAAAATTGACTGTGACATCTAACTTGTTTGTATGTAAAGTGAATTATGTACCGCATTTTATTCAACTGCTATTTTTCAGAATACCTTCTCATTTGATGGTCATTTCTGCCTTGTGTTTGAGCTCCTTCACCCTAAGCCACTCCATCATTATTTCAGGAGGATTCCATGTGGATCTAAGGTAAGTCCATAGCGTTTAGTTCCTTTTGGTGTGAACTGTTACATTTGTTTTGCACCAGAGTTACTGCTACGGTACATGTCCATTGTCAGCATTTTTAGGGTTAACTACGTTGCTTGTAGTTGTGGAACTCTCTGGCCATTGCAGTAAAAACTCTTTAAATCTGTACTTTTGTTTGCTACAGAATTTACATACCTATGTACAAGTACATGTAGGTCTTAACCAGTTCACGCGTAGATTATTTTGACACTGACCGGGCCTAGATGTGGGATAGTTCTTTTACGAACCTCGATCAGAGGTGGGTTTTTCACTGTAGTCACTTTGACTTGATAGTATTGAATAATAAGGTGTAGTCTACTGTCATTTTACTTTGAAGCTTCCTTGTTAAGAATGTTAGCGGTGTATTACAATGGAAGATGAAGTTAGTCTGGTTCCCTGACCTGACAATTTGTTTATGCCTACATGTAGACATCTTAATTGTAGTTCAGGTACATGTAGCCACCAGCAACAAAAATAGATCATGACGCACTTCAGGCAGCATACATGTAGCTATTTTTAGATGTTAACAATTTAAATTATAACGGCTTTTACCAAAAAGGCACAGCGTCTGCATTGGCAAATTATTAGGCATTTTGTCAGATATTGATTTTTGCCAATGCGAGCTTCAAATTTTATGCAAACCAGAAACAAGAATCTGGCTCGATGGGCAAATTATTTTGTTAAAGTTTACTTTACAACTTAACTCCTTGAAATACTCGAACATCGCGAACATTTACGATAATACCCGACTTAGGGCATTTTTGGAAAACGGGCAGCTTTCTGCGGCTACTGGACCTAATAATTCATCAATAAAGTAGGCCACATTATGGTAACTCTCTATTCTGGTGTATTGTGCTGAGAAGACTATGACAAGTCTACCTTTGACTGATTCTCACACTATTACCCTACCAAGTGTTTGTTACTCGAAGTAACTCATGTTGCATACTCAACCCATTAGAGCTGCAAATTGGCATGACAGAAACTCCTGGGAAGAACAACACCTTTTACCTTCTGTTAAAGGTAGTATACACCATTTGCAGATATCGAAAAAAAATTACTACCGAATTATTAAGAAATATCTTACTTATTTAAAAGTAAATAATGATTGTAGGCATCCAGCAAAATGAGGGCCCTAGATATCCTGTAATTGTTCCAAAAAATTGAATTGTATAAACCAAAATTCATTCTCGCCGTCCGGCGAGCGCGAAAAAACAAAGATAACATACCGCTCGACGCCGGTGGAAAACAAACGCTGTTTTTCATGCTTTTCTCAGCATCCATGAATGTACAAATTCGGACAGGTCAGTTAAACGATATTTACTATAAAATACAACCCCCCAAATCCACCCATTCCTGATAATTCAACAAATTACCAATGGTGTATACTACCTTTAAAGGTAGGATACACCATTTGCAGATATCAACAATATTTACTACCGAATTATGAAAAAATATCTTACTCATTTGAAAGTAAATAATGATTGTAGGCATCCAGCAAAATGATTGCGCTAGATATCTTATAATTATTCCGAAAAAATATAATTTTATAATGAAAAAATTTGCGATCGCCGGTAGAAAACAAACGCTGTTTTTGGTGCTTTTCTCGGCATCCATGATTGAAAAACTTCGGACAGGTCAGTTAAACGATATTTACTATAAAATACAACCCTACAAATCTACCCAATCATGATAATTCAAGCAATTACCAATGGTGTATCCAACCTTTAAATGAGAGTGTCAATTTGTAGTGTGTGTAGTACAATCAGTGAAGTAAGCATCCATCACACCCTTAAAGCTGGATATGTAAATGTTGCCAAGTAATTGAAGCAAACAAACTGATTTAATTACGGCCTGGTATTCTTTTATTACAGCTGGTCATTGTTCACTGGTCAATTTTTCTTCCTCCCTTGACCATTTGATTAGTTTTGAATTAGCCAAACCTGACCTATCTCTAGTCAGACCATGCCTTGCCTGCCTGCCAGGCTGGCCTGGCCACGGTTCCAGCAGCTCATTTTCCCCAGGTCAGTGCATTATTTAATTTTGCCTGGATGAGTTAAATGGTCCCTGGATTGATCTTGGAGTTGGGATGAGTTGCTGAAGTTACCAATGACCCTTGCAAGGAAATTTACCACATGGTACCGTATGTACATCAGTGAGCCATGGGTGCTAGCTAGTATTGAGATTAACTGGTCTAACTACTAACTAGTCAACCTGCTTATTGCAACATTATCCAGTTTATTGATCCAGAAAGCACACAGAAGGTTTCTTCAAACATTTGCCATTTTTGAAAGACGTTGACAGAAATTCTTAAGGAAAAACATATTCTACTCTTTGAGCTGTTAATTTACGTTAACTTATTAATTAATTTAGTTAATTTGTTAATTTAATAAATAAATTGATTAAAGTATTATTATTATTATTATCATCATCATTATGCCAATGTCGCACCTCTAGGGCTGAATTAAAATGGCAGTACAAGAAAATACCTCATCAAATACATTAAATTTGTATAAGTAAACACGTAAAAAAGATCAAGAAAGATTAAACTAAACTTTAACCTATTACCCTACCACACACAACAAACTGCAACAGGTGGACCTGATGGATCTCTCGCACTGTGTAAGTGTGGGTTTTAACGGGACCCACGAAGGTTGCAAATGCCGAATAAATGGCAAAGTTTAACATTCGGAGAAGTTTCTCCGAATGTGTCACGACAATGCAGTTTGTGCGTACCGTACATGTAGTTCTCACAACGTATGTGCGAATGTCGTGTGTAGCGTTGCCGAACTATGGCCAGTCAACATACACGAAGAACATGTGACTAAAATGCAAACAACACGAATGTTGCACGAATTTCGGGCAACATTCGTGCGGACATTATGAGACACATGCAAACTTTTGCTGGAAACGTTCGCAAGAAATTAATAACTTTTTTGAATTTACTGCCGAACTAAAAACGACTCCCGCGAACAATTGACGACGCTTCTGAACCCCTATGCATGTTTGGCGAACTTTTGTAACGAAAAATACGAATGTTGGACTTCGCATCCTAAGCGTATCGTTCACGTGCCCCGTGAAAACCCACTCTAAGGTTGACACTTTGACAAATAATGCAATCTGATGTGTGTGGAAGGGAACTCACAGAATACCCCTTGGGGGGTTAGGGTGGTTAGAAACCTCCTTACAGTCTTTATTTTAGGAGATATCATTTAGGAATTGAAATATTGATAATAAAAATCCAAAGTATCAATCATGGAACATGTCACAACTTTTTGTTTAACAGCTCAGTCAAATAGTTGTTTGTAAGTCTTGACCTAAAACGTATTGTGCTAAGCTGGTAATTATTCCTCAACTCAACCTATTGTTTCAACTGAGAGGCAGCCAGTCTCTGAATTTGTAGGTTGCAAGTAGTGATTTACCAAAACTAGAACACAATTGTTCTGTTCGCTGGAAAAGAGGGGTACCTGTAGTGTTGAGTTGGGAACGTTGAGTTGGGAACAAATTGTAAGACCGGTTAGCTCAGTATTCATAGGACAAGATGATGTGGAAACCCTTTCGTTGTATTTTTTCTCTGAGGCATTCTCTTTAGTGTGTGTGTGATAAATCAGGGTGCTAGACAGGAGTAGCATATTCTAGAGTAGATCTGACATGCTAAATGTACACTGTGATAAGATCTTAATAGGAAGACCACAACATTTTACTGACATAAAAATGTAGTCTTTAACTAAATAACTTACACATTGAGTCAATCTGTTTGTCCCACTTGAGTTTATGAACTAAATAATGTGATGTGGAAGATCCTTGTAATGATCCAAACTGTCTGGGATCTATCACACTGAAATTAGTCTCAATAATCAGGGCAGAGGTGTAAGGTTTATCAGTTTGCTTGTAGACTTCATCTAGTAGACGAACCAAATAATGGGATGTGGAAGATCCTTGTATTGATCCAAACTGTCTGGGATCTATCACACTGAAATTAGTCTCAATAATCAGGGCAGAGGTGTGGGTGTAAGGTTTATTAATTAAAGGTAGGTTACACCATTTGCAGATATCGAAAAAAAAAAATTACTACCGAATTATTAAGAAATATCTTACTCATTTGAAAGTAAATAATGATTCTAGGCATCCAGCAAAATGATTGTTTTCCGTGCTTTTCTCGGCATCAATGACTGTAAAACTTCGAGCAGGTCAGTTAAACGATATTTACTATAAAATTCAACCCCCCAAATTTACCCATTCATGATAATTCAAGAAATTACCAATGGCGTATCCTACCTTTAAATCATTAGGATGTACACAAAATAACATAATGCGACCAAGCTATCTGTACTACTAAAAAAGCAGATTACTAACACAATCGAAATACGCAAATAAACCACAAGGAAAACTGACTAGATAAATTTGCATTAATTTCAAAGTGAACAAAAAAATTGGCAAGGTGGGACTTGAACCTGCGACTTTCAGAATACCGGACCAGCGCTCTACCAACTGAGCTATCTTGTCCTATGTTGGCGGTTTTCAAAGTTGTCAGAAATGCTTTTATAGGGACGCTTGGCAGTCTTGCAGAGATTGAAGGGGTTTCCTTGCATGACTAAGTTCTACATCACCATCTATCCATGAACATGTACCTGTACATCTATCTAACCACACACAACTGGGCCTAAACCTTATGTACATGTAGTCATGCAAGGCAATCCGTTCCTACCTGTGTCCATGTATCTAACCACACACAACTGGGCCTACATGTACGTATACATGTAGACTGTAGGAATATGGTGTACGTTTTAGATTACATGAAGATTAAGTGGAGTTATTGAGTGGGCAATTTGCTTGATTCACTCCAAGATAGCTGTATACAGAAATATAGAAGTCCCATATCCCTTACCTTGTAATGGTAAAGGCTAAGGTTTTCTTTACACAAAATTTCCATTTAAAGAAACAAAAAAAAAACCCTCATTTTTGTTGTTGTTAGCCAAAGAATCAGCGCAGTAGAAACAACCTGAAGAAGCTAGGGTATCAGTTTACATACTCTAACTAAAAAAACAACAAAAATAGAGTTTTTTTTACCTGATTGAAATTTGTTCTTTATCTGGTTGCGTGACAGGGCCTGAGGAGTGATTTTGGTGGGGGTGTTATGTTGCTTTTTTGATTGATTACAGTGTTGGGCAGATTGTCACGTACGTTTGATGCAACTCTTAATGAAATTGGAGGGAATTCAGCTCTGGACAGAGTTTTCAGAAATGAGCAACGGCCAAAAGAGTAATGCTTCTTGTTAGAGTCAAATTGGGCAAATTTCAGAAATCATAGTTACATGGTTATTTCACTAACCTTCACAAAATTACAAACAAAAAAATGGATATTAGTTAATACATGTACATGTATTACAATTACAATATTACTGGAACTGGAGTGGTTGTGTGGGCATCGGGAATTACAAAAAAACGAGCTCAGAATATTGAAAGAGTACAAAAAGGAGCTCTTCGTATAATTGCTTACCCAAATACTTCATCTAAATCACGATCTCATGACTTGTTTAAACATCTAGTCATTGTGTCAAAGGCCTAAACACCTGGGGCCAATTTCATAGAGCTGCTTAAAAGCACAAAATGTTGCTTAAGAACAAAAATCCTTGCTTGGTAAATCAAGTTAGGAGCCAAAATTTCATGTGATCGTTATGCTAAGCCAACAACAGCTAAATACCAACCACAAACACTATACATCACATGGAGTTGTGGCTGGTAAGCTGGTTTTACTAAGCAAGAATATTTTGTGCTTAAGCCATTTTTATGCTTAAGCAGCTCTATGAAATTGGCCCGAGGTCTTAAAATTTGCAAATTCCCTACTGACTCCCATTATACACTGCCATCTCCTGCCACCAGAACGAAAATCCACTTATTTTATTAGAGCATACTCTAAGAAGCACACGACAACTAGAAACTTTGCGAAAAAAAGCTCGGAGATACAGAAACTCACCAGTACCATCCATGTTACAGGTGCTGAATTCAGCATTTCCATAAACTTGCAAACGAATCGTTTTCTAATAATTCTTTTATTTTAATTTTGTTTTATTAATTTTTTGTATTTGCCATTTATTTTACTGGTTCTCATATTTTCTACTTTTTAGACATGTCATTTTCTACTTTTTAGACATGTCATTTTCTGAATACTTTTTATTGCATTTTTTGTAAACCAAATTATTTAAGTCTTTGACTTTCTTTTTTGTTGGATTTAATAAACCTGAATTGAATTGAAAAATGAGTACCAGGTACTTAATTGTCCTCACATGAATGCTACACTTGCATCAGCAGTGGTAATTCAAAAGTATGTCTGTGTCTCTCATTGTCACTGGAAGGCAGTACCTGTACGTACAAATGAAGATGAATCAATGTTGGTAAGATGTAGTTGAAGTCGGGATATCATAGGAATCGCACGCAGCTCATTATTTCTTTTGTACAATGTACATACCGGTATGTATGTAGTCTGTATTTAGAACCTTATTTGCAGTTTGTCGCCACTTATGGTTTTCTGTCATCAGATACAGTAGACTATCCAAAGCCCTGCCAATCCTACATTATTCTTTACAATCGTTGCTTTCCTGTACACAAACAATATTGTGCCATTTGTTTCGATACAATAATCTTCAGATTAGACTTTATAACCGGTATCATTTGATATTAACACAGCCAGCCTTATGGTCTTAAATCCTGTAGACTTGGGAGGCAACCAGCTGGCTCTAATTACGCACATGGTATGATTGATTGGTCCATTAAGACAATCCTAGGCTCTGATTGGTGAGTTAGTTGTCAGGGACCAATCGCTGTCAGGCGTTGCGAGGATTGTATGCAAATGAGGTGTCTCCTTTCAACCGTTCATCAGGTTGAAAAAGTACCGCCCGGCCAATTTTATCCTAGCTGGATCTGATATTGTGGCGTGTAGTTGGTGTCAGCTTATTACAACAGACTTGGTTTGCACCATACATGTACATGCAGCTTTACCTTACATACGTACTGTGGACATTCCTTTGTCTTCGTGTAGTTAAAAAAACATTGACTAAATACTCATTTTTCTCGCTTCCCCAAAACAAATTTACCCTCAAATTTTGATTCTGGGCCTCTCAGCTGTTCCTTCTATCTTTTCTATATATAACCATGACCCGTTTTTCCTCTAGCGCTCTTCTTCGGAAACTGAAAAACGGATTGTGGACCTGGGCAAGTCCACAAACCGTAACCTCTTCCCGCATCGTGTGGACCTATATTGTTCGGAGGTCCACAGTGCGTATGCAAGACTAACTCATGTATACTAACTTCTTCATATTGGAGTTGGACTTGGGTCTTAGTAAAGAGGTGTCAATTTTATTATTTAAATTAATTTGATACCTTCACAGACAATGCACAGTCAAAAATGTATTGTCAAAAAGCATTTGAATCATGCATCATAAAGATATTATACATACATAGCAATTTATAAGATTTTCTTGGAACATATTCACTCTTAATTTTGTTTATCCAAGTGAGTTAAAAGTTTTCCCAAGTTAATAACCTACCGGTATTACAATCTATTACATGTGTACCCGTCTATCAGGATACCCTCCAAGTCTTAAGAGATAAGTGCTACACTCAATCCCATACATTTTGACTGGATCTTTAGTCATTCATCTTTATCATTCTAAGTCGGTAAAGTTATTGAGTCAGTATCACACTCACAGTTTCTTGGTTCAGACACCAATCACCAACTATATGCTACAATTCGCTGAGAATTTTCCCACGGATGGAATCCCGCTAGCAGGAATGATGGGAATAAATAGAATAACCGGCAGGCACTCAGTGTTGTTTTGATAAAGAGATGCAACGATCTAGATAATGATGAAGCCAGACATGAAACATGTGCTCTGGCTTTCCCTTGATAATATCCTCTTCCATTGCACATCCCAACACACACAGTCGTGAACCACATAACGACCGAGGATCGATATTGTGTTTTCCTTTCTTCCTTTACTTAACCCAATCCCCATTGCTTTGCGCTTGCACTGTCGATCGAGGACAGAATTCGGACAAGCAAACCGTCGATCGAGGATCCTTTGTTCCCTTTGTTCTCTTTTGTGTTTCGATCCTCGATCGTAATGCAAGACAAGAACACTGTGTTTGGTGTACTATATGACTCCTTGGTGTGTGCGTGTAAACTGTGTTGTTAGAGCCTCCTCCAGCTATCTACTGCTGATAAGTGATGAACTACTTGTCTATCAATCAGGCTTGGGGCTTTGTTTGGTATGGCACCTTTTTTCTTTGGGCTGTTTGAAAATATTCATTAGGGCATTCCTTACAATTCTGGTAAGATGCATTTACAATGTTTTCTAATAATAAAGTTGGAGTCAATGGTTGGGTGTACGTGTACTCTATTGTTGTTGATTAAGTATCCCTATGATGAAATTACCCTCATGCTCGAATTACTTGTGTGTATTTGCTAACTTTAACTGTAGCCTATATGATTATAGCCAGATTTTTAAGCAGACTTCTAAGAAAAATATAGTGCTTGCTGATTGCATTATTCCATTTCAAAAAATCCTTTCAAGTTTAAAAGCTAACATATGAAGTCAGTCGGATTCAGTAGAAACACACAAACTGTAGCTTGAATGGCATTATCATAACAACATTTTGGCCATCAATGTTTCTCTGAGACAGACCAACTTCCTTATCAACCAGAGTTTGCCAAACTACAGATGGTATTTTAAGTAACCACATTAAATCACCTTAATTGTTCTAAATGACTCAGAAGCTAAGACTGAAAACAAATAATGTCTCGCCGTACTGATTAATTGTGGTTATAGAGTGTCATCTTTTTACCTTCCGGTGTCTGACAACACAAGATAAATCTTGACATTGGTGGAAAACTACCGGTAGCAGTTAAACCTCTGTCCGCCCCATTCCATTTATTAAAATTGCTCATCAATCTTATTGAAGAGTGCTGGACTATGTCCAAACCCAATTAATTGTAGTCTTTTTTTTGTCTTGCTCAAACGTTGAGGTGGTGTTTAAAGAGATAAAAGGGTGGAGCGGAACAAGAATTATAACACAGTCCTTGATTTCAGAGACACTTGACCTGCTTTGTCAATTTACTTCAACATTTAGGGGATATTTATTTTGTCTTGGTCTTGAAATTTGTATTGGCAGTGCTCAGTCAATGTTGTTTATAATCTCTTGACCTACTGACGGGATTTTCAAAATGGATATATACTGGTACATGCAGTCTTGTCACTGCTTGACCAGTTTGAAATGTACACTGACGGTCTGACCACTGGATTATTGGTGATACTTCAGTTATGGACTCTTTGGACCTTACTAACACAGTAACAGTAAGAGACCCTTCGCCAATAAGGACAGTACACACTTTAATGTCAACCTGAAGTTATTAACCCAATTGTAATTTATTACACCAGTTCTGTGTAATTAGTATTTGATCTCATTGAATCATTTATCTGCATTTGATCTCACACACACTTAACATGCTATTGCTTGTGGGGTACCTCTATTGTTTGATCCTACTTCCCTTTTTTTGTTCTCATTTGTCCCTAGTCCATGATTGCTGTTGTTTACATACTCATCCACACTTAACATGCTATTGCTTGTGGGGTACCTCTATTGTTTGATCCTACTTCCCTTCTTGTGTTCTCATTTGTCCCTAGTCCATGATTGCTGTTGTTTACATACTCGTCCACACTTAACATGCTATTGCTTGTGGGGTACCTCTATTGTTTGATCCTACTTCCCTTCTTGTGTTCTCATTTGTCCCTAGTCCATGATTGCTGGTGTTTACATACTCATCCACACTTGACACGCTATTGCTTGTGGGGTACCTCTATTGTTTGATCCTACTTCCCTTCTTGTGTTCTCATTTGTCCCTAGTCCATGATTGCTGTTGTTTACATACTCGTCCACACTTAACATGCTATTGCTTGTGGGGTACCTCTATTGTTTGATCCTACTTCCCTTCTTGTGTTCTCATTTGTCCCTAGTCCATGATTGCTGTTGTTTACATACTCGTCCACACTTAACATGCTATTGCTTGTGGGGTACCTCTATTGTTTGATCCTACTTCCCTTCTTGTGTTCTCATTTGTCCCTAGTCCATGATTGCTGGTGTTTACATACTCATCCACACTTGACACGCTATTGCTTGTGGGGTACCTCTATTGTTTGATCCTACTTCCCTTCATTCGTTCTCCTTTGTCCCCTTTGAAATCTTGAATAGCATTACGGCTTAGGGAAATTTCATTTTCTAAAGACAGACTTACGGGGTACTATTATCTCATTTTTTTCCCTTTGTTCCCGGTACCCTGTAAGTGCCAATGTGAAAGCGTACACGTACTCATGTTTTACCATAACAACTGAGGATCCCCTTTTGTGTTTCCCTTTGTTCCTGTACTATAACCTTACCCCATAGACTTATCGTACAAATTTGAAAAAGAAACTGTCGTCCGAGGATTCTTTGTTCCTTTTGTTCTCTTTTGTGTTTCTTTTGTTTTCTTTTGTTTTCCTAGGTCGAAATAACATGTAAGAGCACACTACCATGTGTCAAACACCTTCCATCGCCCCCCCCCCCCCCTATTGTTCCTCTTGTTTGTACTAAGGCCTCCCATATGTTTTGCGCACAAATTTCAATCGTGGATTTTTTTTTCATCGTGGACCCTTTTTTCAATCGTAGACCCTTTTTTCAATCGTGGACCCTATTGTCCTCCATTGTTCTACATGTACCGGTACACGTACGTCCACTATTTTAATGCAGATACAAACTCATCAGTCTTATGTATTGTGGACATTCCTTTGTATTCGTGTAGTTTAGAAAATGTTGGCTAATTACTAATTTTCTAGCTTTCAGAATTGTTTTTCACACCAAATTTTGATTCTGGGCCACCCATACGGTTTCGGGAATTCGGGTTTTCACGAATGGACATCTTTTATCCCACTACTTTAAACAAAATCAGTTAATTTTAACCAGTTCGCGCCGGGATTATTTTAACATCGCCGAGCCGACGGACGGGATTATTTTTAACGAAACTCGATCCGAAGCGTGTTCAGGCTGATAGTGCCGGGAAGCACACCCACGCATTTCCGGCCTTGCGCGCTGCTGACATACATTTCCGAACTTGAACTTGGCGTGTTTATGCGTCATCCGTTTTGAATTTGGCGGAATTTTTGCGTTTATATACGTCATCCGGCGCGAACTGGTTAAGTGCGAGGTGGTAATCTCAAAATGGCGCCTCTGTTGGGTCTACATGTAGGTCTGTGTTTCAGTGCAGTGAATTTGTCTTTCCTCGGGTGAATACAAGAAGAAAACCAGGTACATGTAGGCTATTCATCTTGTGTTTTTCAGTATCCAGTAATCCTTACTGTGTCATGCTCACTTTGAAACACGTGTATTTTTGTCGCAATGTCTGCACCCAACATTGTGTTGGACCTACGAGTACGTAGCCTAATGTTAACATGCAATGTTATGAGCCTAGGCCTATCTCTTTAGACCTGTCACTGTCGGAACCTTCCACTATGGCAGATATAATCATGCATTAATTGAAAAATAACTCGGCATTAACAAAAGGCTTTTAGACTAAGTAAGAATAGGTTAAAACACTGTCAGCATTTTAGTATAACTTCTGTTCAATTCCAAAATTAGAGTCGGTTCATAAACGTGCTTTACAAATCATCCTAGGCTTCAGGTACACTGTACTTGTATATCAGGATGCCTTTGCCAGCTTGAATCTCGTAGGGCAAATCACTGTATTAAATTTGCTAGGAGTCTCTCATCTAATTCTCTTACCTCTTCACATATCTCACCTACATGTACATGTACTCGTCTGGAATGTCATAGTAATAATGTAGTTTACGTAACAGCAACAAACTTGCCCACCATCTCCTTTAAAACACAGCGTTTCTACAATAACCCAATCATTTGATGTACCGGTACATGTACCGGTACGTGTACCGGTACATGTACACTGAGTGCATTTATCCATCATTTATTTGTCGGTTTTTGTCTGTTGGGGGGTATTGACTATTTGTTTATAATACGTGTAAGTAATTATTGTTTGGGTTCACAAATACAGTGTCATAACTGGGAAGTTAAGGGGGGTGGGGGGTGGGGGTGGGGGGGGGGGGGGGGGGGGGGGGGGGGGGGGGGGGGGTTGGTCACATGCCTCCCCCTCCCCAACACCACCAGCCCCTTCCCCAATTTTGCCACTGTATTTGTGAACTCAAGATCAGATAATGGGTTGCACTTCAACCTGAAACAGGTGATCAGATTACCTTAAATGCCTTATTTCATAATGAAATTGCTGACACAAAAACTGGTTTAAATAGCCAGATGGTTAAGTTCTGCATTTTCTATGGATTTCTTTTGGTGATGATTGATTTACTTTATATTTAGAACAGGCACAACCGATGGCAAGATAACAATTCACTAAACCTACATGTACTTTGATAATCCTCCAAATATTGGAGTATTTACTGTTTTAAGCAGTTTGCAGCAGTTTTATTCTTATTCATAAACAATTTATGTTTGCTTTTAACAACAGAATTGAAGGGAATGGAGATAAATTTACTTTTTTGAATGGGAAATAAATTAGTAAAATTGTTGACTCCAAGGTACATGTAGTTAAAAAAAATACCATCTTGTCCAGCATGGGGGTCTCAGAATTCCTCTTCCGTACAACGGGTACACCCCTGGTTAACAGTTGAGTTGGAGGGGGGGGGGGGGGGGGGGGGGGGGGAGAGGGGTGATGTGTGTTGGGTGTTGATGCAACTCAAAAGGTGTCAACTCACATTACGGGTGTAATTCCCTTTAATTGTTGGTATATTACATTGTACCTACATGTAATAATAATTTGACTGCATTAGTTCTTGCTCTGTAATACCAACCTTCCTCCCGATGAAGAATGATGGTGAGGGTATCTTCAGTCTCAAGTCAAGTCAACAGCTATTCAAATAAACTGTTAATAAAAGCATTCATTTGTCATTGTTTAACCAGTTACTTGTGACTGGCTTTGCGACTGGACTTGTGGAAGGACTTGTGAAAGGACTTGCAGGGACACAACAATGTAGAAAAGTACAAATGTACCAGTTGACAAACTTTACTCTCTGGATGTCATGTACTTTAAAGTTCAATTATTTTTATAACATCCAATGAACTACTCATTTTTATTCTGTCCAATTTTAAAATCCATACTTACTGTTTACATTATTTGGCTGGGTTTGTCCAGCTTAATTATTCCGTCATACCAATAATCACCATCTGTTGTACTCGCATGCCATTTCCTATTAAATTCCCTTGACAAGCGAAATATAGTCACAGTTTCCCCATTGAATTAGGGAAGTGTGACAATGTAAACCCAACGGCCTTATTTCTGCCTGTCAGGTATTCTGCCTGTCAGGTACATGTATGCCTATAGTGAGATGAGCCAGTCATGTAAATCGATTAGAAGGAGGCCAGGCTAAGCTGGTAGACTAACTTGACCTAATTCATTGTCATGTATTTAGGACATGACCTAAATCATGACCTAAATCATCAGATGAGCATGACACAGTGATAGCAATTATGATGCATAATTAGGGTCGGATTTACCCGAGTAGTGCTGGTAATTCTTGTAGGAAGGGACAGGATTGTTTCACTGAGTGACGAGCATTAAGTAACTTGAAATCCTTTACTTCAAATATGCTCATATTAGAGTTAAAGGTAGGATACACCATTTGCAGATATCGAAAATATTTACTACCGAATTATTAAGAAATATCTTACTCATTTGAAAGTAAATAATGATTCTAGGCATCCAGAAAAATGATTGCGCTAGATATCCTGTACTTTTTCCGAAAAATAGAATTTTATAAAGACAAATTTGCGATAGCCGTCCGGCAAAGATAACATAAGACTAACTGCTCGACGCCGATTGAAAACAAACGCTGTTTTTCGTGCTTTTCTCGGCATCCATGATTGTAAAACTTTGGAAAGGTCAGTTAAACGATATTTACTATAAAACAGAACCCCCCAAATCTACCTATTCATGATACATGTAATTCAAGCAATTACCAATGGTGTATCCTACCTTTAAAAAACACAAATTTAATTATTGAACCATGCTATGACCAACCTTACCCTCATGGGTACAGGACTGTAACTTTATGAATCATTGTTAGCAAACACAGAGTCAATTTCAGATCCAAGTTATCTTTAGAGTCACTAGTCGAAAGATGAAAAATATTGTCATATGGACTCCAAGATCTTTAGTTTGTCATATACTGGTAGAGCTTTGTGCTAAAATGTGCTGAGTGACTTGTGTTGGAATGTATGTATTGCAATAGATTCAGTCCATTGCCCTGTGGCTTTGGCCTGACTCTGAATGCATTATTGCTGGAATGTTCTGGGCTTGTAGCATACAGTGTCATGCATTTAGGCCGACACACCTGTTCTGATTTTAAGATGAAAACCAATCTCTACATTTTAACCTCTTGACGCCGAAGATTAGGTCCCCCTAATCCATCTGGAATACTGTTATCAGTTTTGCTACGCCATAGAACACATCCTGAGTCACAGCTGCAGGCTCGGGTTCATTGTGCAGTGCAGCTGCATGACAAATAATAATAATAATGCTAGTTTTTATAATAGCGCTTTAGACTCCCACAATGTGGGTGTATCAAAGCGCTTTACATATTACCCCGGTCATTGGGCCCATGAAACATTCCAAATACCATCTCAGCTCCCTGGGGAGTACATGTATACAGCTTGATGCTGCCATTTCGGCGCAAAGTAGCTAAATTCAACCACAATAACCATCTCTGCCCTCACAGGTACCCATTTACTCCTGGGTGGAGAGAAGCAATGAGTGACAAAGTGTCTTGCCCAAGGGCACACGTACCATAGTCCCAGGCCGGACTCGAACCCCCAACCTGTAGCTTTACCTACAGATTACAAATTCAATGCTCCAGACCAGGAGGCCATGGCACTCCACGACAAAGGATGCTGTGCAGTCATATCCGGTGAGTGATAATACCGGCATCACAGGTTTAACTTGATGGTATCGACAGGCCTACATTTTGTACCACACACATACAATGTACGTGTACATGTACATTATCTAGTTTCAAAAGACTTGACCTACAGGTATGTACTTCATACACACATTTATACACATTCGTACACGCAGTTATCTGCAGTAAATATTGTTCCCGTGTGTACAATCAAGTGTCCCATCTGTTGGACTCAAGGTTTGGTTATAATTGAAGTAATTCTACAAAATAATATTCGTTTCAATTTAATTAGGATGAGTGAAATGGTATTGAAATGAAGGAGAAATTTGTCAGACATGTATGAGTATAATAGTGCTACTACCTTGACATTTTGGGGAACTCAATATTGTTGTCTAGCTTTGTTGTTTCAAAGTCAGATAACTTTGAGACTAAGTGGGTCTTTAGGACTGAAATGATATAAAACCTCACCACCTGCCTTTAAAAAACACAGAATTATATTTTTACATTAAAACAAATCAGCAACAATTACATCTGATTACAATTAATTAAGTCACTGCCGTCCACTTCTCAAACGATTTTGATGTAGCAGGGAGATTGTTGAGTTAACTGGTATTAGACATCAAGATACCGACACCTTCTAGTAAGATCTCTTGTTATGCGAGGGTGACGGCAAAGTGTTAAGGCGTCTTGGAGTCATGCTAGAAAAAAAACCACACAGGAGCCAAGATGAATTCATCAACATAAATTTGCACATCAAGAAGCTCGTCTGTCAGACAAACAGACGATAAATTGAGTTTTGGTGGTATTCCTGCATATTTCATTGTCTGCGGTTAAAGAGGATTGCTAGGTTAGCAGTTGCCAGAGTCAGCAGTGATTTGTGGAAAGTGGTCACTTTCATTGTCAAGCAGTTTTGTGGTGAAGACCACTGTCGTCTGAATATCACTGTCGTCTGAATATCGTGGTGAAGTAGACAGCCAATTGCATGTGGGAATTGATTGGACGTCCTGCTCAAGTTATGCTGAAGTTTTGACAACATTTCAAGGTACCGGTAGGTAAAGTTTTAATTGGAGAATCCATCAAACAAAGATCTAGAACTAAGTTTCTTAAATCTTAACAGTTTACTTCTTAGTTTACTTTTAATATGTTTATTAATTACCGATATACAGTATATACAATTACATACCGGTACACACTCAAAAATAAAGAATACCTTTTGCACTGTTTTAATTATAATTGGTTTCTAATATTAATATTTGAATTAATTTATTTGAGTCACTACTTGGTTTAAAACGCTAACCAATAAATGAAAACTCTTCAGGTAAAGAGATGTAACTGAGTCACACAGATCAATCACTGCACAAAAACACCCCCCTGTAGAGAGCAGTGAAAGGTGGCAATCCACCTACTTGCTTGGAGTTTAACCACACACACATATTCTGGATGATTTGGAAGTGTTAACCAGTTCGCACCGGAGGACGTACGTATACAAGCAAAGTTTTCCCCAGATTCAAACGGATGACACATAAACACGTCAGGAGCAAGGCCAGAAATGTCTGTCAGCAGCGAGCAAGGCAGGAAATGCGTGGTGTGCTTCTCGGTATCATCGTCTTGAACCAGCCTCGGATCGAGTTTCGTTAAAAATAATCCCGCGTCTCGGCTCAGTGATGTTAAAATAATCCCGGTGTGAACTGGTTAACAATACTGTGTTCTGATTATCTGAAGGGATTCTGATGTGTGCAGGCTGTGAGTTAGCAAAAAGTGTTTTGAAGTTCAAAAAACAAGATGGTGATTCTACATTTCGGTCCGCTTATGTTTTCTACACGTGCCAAATACTCTAGACCCATAAATGCCCCCCCCCCCCCCCTTTGGAATTGTATTGCCAAACTGGACTTTTAGTCCTACACTTTAAATCTGGACTGTTTTGAATATAATAGACACAAGAAAAGATATTGTGCAATTCAATATCAGGGCTACCAGTATTTTGTTTTTATTAACAATTGAAACACAGACATAGTCATTGTTTAAAGTTGCAATATATCTTGTATTATTTGTCCTTGAATTATAAGGTAAAATTGCTGGCTTGCTGGTCTTTGGATTATTATTAGGGAGATAATTACTGCAGTGAAATATAATACAGTATATAATCCTCCTATACATTGTAACTTTGAATACAATAGTCAATTTTACACATTATTTACGATCAGCTGGTTTATTTTTATACCAGATATAAATAGTACTTTACACATGTTATTCGTACCAGTATTCCTTTATTTATAAAAAAATTTTGGGTGTTTTTTTTTTTTTTTTTGGGGGGGGGAGGCGGGGATAATGCATTTGTCATCTCGCACCTGATTAAAGAAAATTCTCATGACCCAAAGTTTTTGTTAAAGCAATCAACGTTTCGTTGCATCCCCTTTGTGTCTACTTAGTACAGTCTATTGTACCTTCTACCCCCCCCCCAATCACCACCTTAAGCAATTAAGCAATTAGTGGTATTTCTACGTCCAGCACCTCATAGAAGAAGCTTCAAAAAGCTTAAAGTTATTTCTTACATCTTCAGTACCCCCTCAACCACTCCCCCTCCCTCCTTAGTAAGAGATGATTTTGCATCCAGTACATTTTGAGAGAGGCCTTGAGACACCCATGGTTATTTCTTACTTGGTTTGGCAACCCCTCTAGTCTTCAAGGTTGTTAACCCCCTCCCCAACTGCTTTGCTCCACCCCTCCCTACCCCTCGCTGTACCCCCCCCCCCCCCCTCACAGTACCACCTCCTTAGTCAGTTAGTAAGAGGTGCTATTCTGCGTGGAGTACATCTCATCATAGAAGCTTTAAGATGCCAAGGGTAATACCTGTGACTAGTCAAGTAATTCCTTCTTCTCCTCATTGTTCCTCATCCACCTACCACTACCTTGCTGCAACCTTTCCCACCCCTCTCTGTACCACCTCCTCAATCAGTTAGTACGAGATGCTATTCTGCATGGAGTACATCTTACCATAGAAACTTTAAGATGCCAAGGGTAATACCTGTGACTAGTCAAGTAATTCCTACTTCTCCTCATTGTTCCTCATACACCTCCCACTATCTTGTTTCTCATCCACCTCCCACTATCTTGCTCCACCCCTTCCTACCCCTCTCTGTACCACCTCCTCAATCAGTTAGTAGGAGATGCTATTCTGCATGGAGTACATCTTACCATAGAAGCTTTAAGATGCCAAGGGTAATACCGGTACCTGTGACTAGTCAAGTAATTCTTACTTCCCTTATTGGTCCTCCTCCACCTCCCACAATCTTGCTCTACCCCTCTCTGTACCACCTCCTCAATCAGTTAGTAAAAGATGCTATTTTTCATGGAGTAAATCTCATCATAGAAGCTTTAAGCAATCCCTGCTGGACTATTTTAAGGTATGATCCAAGCATGAGTCATAGGATTGGAACGTGCATCATATCAATCAAATGGACAACTATCAAACTCTGTTGCTTAAGGTGTGTGTGCGTGATGTGCCCAAGGTCTTCTCCTACGTACCTGGATGGTTTGTTTCAGAGATATATTGATCTATGAGATGTTTCATCAGCCTAGGATGTTGTGATTAGTGGGAGGAGTGAGGTCTGAGGTCTGAAGTCTGAAATAGGAGGGGTGGGGGAATGTTTGGAATGTGGCTGCTAATGAATTATTGGCACCTGCATTCAGATGCTGTCATCAGAATGTTTTATCACAAAATAAAATGAAAACATTATTTTCTACTGTAAGCAAATATTTTTGAATATTTTTGACCCACTACGCAAAAATAGGTATGCTGCAAACTAATTGAGTTATATACTTGGAAACCCTACAACAAAAGCTTTCATTTGGTATATAATAGAGCTCCATAGCCCCTCCCGTTCTGGAGATACTGTATGACGTGTTTGCATATTGATTACTTCCTTGAAGTTTAAATTACACAACTGAGAAAACAGCCTAAACGATGCACACAAAATGGTCAGTTTTTCAACTTATTCATCAAAATAAACATTTTTGTGAATGAAACCTGAAACTTTAAGTATTAAAAATGAAAATCACTTTTTGATGAAATGTTCTCCTCAACGTTGAGCGGGCCATTACATGATAATGCACAGCGCGAATTAATACCTTTTTTGTAGAACATCTCATATAATATACACCATCATTGTGCATGCTGTGCTATAATGTTAATAAACAGAATGTAGTAATGTTGTAGTAGTTGGAAAGCAATCTTTTATGTGGATTATATAATAACAGTCACGTACGTAGAAGATAAATAGCCACCATTTGTCAGCACATTTAATGTTCAAATCAAATGCACTCACAGGTTAACCCTTTCCCCCTTGGATGAATACTGTCATCAGCAAAAAACAATATTTAGAGTAAAAAGGGCAATCTAAAATCAATACATGTATACTCGCACCTATACACATGTATATGAGCTTGCAAAGTATAATGACCTAGAAAACTGTAATGACTCGCATAAAGCCAATACATGCGCTTCTTATGCCTTTAATTAGTAATCGTGTTTTCTCACCAAATAGATTTAGTTAACAGCCATAATAGTAGGGGGGACAATACAAATTTTAATATTGCTTTTAGGAAGTTATTTGGGACTATTTCTTGAAGGGCTTGGTGAGTAGATTGCAAATCTCTTTCAACTTTCAAAATCGGTCAAAGCGTTGCCAAGTTATGGTCCGATAAACTTTTCAGATTGCGCTTTTTCCTAGACAACAAACGTATTAAGCAACAGTAATTAAAAAGTATTTTTTGAACCATCTCATTTATTCTATTTACATCTTTCAAGCATTTCAAATCATCTTTTCTAGTATGTATGTTGCTCATATTTTTCATATAAGTCTTTCTTTTTCAGATGATACATTTCATGAGATCTGCAAATTATCATGTTGTTACTCGTTGTCTAGTGGGTCTGCACGGTGTGTATGACACCCCTAATAATAGCAAGAAATACAGCCAGTGCATTAACCCTACTGTAACTCCCTACCAGGGTCTGGCGTGGTACTGGACCAAATCTGCCAAAATCCACCAGTCGATTTCCATGGGCTAAATGTTGATTGACTTTAAAATACACATGCCTTATAAATACACAACACTACTTGATACTGGGCAAAAATCATTAATTGCACCGGCTCTGCTTCAGGTCTCCTGTACCAAATCCATCAAAATCCACCAAATTCCATCACTATTTTTTCACCTCGGGACTTCTGGACCAAATCCGCCAAAATCTTACAATTTGGGATGGATTTTGCAGATTTTGGGTGGTTATTGTTGATTAAGGTGAAGTATAGAGGGCAGCAGTTTTGTATTAACCTTCATCGTTTACAAACATTATCCAATCGTAGCATCTGTTGAACATCACCTGATATTCCAAATCTTGGACATGTTTTCAGCTCTGATCTTGTTCAAAATAACGGTACATTGATTGAGCCACATTGATTGAACCATCTACCGTGGTTTGTTCTGTTCAGAAGTCGCGAGTTTCCATGCCCTCTTAAACATTGTGAAAATAAGCCAGTTGAGAGCCTGCAATTCATACACGCTATACAGCGTGTCTTAAAAACAAGAAACCAGTTAGTTTGTGACAGGGATAAGCTTACTGTTTTATCACTGATTAAGTGTAATATTGAATAAAGGATGTTTTATTTGGAATTCATAAATACCTTAGACAGTTTACCCATTTCTATTGGTCAAAATCTGGTCGCCTTACACTTGTATTAGTTGAAACCTAACAAGGCATGCGCAATACCACAAAGTAGTCTATATTTTAGAGTTCTTAATTCACGCTGTACCGGCAGCGCAGTATGCGGGACGCGCAGTATGCGGGACGCGCAGTATGCGGGACGCGCGCAGTATGCGGGACGTGCGCAGTATGCGGGACGTGCGCAGTATGCGGGATGCGGGACGCGCAGTATGCGGGACGTGCAGTATGCGGGACGCGCAGTATGCAGGACGCGCAGGATGCAGGACGCGCAGTATGCGGGACGCGCAGTATGCGGGACGCGCAGTATGCGGGACGCGCAGTATGCGGGACGCGCAGTATGCGGGACGCGCAGTATGCGGGACGCGCAGTATGCGGGACGCGCAGTATGCGGGACGCGCAGTATGCGGGACGCGCGCGTCAATGGCCAGATTAGGCGTTGTTTAGCTCCCGGACCGATCACGCGAGCAAGGATATCCGGGGGACATTTAGGTAATGTGTATTTCAATCTCGGTTTTCCTTTTTTTAAGACACTGTAAAGAGGGACTGGAATACCCGGTATTTATAAGAAAAGTGATTTGTTCACCTTTCTGCTACCAGTGGGCGCACAAAAGTCTGCCTGTACATGGTGAGAAAACTTGTCTCAGAAATCTAAGACAACACCGTTAGCCAGTCAGAGGGAGCGTGTATGTACAATGATGCGGCTGTTATACTAGGCGTTTTGCACATTGCACCCAGGTGCTGCACGTGTAGTTGTCTAAGCGGCGTGGCTAACCCAAACAGTGACACCAGTAGGTCAATTTCTTGGATTAAAATAATGGAACCTTTTGTGCATTCATCATTTACACATTATTATGTAAAATAACAAAGAAAACCCTTTTACACACTAGATAAATGTCGGGGTGGACGCAGGTTTGAAAACATGCAGCGCTTCACACTTGAACAATTTCAACCCTGCGCCAACCCTCTGTCAACCTTGATATTAATTTCATCCCGGGTTAAACTCAATTGAGATTTTCAACTTGGGTTAAAAATATCAGACCTGGGTTGAGTTTGACCTGGGTTGAGTTTGACCTGGGTTGAGTTTGACCTGGGTTGAGTTTGACCTGGGTTGAGTTTGACCTGGGTTGGGAGGCTGTAGTTTAAAAAGGGCTGTTCAAATACGGTGCATAAGGTCGATTGGAATACATGTACCTACCTGTAAATTCAGAATTGAAAGTTCAGCTTCCGTGTACAGAATAGCAGAGTTGTAACTAAGACATTTTTTGTCAAGTCAAGTCACAAGTCAAATTTTCTTGTCAAGTCAAGTCTCGAGTCAAAATTTCTCAAGTCAAGTCAAGTCAAAATTTCTCAAGTCAAGTCACAAGTCACTTTTTGTCAAGTCAAGTCACAAGTCATTTATAGTCCCGAGAAAAAGTCAACTAAATCATCAATGAAAGTCTGTATACATTTTGTTGAATGTTAATACACAGCTTTTAACAGTAATAGCTCACACAGCTTTCACTAGTCGAATTGGAAGACTAGACATGTACAGGTAGGTGATGTACATGTAGCCTACACTTTGCAATGTAATAAATAGCATGTGCGTACACACAGTACATGCAATACATGTATTACATGTAACAGTAAATTTTACGTTCAGATTCGCGACGCGGCAAACAAAATACAACGGCTGCCGTGGCCAGATTGAACACAATTTTTTGTAAATAACATAAAATAGTAAAAACACGATGACTTGCAATGTCGTCAAGTCAAATTTACTCAAGTCAAGTCAAGTCCCGAGTCATTTTTCGTCAAGTCAAGTCAAGTCGCAAGTCACAAAATTGGCGACTCGAGTCGGACTCGAGTCCAAGTCACCGACTCGAGTCAACAACACTGCAGAATAGTTCATAATTTTCCAAAACTGTGTCACAGAAATACAACAATGATTTAATGCAGACTACCTCTATCCCAGGGTTACTGTAAAATAATAAAGTCAATAATGTTCAAGTTTCCCAAGTGCCTATAACTTTATTCCCATTACATCATCTGACCCTGAGTCATACCATCCATGTGCATCTTGCATCATACTACATGTATGTACATCTAATCCTTGTCTCACAGTCTCCCAAATGTCAGGATTATGATCAGTGCTGCTGCAAATGTTACACCCCTGGAGTCTAGACCCTACTGGTGAACTTTGCGTGCCTACTGGCCAGGCTAATGACATCACCAGCCAGGGAGGTTGAGAAGGTGACATGGTAACTGTGTTAAGTTGGGCGGTGTTGACATTGGTTGGTTGGCAAGGATTCAAGGTTTGGGAGTTAGATTGCTGAAGATTTAGAGATGTCTGATATCATCAACGATGATGGTTTGATGTTACTGGAGGGAAGATTGTATCATTTGGCTTGCTACCGGTACCTTGCTCTATGGATGTACTCATGATTCACTTATGTCTAGTGATTGAAGATTGGGAGAGAAGTACAAAAATAGATAAGTGTGGAAAGATAAGATGGACTATTGTACCACATATGTAAAAGCTGTTCAAATAAAAAAAACACATACTGTCCAACAATTGTATTAAAGGTAAATGATAATCCTTAAAACTATAATTAACAAGATTATCACCCAAAATCTTTTTCTTGTCGGGATTTTTTGATAATAGATTGTATTGGATGAACCTTAAATACACTTGTACCCGTAAGGTACATATGTGAAATTGTGAATATATAGAAATTACACCCCCCCCCTTCCCAAAAATAAATAAATAAAAAGTAAAAATATAAATATAAACAAAAACATAAAAAAACATTATGGTTATTTGCAAAAAATGGAGGAACAAAGAATTAATATACATGGCAAAACAGTTATACATACATTTACCTAATGTTTGGAATGAAATTGGTATGCTGTAAGAAAACTCAACAACATAATGTACACTGTTTGGATTGATTGCACCAAACTTGAGTACATAATGTACGTATGTATGACACATTATAGGAATGGAAGGAGCCTAAAACAGTCTGTCACTTATTTATCTTGAGACCAATCACATCTAGCCTGTAAGCTCTTGCAGCTTGTGGCTGTTTACTGGGGTTTTTCCCTTGAATCATTGAATGCAAGAAATAGGGGTGGAGCATGGGCTACACTTCTATCCAATCAGAACTCTTCTATCTCAAAGGTGGTTTCCTGAGACTGTTTTATGTCAATTAATGTGAATGGTTTATTTGCTTTAATTTCTAAGATCACCCCAACACATTATTGACTTTGTACAAACCTTCGGAGACAACTATTACAAACACATTGTGACTTAGAAGCTGACCTCCCCGTGACCTCCTAGCCAAGATACTGGTACCAAGATAATGTTTTCAGGAGAAAACCAACCCTGGGTACCAAGTACTGTAAGTACCTGTGAGGGCACAGATGGTTATTGTGGTTGATTTAGCTGTTTTGTGCTAAAATGGCAGTATTGAGCTGTATACTTCCCAGGGAGCTAAGATGGTATTTGGGATGTTTCATGGGCCTGATGATCGGGGTAATAATGTGAAGCGCTTTGAGACCGTTGGTGATAAAGTGCTAAATCACCGCACATTATTATACATCTACTTTGTAAAAACGACGACTGTAAAATGAAATCTTCTGGACTTGGTCTGATCAAACTGCAATACAATGACAATTAGAAGCACACTGCACTTTAGTACAATACCAGGACTCTTTAATTTTCACGGTTGTCAACGCTTCTGAGCATGCTCTGTTTATCTTGTTACCGTAGATACGTGACCTTTTTTACTTCAGCCCTTGCAAGATAAAAAGTGCACACATCTCTTGTAATAAAGAGACAAGCCAATCAGAGTTGTGCTGCACCCAGCCATTTAACAAACCTTTATTCAAATACAATATATAGATTCCATGCACTTTTCTCTGGATGCTAAGGACCCCTGATCAATAGAACAAGAACAGAAAAAAAGGACCTGCAGAGAATGAAGAATGCTTGCTCATGGGAAGCAGTGGCTGTATTAAATGTCCAATTGAATGGATGAAATTGAAATGACACACCTTGACAGCCTGAAGTAGATAGTTTAGCTTCAGTTTTTACTTGGACAATTCATTGTCACTTAGAAAGCTCTCTGTCAGTCTCAACCAGACATTCTGTTTCCATTTCACAATGCATGCTGGGGAATTTACCTGTATGCTACATGTATCCAGGCAAGAGGGTTTCTATTACCGTTACTTAACAACAATTAGTGTTTATATTTCACTTAGTACACTACAAATGCATATTTAGCTTTATCATATTGTAAGAAGTGGGATGGTTTGATTTTTAACATCAATAGTTATTCAATGTGAAATTTCCTATGTACAGGGTACCGGTAGTTTTCACTGTACCTACACGTGTACATGTACAGGTACCGGTAGCTCTCAGTGTACCCTGTACCTACAGGTACCAGTACATGTAGCTCTCACTGTACCCTGTACCTAAAGGTACCGGTAGCTCTCACTGTACCTTGTACCTACAGGTACGAGTACATCATTGTAGCTCTCACTGTACCTACATGTACATGTACAGGTACCGGTAGCTCTCACTGTACCCTGTACATACAGGTACAGGTACCGGTAGCTCTCAGTGCTGTACCCTGTACCTACAGGTACCGGTAGCTCTCACTGTACCCTGTACCTAGCTACATGTACTAGGTACCGGTACATGTAGCTCTCACTGTACATACCTGTAGCTAGCTCTGTACCTACACGTGTACAATTACGGGTAGCTCTCACTGCATACATGTACATGTACACGTGTACCGGTATGTACCCTGTACCTACAGGTACCGGTAGCTCTCACTGTACCCTGTACCTACTGTACAAGTTTCCCGCAGCTCTCACTGTACCTACTTTTTTTTGTAGCTCTGTACCTACTGTACACGTGTACAGGTACCGGTAGCTTTCACTGTAGGTCTACACGTGTACATGATGATGATGATGATCATGCATTTGTAAAGCGCCATCTATCTAGTTGCCTATTCCGAGGCGCTGCCATGAACACCGGGGCGAACCCCTTCTCTTAGCGAAGAGTGTTACTGGGTTCTTTTACGTGCATTACACAACGCACGGGACCTACAGCTTTACGTCCCATCCGAAAGACGAAGCAATAGTGGTTTAATTGCCTTGCTTAAGGACACACGTGTCGACACCGGGACTCGAACCCACGCTCTGCGGAACAGAAAACCGAGTTCTTAACCGCCCGACCACGACACTCCACATGTATACTGTACCCTGTACTACATGTACCGGTAGCTCTCACTGTACCCTGTACCTACTGTACTAGGTACCGGTAGCTCTCACTGTACCTAGCTCTGTACCTACTGTACACGTGTACAGGTACCGGTAATTCACTGCATGTACATGTACCCTATACCTACAGGTACCGGTTGCTCTCACTGTACCCTGTCTGATACCTACAGAAAAACACATTGGTACACAAAATGTATGCTTGATGGTGTTTAATAATATAGCAAAACGTGCATATTTTACAGAATCAAGTAATTTTCATTTTTACAAACTGACACCCGGTACTGCAATGCACAATAGACCATGCAAGTCTCACGCACAAAGGTCTCGATTGAAACTAAGAGTCGCTGGCAATAGAAATTTTACATGTGATTGATTTTGTTTTCTATATAATACTTTGTTTTTATGAAGATCTGAAACATGAAACGGCCATAAATATGGAGGATAAATTAAAACTTAATTTTACAAACAAAAGCAGAAAAACAATTTAACCTGACTGTACAAGTTGCAACGTACGTGATTGACCCCAAAATTCCTGTACTGCATGTTGGTTAGTCCACTTCCTGAACTGTTTTCGTGCGATTCAACGCGCGCACACGATGTGGTGCATGAGCATGCACATACTCAGCCAGCCCGTCAGACTCGCTTTTTTCTCCAGGCGAGCGTTTGTTGGAGAGGGCGCCCTAACGGACCACTTATAAACCGGGCCTAGGACCAAAAAAACCACACGCCCATAATCTGGACTACATGTTGGTGTGTATGTAGGACCAAAAGTGGCCATCTGCTTTTAGAATGGCAGAAAAGCAGATTTAACGTTTTTGTAAAATACATTTTTCGTCTTTTCTACTGTTCTGCTACCAGAAAAGTAGATTTTACTTTTGCTGGCGGACGAAAAGTGGACAACTGGTTGTCTTTTGATTGAGTAGCAGAAAATTTGATTGAATGTATTTGACTTTCCATTTTCTGCCACCTAAAAAGCAGTGCCCTGTCCAAGTTGACTCCGTGCTTGTTTGGCGCAGCCAGCCCTTCGCGAATCAGCTCAAAACTTGATGATGGAGGTACCCAGACTCTGCGGGTTTAGTCGAGCGTTTAGGCAGATCTGCTACAGTATGCAACTATGCAATCGGCCCAACATACTACTACTTGGTACAAGAGCCTCTGAATGCTGCCGGTCAAAAACAATTCGTAACCAAAACATTCATTGTCCTCTGTAAGCAGAAACGCTGATGGCCACTTTTCGGCTGCCTGTGAAAAATCTGATTTTCAGGTGGCAGCAAAGGGTAAAATAGTAAAGTCAAAAATGTTCAATCGGATTTTCTTTTACTCAATCAACCAGTTATCCAGTTGTCCACTTTTCGTCCGTCAGCAAATGTAAAAGTAAAATCTACTTTTCCGGTAGCAGAAAAGCAGCATAGTAAAAAAAATTCAAAAACTTTCAATCTGCTTTTTTGCCATTCTGATAGCAGATTAAAGCAGATGGCCACTTTTTGACATCCATATGTAGGTGTGCTGACGTGTGCGGACTTATATTGACAACTGCCTTACATGTACACTGCAGGTGGTTTACACTTGCAGAAAAACTAGCACGTGAACGAGAACAATATATATTTTGTATATTGAATTGAAAAATAATATTTATTTAAACGTTTTTACCTACCTTTCAGTAAAAAGAACAGCATTAAAATCAAAACAAAGTATTTTAAGAAAACTACTCGCTTTACACGTTGAAGCCCCTAATCGATGGTCAAGGAAGTTTGGTTTCTCTAAAAGTCAAGTACCGGTACATGTACGCTCTCGAGGTGAACTTACATGCTCTATCGCATTTAGTTTTCATAAACTGATGCAATGCGCAATTGTCACATTTTTCGTTTTCAAAAACTAAAACAGTTAATTTCACAAGTTTAAAAGTTTTCAATGTTTCTATTTACACCACTCGCTTGGGTGTCAGTTCGTGAAAACAAAAATTATACTCTTGCGAACCATTGTCGGATGTGCTTGCGCACATTTGGGTATCAGTTGGTAAAACTGAAATTGACTGAGTACGCGGTTTCACGAACTGAGACCCAGATGCGCGTGAGTGTAGCCTATTAGGTGATTCTACAGGATTCAGAAAGACATGTAGAAGTAAATGTGGAAAGCCTTCAAAGGTTGAAAGTACAAGGAACTTGTTTTCAACACATTTAAAATATTGGGGAATATTCATAGCATACGTAAATCTTATAGGCATTGTGTCTTCAACCAATCTGTTAATGCACCCTTGCATGAATGGATGCAGGTTTACAATGTGGATGGTATACATTTTACAGGTAAGTGCACAATGATTGTTCAGCTCAACACAACTTGATTTTCCACAATAGTGACTGCAGTGTACTGGTATGATATCTGTGGTGCAATATCCGTCCCACTAGCTTGTTGACATTGGTGGGAGGTACCTACAGAGAGAGTAAATATCCTGAGGTTGTAATAAAAAGTACATCAGGGAGGTAGGTCTATTGAGGATTCCTATGAGGTGTCTTCATAGTGAGCAATGGCAGGAAATGAATGAATTAATGAAGGAATATGAACTGAAAACGTTTTTGCTTTGAACTGTGAAGGACCTGCAATCACCTGCTACACATGTCCAATGCCATGCTTACAAAATATAAGGGTTTGGCAATATTTACTCAATTCAAATCATCTAATAATGAGACGAGCAAAGAAATGTACAATAGGCTGGTTGGTGCCCAGAAAATGACTTTGTTTAATACAGCGCCCTTATGTAGTCTAGGAGAACGGTATTACAAACAAAGAAATCACAAGCAAAAGCTGTGTTACCATCGGACTATTTCTTACGCAGCCTCGCAGTAACTTACTGTGACATTCCTTTGTGTAATTTTACACTGTATTGGACTTTTATACTGCGACGTAATGTTTTGTTCTCTGTGAAATACCAATTGGCAAAATGTCACACATTGCGACAAAGTGCGCAGTTACATTTACCTTGAGACAAAGAAGTTTACGCGTTGTGGCGGTACTTCTACAGGGCGAGGCTGTTTCAGCATCCCTGATAACCTGGCTGTCACACAAATGCATATCCTCTACGGTTTTGCGCGCTAAAATAGCTAGCTAATGCTGGCATGTGCGATAGTAGTACTTGCGATATGATACGCATGTACTGTGACTCGATCGAATGCACACTTTCGAGCGAGTTTTGAGCCGTATTTATGCAGTTTTCTGTTAAATTAAGTGCACGCTTTTTACAAAACCACATCCGGTGCACACGGTGTCAGAGGTCAGGGGTAGGCAACCTTATTAGATTCTGACATGTCACTCTGGCCTGGTACTCTTTGCGAGCCGGGTAATCCAAGTGCGGATGCTCCTGAGAATAACCACCGTGAACTTTGACAATCACGTATTAAGTCCAATGCGAACGCGGCTTAAGTTGAGCAGGATTCTGCAGTCCATTGGTGGTTTATAGTACAGGGCTCTCTACAATATAAAGGCCAACATTGCCATTGTACATGTTGCAGGCAAATATCCCATATCACATCACGCAGTACATGTACCCTGTTCCTTGCTCTATGATGTACCATACATATACATGTACGGTATTAGGCAAGCCTTCAAATCTGTAATGGATAGCAAAAGAGCTGTGAGAAAAACACAAGGAGCTAACATCTAGTGCTAAGCCAGCTTGATTATAAAATACAAATGTATGTGTGTTGTACAAATGTACACGGGTCCAACACATGTAAACTAGACTGACCTTTTTACCCTACAACATTTTAACATGGCACTGACCCTGTATAGTGCCTAATCTTGGTCGAATCTAACCCTGCATTATTTGTAGAGAAGTCTTACACCAATGTATCAACACTTATAGGTTAACATTATAGTAGGCCTGCACCATTTGTTTGAAGTGCAGCAAAAGTTCTCAAAACTTAAAGAAAGGTGCGAGACAACTAACCTGACAAATGTTTAATTCTGTGAATATAAAAATAATATTATAAGGTTTAAATTTTGAACCAACTACCGGGACCACTAGCATTTTGGGACTTCTTTTATTATTTTCTTCAGTTCCAATAGCCAACACAGCCTCCACCTCTTCCTCACTCCATGTTCATCTTTTTTTCTGATTTTGGCCTATTTTTTAGGACATGTTGAAACATGTTGTGATCTTGTAGTTTGTCAATCCAAATACAATGATGAAGTGGCAGTGTAGCATGTCAAAAGTTAGTTGTGATGCTATTTGCGATTCCTGATTATGTACACAGGCTGAACTTAAAAGAACAGTACATGTGTATACGGTACATGTACCTTTTGTCCAAAAAGTAACCAACCAAATTAGTGTTCACAAACTTATATATTAACTCTACAAAATACGTGTACTACTAAAATTTCATAGGACAGTGTAGTACTAGTAAGAGTATACATGCATACCGCAGTTAAAGGTAGGATACACCATTTGCAGATTTCGAAAATATTTACTACCGAACTATTAAGAAATATCTTACTTATTTGAAAGTAATTAATGATTCTAGGCATCCAGCAAAATGATTGCGCTAGATATCCTTTAATTATTCCGGACGGCGATCGCGAAAACAACAATAATAACATAAGAATATCTACCCGACGCCGGTTGAAAACAAATGTGGTTTTTCGTGGCTTCCTTGGCATCCATGATTGTAAAACTTCAGAAAGGTCAGTTAAATGATATTTACTATAAAATACAACCCTCCAAATCCACCCATTCATGATAATTCAAGCAATTACCAATGGTGTACATCCTACCTTTAATACTCTAGTAGTAATTTGTAGTATTAGTTGACATTAGGATTAAAGGTACGGTAGGATACACCAATGGTAATTGCTTGAAAGGTGAATGGGTGGATTTGGGGGGTTGTATTTTATAGTAAATATCATTTAACTGACCTGTCCAAAGTTTTACAATCATGGATGCCGAAGAAAGCAAGAAAATCATTTTGCTGGATGCCTACACATAAGTAAGATATTTTTTAATAATTCGGTAGTACAATTTTTTGATATCTGCAAATGGTGTATCCTAACATCACCAGACCGAGGCGCGGGATCATTTTTAACGAAACTCGATCTGAGGCAGGTTCATGCCGATGGTACCGGGAAGCACACCCACGCATTTCTGGCCTTACTCGCTGCTGACAGACTTTTTAACCTTACTCCTGACATGTTTATGCGTCATCTGTTTTGAATCTGGGAAAAACTTTGCGTATATACATGTACGTCATCCGTCGCGGACTGGTTAATGACTGTAAGCTCCCTGAGAAATTATTTCTTTATTCTGTTACGGGCTGACAGCTCGAGGGTATGGGAGATTTTCGAATTTAATCAGTGTAGAACAGCCGGCCGAGTGTGTAGTTTAAAATGATCGCACAATACACGTGTCAAAACATTACACGCGTAGCACAAAGGCTGGTGTTGCGTTCAACACTGGCGTTGCGTCGATGTGTAAACAAAGTGCGAACCTGCATCACAAACGTATTTATTTGTACATTGTATACTACATTGTAACGATGGCTGCAATAGATATAGCAATGTAGTAAAATGTATTAACCCTAACCCTCCCAAATCCTTCTAAATCCTCTTGTACAAAATGAAGGATTTAGAAGGATTGAGGTTATTAGGACATTGCAGTGGAGGAGGATCCAGAAGGATTGAGGGCAGATGGGGTTTTGCTATGGGAGGGATTGAGAAGGATTGAGAAGGATTGAGGTTATCGGGCTGTTTTTGACACAAGAGGAAAGAGAAGGATTGAGGTTGTATGCAGCTTGCCCAAAATAGGATCCAGAAGGATCTAGGTTATGGGGGAGGGGGCTTGCATTTGTGTACATTGTAATGGCATGGGGAATGCATGCTTCTGACTTGGTTATTTTTAGGGCTTGCATTTGTGTGCCTGGACAATGTATGTTTATGTATCATCAATAGGAAACACATGTGCATACAATGGAATTTCTGTGGCCCTTGTCCTGGTATGAAAAGGTCATTGTACTGGGCACTTCCATTTGTTTGAGGGTAATTTGTTGGATAAGTAATCAGTTTACACAGACCCCCCAAAACATCCCCCAGCAGGCAGGAGGATCTAGAAGGATTCAGGGCAACAGACATACTAGCAGAATTGAGAAGGATTTAGAAGGATCCAGGTTCCTTGAGCTTTTAACTCTTTACTACAGAAGGATATAGGAGGATTGAGGTTATGTCTTAGCCAAACGAGCCGGGAGGGTTAGGGTTAATGTAACAATGTTGTAACAATGCCCTGTGTATCATAAAACGAAGTCAAAGACTGAGACGAAGCTGGGGTTTGGAAAATGACCAAAGGGTCACTTGATTTATTTAAGGAGTAATGTGGTACACAAATGTATTTCTTTAGATTGTGAGAATGATATGACATATATGTGTTGCACCGCATGTACCTGTATGGTGCCCAGTGGTATTCTGTGTAAGGGTTTATAACAAAGTTGTTCAGTAGATAACAATAGAATGGCAGGTTTAAATGGTTTTTGGTTTTGTTAACCTGTTCGCGCCGGATGGTGAATATAAACGCAAAGTTTTCCCCAGATTCAAAATGGATGACGCATAAACACGCCGTGAGCAAGGCCGGAAATGCGTGGGTGTGCTTTCCGGTACTAGCGGCCTGAACCTGCTTCGGATCGAGTTTTGTTAAAAATAATCCCGCACGTCGACTCGGTGATGTTAAAATAATCCCGGCGCAAACTGGTTAAAAAGAAATACCTCAGTAACGAAATATGTGTTGCCATAACTTTATAAAATACAGTTTAGTGATGTTATAATATAGTGACTCAACAGTATATCATTCAGTTAACGTGCCTTTAAAACATAAATCAAATGATTACTGCTTGAAATCACACCATTACCATTCATGTGTTGAATTGCTACCCACTATACATATTGCCTTCATCACTTCACACCACCCCCCCCCCCCCCCCCCCCCCCTCCCCCCTCACCCCTCACCCCCATCCCTATCACCGATGATACAAATCTCACACCGGAATTCATTCTTCGCTATTGCTCACATATCGCCTACGGTCTTTAATTTCTCAATATCAATTTTTCACCTCCTCCCAACTCCCTTGGGGCTTCCTCACGTAATAAAGTAACTGTCTCTTTGCATACATTTCCATGTCATCATTTTTACCAGACCCCCTCATCTTAGGATTCCCTGAGGCTAAATTTCATATCATTGATTAATTGCATCTTGGAGGCTTTCATGAAAATTTGCCGTGCAGGTCAATAACCCATAGAGCGTAGACCTGCCTTGGCTCAGCGCGGCATTAACCGATGGCATGAACCGACAACCCATCTTAGAGTGAACAGTCAAGGGAAGATTGAATCAATATGGTCTTGACTGTCAAGTTACAGACTGGTACCGGTAGGACAAAAGGGGAGACCCCTGAGGTAAAATAGATAACGAGAGATTGAGAGATTATCTCAACTTGCTAAGTTGCTGGCTGGTGTGATGTCAGCAAGAATTCGTTTAAACAGTTCTACTGACAATAGAATGATGAAGACATGAATATTGATACAATGAGTGGATGCAGACAGCAAACATCGTACTGAATTCTGCTTAATTAGTTGTTTTTTTTGGCTAATCGGTTCACAAACTCAGGTGAACTTCCATGAAGCAGAACATAAATATGGTAGTCAATATTAGTATTAATCAAAATCTTACTGAAACATCTAATACAAGAGTTATCAATAAATGGAATATTCTGTGAACGAGGTACATGTACAATGTATGGTACCCCAACTTATTAAACCTCAGTCACACCGGATCATACAATTTCTGGATCGTGCAATTGGTGGAAATTTGGCCGAGGTATGGTACATGTACGACCAATGTTTGCTACAGTATATTAGTGGTCGCATACTGTGATTGCTCTTTAAGACTGGTGGTAGGTCATCATATGATTGGTGGTACTGGTAGGTCATCGTACGATTGGTGGTACGATGTGTGGTCGTGTGATCACCAACGATAGGAAAAGATAGATGGCAAGATCAATCGTAGGTAATTATGCGACTAGTGGTGGCGATCAGCGACCGCTTGCACGATCGATTGTGAGGTCATACGACAGGTGACACGACCAGATGCACAACAAATTTTTTGATTATTTCACGACTGGTGGTGCGACCATGCACGACGTGTGATACGACCATAGACGACTGGTGGTACGACCATGGGCGACTGACTGTTGGTACGACCATGGGCGACTGGTGGTACGACCATAGTGACTGGTGGTACGACCATGGGCGACTGTTGGTACGACCATGGGCGACTGGTGGTACGACCATGGTCGACTGGTGGTACGACCATGGGCAACTGTTGGTACGACCATGGGCGACTGGTGGTACGACCATGGTGACTGGTGGTACGACCAAGCAAGACCTGTCTGCGACCTCTTACAATTTGGAATCGCAGGTCAGAAGTTTTGAACATGACCATCAACCTTGCTGTGACTGATTTTGCTATGGTGATCACCCACAACCTCTGTGACCAGCCGCGCGCTCTTTATACGGTTTGCCCGCGATTTAAAAAAGTGTCGGTCGCAGCTAGGTTATTACCTGGTCGCAGGCCTAGTTTGACTGGGCCTTTAGTTATGTTATTTAATGGTCTCATGGACCTTCTATATGTGCTATAAGAAAAGTTCAATAATGGATGTCGAAACGCGTTTAGCTCCAAGTTTTGGCCCTTGTTGCAACAGCACACTGTACATACTGTACATGTACTTTAAAAGTAAGTCGTTTTATTTGTCCAAATACATGTAGGGCCTACATTGTATGTCCAAGGAAGTAAAAGAGATGAACATCAATTCAAAGCAAGAAGACAGATATCTACATGTGTACAAGTAACTTTTCAACAAAGTTATTATTCATTCTTTCTGGTAATGAAACCAAAGATCCCTCAAAAGCGCTCTAGGCACTGTAGCTCTCAAGCCTGAAGAAACCTGTAGAGAGAAGACAATGAGAAGAAGGAACAGTTTTAGAGGTGGGAGGAAAACCCCAGAAAAATATCCTGGGGGAAAACCCATGCAATCAGGCAGGGTCAGAAAACCTAATCCACCTATTGGCCCAGGTGGGATTTGAACCCGTGTCACAGCGGTGGAAGGTGAGAAAAGAACCACTTTGCCAACCTGGCTCCCAGGCGGGATTCAAACCCGTGTCACAGCGCTGGAAGGCAAGGACAGAACTGCTACGCCAACCTGACTCCCCAAAGTTAAAGTCACTGCGGACTTTAGAAACGCCTGTAGATTCAGTGTACTCCAGATCACATTGACAACACTCTTGATCTGATCGATCATCCACAGTGTCTCATTGTATCTATACAACTTGCAATAGTTAGATGTCCACTACTCACAAGACAAGGACCATTGTACATCCCACTACAAACCCTGTACTTAAAGTCATTCACCTCAACCAAGGGGTCCCCCCCCCCCCCCCATCAAGTCCCCTGTTAACAACCCCATCACGGACAATCATGACAAGAGCATTCCACTTTGATTACCTTTTCTTCTGTTGGACAAGGGGGGTGAGGTTAAAAACTTAGCGACGAGTACCTGTCAAATTGCTAAGGATTGACCAATTCCTAAGTGGATTACAACTCGTCTTTAATTGACCCGTTGGGTAATATGGTAACAACGGTGTTTAGACAGCCAAAATGGGAAAGACTTGGTGAAAACCGGCCTATGGGAACGTTGCTATGAATATTAATAAACGTCTTTGGGTAAACGCTCCGGGGGCAAAAGAGTGTTGAATTTCTCTCCTCGCTTCCTGTACACGGGAATCCAGTCATGGAACTTGCAAATAATGGGAGGCTTGGTAATTTCACAGTTAATATTTAGAAAAAAAAGGGGGGGGGGGGGGCAGGGGGGGTTAAACTCAAGTGCAATGCTCAACGCCATTTGCATTAAAGACAACATGTGGTTGTGATGGCTTGAGTGTGTGCATCAACACCTACATGTATCATGAGGATGTGATGTACTCAATGTGTGAGTGCATTTGGGGACGACTCTGGTCCCAATAGGTGTCATATGATACCAGCAACCAGCCAAATACCTGCACTTAATGCATGGCTAAGATTAGCAATACTGGCTGCTTCATTACCAGGTCGTTCACCTCCAGTACCTGGTAGATTGAAAATACCTGTAACGGGGTATCTGAGAAAAAATAATCCAGCAGTATCGGTAGGATTGGATTTATTTACAAATTTGTTAGGAAATGACTTTGAAGGAAATCCATCATCGGTTCATGTTGCTGTTCTATCATATTGACAATATTAAACCTTCCTTGACACCTTCATCTTGAATTGGGAATGTCTCACTGCATTTGAACCAATTAAGATGAATAACTTCAAAAGAAGTATACATTGTACATGTAGCCCCTTGGTTGCCATTATTTGTATCGGCTGAGAATCCTTAAAGAAGCGCTATTGTGCTTAGTCATTTGACCTTTTCAAGCTTGAAGCCAATATTTTTATTGTAATCATTAAATATACATTTTAGTTTTTAGGGTACATTGTACATGTAGGATGCCTTGTGAAGTTGATAAAATATTGAACATTAATCTACTAGAGTATTGCCCTTGTTTCAACCAAAGGTCCTCTTTCAAACAGCACAGCCTGTGGATTGATGATGAGAGAAGCAATTTGTTGAAGTGGTCAGAAATTACACCTGGGGTGTTTTCAGTGATGTGAAACAAAAGGGTATCTTCTTAACAAAGAAGATGTCAATTATACCGTAACTCCCTCACCAATTAATAACTATATAATACAATATAGAATGTGCTTTCCTTTTAACAAATTGGATTGGATTTGCTCATTGATGAGTCCCTAAGGGCCTTCTCAGCCTTTGTGCTTTATCTTTTAGCCTCGCTTTCTTGAACTGAACTGATGTGTCAATTTGACAAAGGCCTCGGACTGAAAACACTGTGTTCCAATATCATACTTTATACATGGACAGAGCTAATTGCTTTATGAACTACATGTATACATGTCATTAGTAATTGGCAAGTGTTGCGTGCTGCTTGTAGTTTACCGAGACCGATTTCATGAAACTCGTCTTATCTTATGACTTATCTTAGGACTTAGGACGAATCCCCGCTGTAAGATCAATTTTGGCTAAGACGTGTCCTAAGATCGATTTCACTAAACCCATCTTATGAAAAACGCATCGTAACTACCAATTTGATTGTTGAAAAGAAATGCGCAAACCAACTTCTCGCGCGCATGTGCACAGAACACAAAACTCTCCCCAGAAAACTACTCCGCGCAATCCGTTTAAAACGTAGTTGTTGGCGTATCGTTGAATGTTGTAACTAACTAAATCATGTTTTTAAAACTATACATACCGGTATATACAAAACATTTTTTTAATCCGTTTCCTTTTGGAAATCATAACTGATTTCCAGACGATGTACAAATTAACATGCACATTAATGAGATAAGACGACCCCCTGACCGATCTTAAGTTAAAACGAGTCCAGCCGCGTTGCTATGGAAGTGTTGAACGTGTCTTAACTTTGGTGAGACCGATCCTAGGACGAGTCGCGAGTTAAAGGAAACATGTAATAAGGTTTTTTTTTGCTTAAATCAATAAAGTATCATATTGACAACAACATTATGTGTGAGGTTGTGTTTATTTTCTGTGATAAATGGGAGAAAATAATTTTTGAAAATGTTTAGTCATACCACTCCGCCCCTCAAAGGGAAGCCTCATTAACATAAAACTTCGCGTGGGGTATGACAAAAATCGAGGCAGAGAATTGCCTCGCTGCGGGGGGGCGCTACCCGGGCCTGGCTTGCATTATGCGCGCATTGCATGCAACAAGTCTTTGTCTACGAGTTTACCATGCCGGTTTTTTATTCTAAATCAGGGTAAAAATACAACTGTTTTCAGTCATGCCGACTAGATGTGTAGCTGCTGGGTGTAGCAAAACTACCAAGGATGGAGTAAGCCTTCATTTGTTTCCGGCTGATCCTAAATATCGGAGGATTTGGACAGCCAAAGTAAATCTTACCAGAGCGAAGTGGTCCCGCCGGGCCTAGTGATTTTTCGGCCCGATCTGCAGCGACCATTTTGAGCGGTCGTGCTTCGACACTGGTCTGTACAGCAACTTTGGCATGCCCTTAAAAAACATGCTGAAGTCAGATGCTGTCCCAACGATATTCCAATCAGACGAATCTGTACTGTTTTCGTCAGATTCACTAAAAACCGACGAAGAACTTTCACGATCGTCCATGTTTAGTCCGCGCCGATTACTGTACATGTACATGTACTTTGTACGGTATCCTTTGCTTTGGACAGCGTGCGTGTGGGTGATCGCGTTTACATGTACATGTACGTACGTGTGCACAAGGCGTACGGGATTCGTTCACTCTCGTACACACAACAATGTGTGCGTACGTGGCCACGCGAACCCGTCTCGTACCTAGACGTCGCGTACCGACTATCGCTAATTTGTCCGGGTTCTGACTCGATTTACGTCACTCATTTTGAGTGGCCGCGAAATTTAAAAAGGGGGGGTCAATTTCTAGACGGCAAATTACCACACCAAACGTACACTAGAACCAGTTTTGCTTTTTATTCACATTTTATACACATAAATCTATTGATTTAAAACAAAAAATGCGTAATGAAGATGTTAGACTACATGTTTCCTTTAACCAGTTCGCGCCGGATGACGTATATAAACGCAAAAATTTCCCCAGATTCAAAACGGATGACGGATAAACACGCCAAGTTCAAGTTCGGAAATATATGTCAGCAGCGGGCAAGGCCGTAAATGCGTGGGTGTGCTTCCCGGCACTATCAGCCTGAACACGCTTCGGATCGAGTTTCGTTAAAAATAATCCCGCCCGTGGGCTCGGCGATGTTAAAATAATCCCGGCGCGAACTGGTTAAGACGAGTTACTCTTCCAACGACGAATCTTAGTGTTACCCGGAAATCGGCCCCTGATCATGCATGAGCTACCAGTTACACCATTCATTCCAATCACCCCGCTAAAGCCCTTTCCACACGACACAATAAAAACAACTCTCAAGGTTTGCAAGCTTTCACATGGCAAAAAACACACAAGTTGTCCAATGTCCCTTGAGACAACCAAACGATTTTACTGGTTACCACCACACTACTGGACAAGAAATAAATCATTATACAAGTACCAGTGGAAGGTCTCAGCAAAGGACATGAAAAAAAGATTTGCTACACAAATGTAAACAGTTTGAGTGGTTTATTGTTAATTTATCCACATAGAACAATATAAAAGCTAAGTAAAATTACATGTCTGATTTTTGATTGAAAACAAATACTTTATTAAAATCAATTTAAAAAAGGAGGGTGAACCGATTAACGTATTTTGCATGGAATTAAAGGTAGGATACACCATTGGTAGTTGCTTGAATTATCATGAATGGGTGAATTTTGGGGGTTGTATATTTTAGTAAATATTGTTTTACTGGCCTGTTCAAAGTTTTATAATCATGGATGCTGAGAAAAGCAAGAAAATGGCATTTGTTTTCAACCGGCGTCAAGCAGTGGTTCTTACATTGTTTTTTGCAATCGTGATTTTTTTTTATAAAATTAAATTTGTCAGGCAATTACAGGATATTTAGCGCAATCATTTTGCTGGATGCCTACAATCATTATTTACTTTCAAATAAGTAAGATATTCCCTAATAATTTGGTACTAAAAAATGTTGATAAACTACATTTGTACCTTTAAAAGTTGTTTAACTTGTTCAAAGCCATTCATATTATGTACATTGTACCTGATCTTAGAAAAATTCCAATCTTTGCGTAACTCAAAACTCTGGATATCTCAAAATTGCTATTCATTCCCTTGAGGTAATTTGACTTATCAAGATTTCACTGTATAAACATCTACAGGTACTGGTGAAATGTAGAGGGGCAATGGGAGTTCTTTTAAATATTATAAACCTCTTCATTAGTATGATCCAGTTGGATTTTTAACAAATAAGACAAATCTAAAAAGAAAATTAAAAATAAATTGATATGAATTGCAATTTAAATCAAGCAACCCGGCATGAAAACTGGATTGTGGGAAAACATGGATTATAAAAGAAAGTTATAAGGAGGGTATTTTATTTGATGGTACATGTGTATGAGGAGTGGATTAAAGGAACAAAAGAGTGAATTTGAATTATCTGTTGATTGTATCAACTATCATTGTGTGGATGTGCAGTCTGTGGAGATTTACGTCTTTGATTGGCACTAAAATAGTAAAATAATAATACCAAAACAATTATCATACAAATAAGCAATAATGGTGTTACATGTATTTTCCATCTCAAGTATGACTCTGAGGCTGTACATGTATGTACCTGTTTTTTAGTAATGACTTGTAACAGAACAGTGCTTCTGAAAAAATCTACCCAATCAAGGTTGTACATGTATAGTGCACATTTGTAGGTTTAACAAATGGAACAAATTGGTAATTGTTAGTTGAAGACAAATTCGTCATATTGTGCACACTGTTCATCAGCCTATTGCTCCTATACCCTGAGATGTAAACATCACCTCTAAATGAACCTGGGTAGAGTTGACTGCCTTGTCTGTTGATAAACAACATTCATCAATAAATACAATGTGTGTGTAGCTTGACTAGATAGAGAGTGCACTGACTGCCCTATGACTGTCATAATAGATTGCAGTGGTTTCTGGTTATTTTTATCTGTGAAATTTGATTGTGAAATCTGATTGTCAGTAAAACTAAGACCTTCAATCCTACATTAAATATAGACAACTTGGCCAGTAATTGATTGCTTCAATGTCAAATAATAGTCATGAGTCATGTTTTTAATGAGGTTAATAACTTGATTTCTGAGAGTGTTGTCACACTGTGAGGGACGTAAACACAATTTGTTAGAACGAAAATTGTGAAAAGTAATGAAAAGTATTAAAAATGCGATAAATGATACTTTGACAGACGTGAAAAGTGGACATAACATTTTTTTAAATATGTTAAAAGGGGATCTATTGTTTAATATTGTTTACGAACAAAAGGTTTTCACGTCTTCTAGCCCTTACAGTGTCATTAATGCTAGAAATATATGTCATCTCCCAGGTGAATATAGAGACAGGATTTTGACCTGATTGATCTAGTTAACCAGTTTGTGTCGGATGCTATGTATTATACGCAAAGTTTTTCAAGGATTCAAAATGGATGACTGATACAAAAAATCACAAGCAAGGTTGGGAATATCAGTCAATGACTGGCTTGCAGTGAGTTACGTCAACAATATCAGGGTGTGCTACCCACAGATGCCAGTGTGGACAGTAATTTTGTTCCCCCAGGCACAATTACCTAGGTAAAAATGAATAATTATGCTTTAACCAGTTCGCGCCGGATGATGTATATAAACGCAAAAATTTCCCCAAATTCAAAACGGATGACGAAACACGCCAAGTTCAAGTTCGGAAATGTATGTCAGCAGCGAGCAAGGCCGGAAATGCGTGGGTGTGCTTCCCGGCACGATCAGCCTGAATCCGCCCTGTGGGCTCGGCGATGTTAAAATAATCCCGGCGCGAACTGGTTAAAAAAACATAGACACAAATCGAATAAAAACTGACAGAAGGGTAAATAGAATAGCACGGTGACAGCAAAGAAAACTGGGAAATGAGTGTGTAGGGGAACATGCAAGTATAAGAAATTAATCTCAGGTGGGTTACAAGAAAAGTACGTAAAAACAAACTAAAAACAATACTGCATGCACATGTATGCGGGTCAGGGACAACAATCGTAAACAGGAATACAAAACAAAAACACTAAAATAAGGGCGAGGAAAATTATTAAAATCCCTTACTTGTATGTTCCCATGTCACACCAGGTCGTAAATTAAAACAAATTCAGACAGTATTTAAGCATACGTCTTTAAAGTTGGCAGAGAAATGTTGTTGTTGATTTATTTGTGCTTTGTTTACTGACACTAAAATAGATACTGCCAACCACAATGCATTGTTTCCCCCACCTTATTTTGGACCCACCTTTCTGAGAATTACCAAGCCATTGTTCATATGGTTATTGGCTTTATGGTAATGGCAATAAGTTGCTGGGTAATTACAAAGGCCCGATATAATTTATTGATCGGTGTTAGGTTCATTGCCCTGAAGACAAATGACCTACTTTATAGAAATAACATCGAATCGACTATGAGATGAGTTTCTGTGGGTTTTCTTGGAAATCTTAAATTTTGGAAGTCTTTGTCTCTTTGTCGTGAATTTTGTTTTTTTTGTTTTTTTAAATTGTTATTAAAAATTTGTATTGTGCAACTTGGACAGGAATAATTGTAGGGTTTATTGGAGAATCAACTTACAGAATGAAGGGGGAATTATGTACAAGTTCTGTCTTGTTCTTGTGCCTGCCGTATCTGACATCAGTGTACATGTACTGGTATGATTGTATAAATACCGGTATACATGATTCTACAAGAGTGATTAGCAATAGCCACATCATTAATACATAAATGTCTTTAGGACACACAGAAGTATGTCTGAAAAGTAGACAATTTGTACAAGTATTATTATTTTTTTGATAAAAAAGACTTTTTTGGGGGGTTGTATTTAAAGGTTACAATAGTACTAGAAGTACGCGCTACTGTATGTGCCTCAAAATAGTGACCAGAACAAATATTTTTTTTAAAACAATGCTTGCCTATCCAAAAAGTATCCTGTATTGGCAATTGTATTGTATTTACGCCCGTACACTGGAGGAATAATGTCGCGTGCCTTGCGTACAAGGCTGTGTAGTAAAAGCACGGACGACTGCTTCACACGTACGTTGTACATTATATATGTAAAAGTACATGTACTGACTGTAGGGCGAAGACCGTGGGGAGCACAGACCGTGGGGCGCACAGACCGTGGGGCGTACAGACCGTGGGGCGCACAGACCGTGGGGCGCACAGACCGTGGGGCGCACCGTCCGTGGGGCGCACCGTCCGTGGGGCGCACCGTCCGTGGGGCGCACCGTGATTTCTTACGTGGCCTCCTGGCTTTCTCTCTTATAATTGTTCCTTAGTCTCTTTATGTTGAACTTTCCATTTATTTAGTTGTTAGAATATTTGTTCAAACCCTTATTTTCAAATTGTGTCCAGAATAAGGAAACAAAATTTACAAGATGAAATACTTTATTTTTTAATTGGACAATGGGTACAGTGATAGAAAAAAACATTTGCTCAGAAATGTGATGAACAGAATGGTTGCACTTGTCCAAGCAGACTAATTTCTTATTCTTGTATATTTCAAGTAGGCACATGATAATTATAAAAACAAAGTAATTCCAAAACATACTCATGGTTACATGTGCATTTTCATTCATTGAGAAACTCAAAAGTTTCAAACATATTCCTAATTATTAATAACAATACCTTAACCCTAACCCCATTGGGTATCTTTACAAGAAAGTATCTTTATCAAGAAAGTATGCACGAAAATGTTGGTGACTGCTCAATATGAAGATATCCTGAATCCGTCAAAATCCTGCAATACCGCTAAGCTTACAATCCTCAATCCATATCTCCAACAATCCATCAAAATTCTCAAATTTTCAATAAGGAGATATCCTGAATCCCCATTTCCCACCCCAAATTTTGATAGATTCAGGGAGGTTAGGGTTAATTGAAAATACAAACCATTGCTGCTGTATAGAATATGGCGAATATTGATATCCACTGGCTCCTGAACCAGACCCAAATAACAGCATTCTGACGAACTGCTTTGAGATATCTGTGCCTGCAATTTAAATTGTAATCAATGAAAAAGTCAATATGATTTACAGCCAGTTAAAATATATGTTTTTGTTTTTATCACTTTGATAGATTGATTGATAAACTGAAATCATGATGGCTACACATGTACATGTACATTCTTTTTAACATGTGTTCATACTGATTGGTCTAGCTGAAGTGATGGGTATAGTGTCTCCTTGATGTGGTGGCTGCTCTTGACGATTTGCAAGTAATTCCTTGTAGCATAAGGAATAGTATTTATACTCTGCTGTTTACTGCATCTTCTTTGTGAATTTCAAAATCATCCAAAATGTCTTGTCGACCTCCGATTTTGGCCGCAACCAGCACCAGCAGATGTTTGCTGGTCTTCTCAAAACGCTCTGCAGCCACTTGACTCTCACTATATTGGTAAACAGCGCGTCGCACTGTTGGTGGTACACGCAGTGTTGGTGGTACACGCAGTGTTGGTGGTACACGCAGTGTTGGTGGTACACGCAGTGTTGGTGGTACACGCAGTGTTGGCTGACGTTATTCAGTGCAGCATCCAAACCGTCATAGTCGTTTTTGTTTTCGAGAAGTTGCTTCGCCACCGACAACTCGTGTTCCTGCTCAAATCTTGACCACTCGAAGCAGTAATGTTTTGCTGTGGAATATGTTATGGATGTGAAATACTTCAAGTCTCTTATACGTCCCAAATAGTGCAAACGACACTGCAAATTGTGGCAGTCGGAGCCAAAGATGTGTGACTGGGCGCCGCCATGTTTGTTGACAATGTTACTAGCTTCTATTGATCAGATTTGGTCAGCTGATCGATGTCAAAAACAAATTATGTTTTTTAACGCATATTATCCGTCAGAAATCATTTTTCCTCCCATGTTCTGACGTAAAAAGTTTGCCACTGTGTACACGGAATTGTTTTATAATTGCAAATGGTTTTTACGTAGGCAAACGGCCTTTTATTTTTGAGGCACATAGCGCATACTATAGTAACCGGTAGTAGACCTGTAACAATGACATTTTTTTGAAAAAAAAAAAAAAAAAAATTGTGCACGTAATTGAAATGTGACAATCTTCAAGTGCCACATTGTTTAGATGAAATTGCCTCTTATTAGCTTCTCAACTTAGCCATTGTTTCCCTACTACCGGTAGTACCTTTTCTAGTATTTTTTTCTCCGGTGTTTTTATTTTCCGCATACGGGTACATGCCAGCCCATTCATGTACACGACTTATTTTATTGGGGACATTCCATATATTGTTCGTGTGCTTAAGAAAAAAACTTTCTAAACTCAAACTCTGAAAAACGTTTTCCACCTAAAATTACAAAATTCTTCTTCTAGACCCCTTTACTGGAGACTCAACATGCTATGGGGACACGGAAATGACTCTACAACTCGGTCAGATTTGTTTCAAACCAAAGAAAGTGTCCCCATAACTCGGTGTATGTCTACCCAATTAATATGAACATGGTGCAGGTCTTTATGTAGCAATTGAAGAGGCAGAACCTTTATCATTAATTAATTTTCTTTCGAATCCAGGACTATGTATTTTGTTATCTATAGAGAACTGACCTTAACTATTGTGTGCTAAAAACTTGTTATAATTGTTTTGTTTTAGAACAGCACACTAATAATGCAATTCTTCTTTATTAATAACATTTCCAACTACCGGTACTTGAACCAATGCCCAGTTATTGATATGTAGGGCCTATACCCTTAGTGCTGTGTGAAGTGATGTACATGTAGCACTGATTCTATATGACACAATACTGACCCATATATGATGTAAAGTTCATGCATGGCCCATCCACACACATTTACAAGTCATGCAGCAAATTCACTGTCTGCCAGCTTAATATAGATTAATACTCGGTCCTACACACTGCAATACAACCACCACCTGTCCATGGTAAACGAGTTAATAACCATAGAGTGCTATCAGACAGGGAACCGGTTGAGAATGTGTGTATGTTTACCCTACAGCACCTGGTACGTGTCGTCATTACACATCATAAAAGGTACAGGAAAGCAAGTTGGTTGTCATAAATGAAATAAATTGCCATGGAGCGTGTCTTTAGAGTCCCTTTGGCTAGTGCCGCTAGCAAACATGTCAACGTCCCAACCAGGGCTCGGGACTATTTGTCAGTGTTCCAGTGTCATTTAATTGGTCCTTAACTAATTGTGGCTAGGTCACTTTGATGTGGAACCGATGCAAGATTTTAAGCACGTTGTCACTTACAACTGTTTGCCATTTGTGTTAGTAGGTTTCATTGTTTTCATTTTAGTAAATGACTCTCAGGGGATTTGATTCTGAGCCTCAAGCAGCTCAGGTAACTGGCCTGAAGGAGTTTGGAAATTAGAATCGTGTCTTGATTCATTTCTTGCCAAATGGAACATTATCTGCTGGGAATAAGAAGAGCTTTTAGCACTTGCATCATATAACTGAGCTGTAATCAAGAAACTTGAATGCATCTTTTAGTGTTAGCATGTTGTATTGATAGTATCGGTAGTACTAGTACTAATTAGTTTTGCTTTGGGTCACACAAGCAATTACGCGAAGTGCGACACAAGGGTCAAATTTGTAAAATTAATTTTTCTTAAATATCTTTTGCAAAATTGTTAGGGTACAAGTATATTCTGAAGTTTCTAGAAATAAAAACAAAACTGTTCTAAACCAATGTTTGTGTATGTAACAGCACTCTAAAGTTGACACTATGTTTATGCTACTAATCGTAGTTAAAAACACAAAACTTATTTCTTTTAGTATTTTTCATAATTCTAATGATATTTAATCAATTTTTGTGTTTAAATAACAACTCCCTGTGTCCATTTTTAGGAAAATAACATTTATTTAAATATGAACTTATTGTTAGATACCCAGGATGTGCAGTCAAAATAACGCTTAGGCTTAATACAATGTCAGTCACAACAAATGAATATTTATCTCATAAAAGCATACAGGATAGCAATTAAAATCTGCCCTTCATTATTTTTTAGTATGGGGTCTGGCTAGTGCAATAATATTATCAAGTGGGCAAATAAATGTTATATAAAGATTTGGTCATTTATAATGTCAGTCACAATGTATAATGCCAGTCACGTTATTACATTTAAAGGGATCGTACACGTTTGGTAATTGGAACCCACTGCTTGTTTCAATCCTATATAGTTATAGATATATACATGTACCGGTACCATAAAACTAACCTGTAAAAATTTCATTTCAAAAGGTGGTAGCGATTTTGAGATATTGCCAAAAATCTGGAGTGGTTATGTCCACGCAGGAAGAATAATCTGCATTGGAATACACATCCTGAGAAACGTCCCTGCAGTAACGCTTCTCAGATTCAAATTTGTTTGGAAAAAAAGTGATATCTTTTTTCATAACCGCAGTACTTCGAAGTGAACAGTTTTTAAAAATGCATTATACTATCCAAAGCTGCTGTACTTCTTACCAAGTAAGTTTTTATTGCCATAAATTTTTGGAGTAATTACCAAACGTATACGATCCCTTTAGGTCAATGGAAGAACATTTGAACAGTGGATGGATTAATACTAACTTGTCTATTACCCACAATGAAACTTAATAAAGCTTGTGTAATCCTGAAACGATGCTCTAGGATCCATCACAATTTGTATTTTTTATTCACTACATTGGATCATCCAATATACTGTACAGGTACCGATTCAAAGGGAAGGACATAGATTTTTTGGGTGACATACAGTATACCCCATTTCAGGCACATTATTCAACATGTTCAACATAAATATTTGTATTTGATTGAAGTACAGTACATGTATAAGCAATTATTTTAATATGGGCATAATTATTACAAAATTCAAACACTGCACAAGTTATACAAGAGTGTAAGCAGGATGCCAAAGACACCAGCAGAGAGACAGGCTGAACGCAGGAAAAAAACTAAAGAAAGGGGATTGTACAAATACAAGAAAAGAAATGTAGAGAAACGAAGGAAAAGTAGGTCAAGCAAAAGTGAACAAGTGGAGTAGCCATCTAAGACTGATCAGAAGAAACTATACACAGATAGTCATCAAATTTATAATGTTCAATGTCTATGTAAAGTCAGTCACCAAAAAACTTATAAAGTAAAAAACGTAATGTCAGTCACGGTGGAATTGCAGTTTAAATGTCCTTTGGCAAAAGTCAAGTTTACAAAAATGCTGTACCGATGTTTATTTCACATCTTTTATATTTACTCAGATAAAATTTGAAAAAAAAATGGAAGTGGTTTACTTTAGAATAATGTAAGTTATCACAATTAAAGATGACTAATTTGTTCCTCTACAATAATACTAAATGTCCCTGGTATTCTGCATACAGTACATTGTAATACATGTATATCAATATGATTGTCTGTAGTTGCTGGTATTATCAGCTACAGATATACTGGTCAGAGTCAATGACCAAGTGAACTTAGTGAAGGTATATATAAAACAATTTATGCTAATGGTAATTAAGGCCTTGCGATTTTATTGCTTGTCGTCAAATGTCATTACTTGAAGCTTTTGAAGCATGCCGTCTGTGCTGGTACTCCCTGTCCAATTCTATTTGCATTTTGTGTTATTCGGAGCATTTTTGTTGGCACAAAAACTCTGCAGTGTCATCAGGAGTGAGTGTATTTGCAGGTTGTGCAGATTGAGTCAGGACTCGTTGAGTGATTCAGGAGGATTGCTCCATCGGCTCGTTTCAGAGTCACAAAGGCACAGGAGTTGTAATTGTGTTTGTACCTTGTCTTGATTTATGGTTATTTCAGCCAAACATGGGTGAGATTTATGGGTGGTGGTGTGATAAAACGATGATTTGATTCAGTCTGCTTCACTTTGGCAATCTGCGAAATGCATTAAGCCTGACGTTTTCTTGTTCTGTAGTTTGTAAATATATGATGCATTACAGAAGATGGAGTCATTTGTTTCAATTTAAGAAGTTGGAATGAATATTCGGAGTTGTAGGAAGTTTGTTTGTGGTAAGGTTGGTAAGTGAATGTACTTGGGATGTGGTGGTTGAATTGGTTTGACATGCATTTAAGATAGCCTTTGGTAGTTTACAGTAACAGATTTTTTTGCAGCCAAATTAGCCAACCTCAAACTTGTTTGCCATTTTGCTAGTTGATAATTGTACATAAATCCTAGTTCAAAATATTTGCCGCAAACATTAATTTTGTTTGGCCTATTTTTGCTTTGTATAGGTTAGAGACATTGATAAGAAAAGGAAATGAGATAAAGATTATTAGGTTGGCTCGGTGTGGATTGGTTTGAAATTGAATTGGATAATGTTGGTTTAGGTTGAAACCCACATCCTCTGTGATGCCACATCCTTTGTGGTTTCACACCCTCTGTGATGCGACATCCTCTGTGATGCCGCATCCTCTGTGATGCCGCACCCTCTGTGATGCCGCGCCCTCTGTGATGCCACACCCTCTGTGATGCCACGCCCTCTGTGATGCCACGTCCTCTGTGATGCCACCTCCTCTGTGATGCCACCTCTTCTGTGATTCCACCTTTCTTTGTGATTCCACATCCTGTGTGATTCCACATCCTCTGTGAATCCACATCCTCTGTGAATCCACATCCTCCGTGATTCCACCTCCTCTGTTATGCCAATTCCTCTGTGATTCTACATTTGGTGTGATGCCACACCCTCTGTGATGCCACACCCTCTGTGATGCCACCTCCACTGTGATGCCACCTCCACTGTGATGCCGCACCCTCTGTGATGCCGCACCCTCTGTGATGCCGCACCCTCTGTGATGCCGCACCCTCTGTGATGCCGCATCCTCTGTGATGCCGCGCCCTCTGTGATGCCGCGCCCTCTGTGATGCCGCGCCCTCTGTGATGCCGCGCCCTCTGTGATGCCGCGCCCTCTGTGATGCCACGCCCTCTGTGATGCCACGCCCTCTGTGATGCCACGCCCTCTGTGATGCCACCTCTTCTGTGATTCCACCTTTATTTGTGATTCCACATCCTGTGTGATTCCACATCCTCTGTGAATCCACATCCTCTGTGAATCCACATCCTCCGTGATTCCACCTCCTCTGTTATGCCAATTCCTCTGTGATTCTACATTTGGTGTGATGCCACACCCTCTGTGATGCCACACCCTCTGTGATGCCACCTCCACTGTGATGCCACCTCCACTGTGATGCCGCACCCTCTGTGATGCCGCACCCTCTGTGATGCCGCACCCTCTGTGATGCCGCACCCTCTGTGATGCCGCATCCTCTGTGATGCCGCGCCCTCTGTGATGCCGCGCCCTCTGTGATGCCGCGCCCTCTGTGATGCCGCGCCCTCTGTGATGCCGCGCCCTCTGTGATGCCACGCCCTCTGTGATGCCACGCCCTCTGTGATGCCACGCCCTCTGTGATGCCACGCCCCCTGTGATGCCACGTCCTCTGTGATGCCACGTCCTCTGTGATGCCACCTCCTCTGTGATTCCACCTTTCTTTGTGATTCCACATCCTGTGTGATTCCACATCCTCCGTGATTCCACCTCCTCTGTGATGCCACCTCCTCTGTGATTCTACATTTGGTGTGATGCCACACCCTCTGTGATGCCACACCCTCTGTGATGCCACACCCTCTGTGATGCCACCTCCACTGTGATGCCACACCCTCTGTGATGCCACACCCTCTGTGGTGCCACACCCTCTGTGGTGCCACACCCTCTGTGGTGCCACACCCTCTGTGGTGCCACACCCTCTGTGGTGCCACACCCTCTGTGGTGCCACACCCTCTGTGGTGCCACACCCTCTGTGGTGCCACACCCTCAGTGATGCCACACCCTCAGTGATGCCACCTCCTCTGTGATGCCACCTCCTCTCTGATGCCACCTCCTCTGTGATGCCACCTCCTCTGTGATGCCACACCCTCTGTGGTGCCACACCCTCAGTGATGCCACACCCTCAGTGATGCCACACCCTCAGTGATGCCATCTCCTCTGTGATGCCACCTCCTCTGTGATGCCACCTCCTCTGTGATTCTACATTTGGTGTGATGCCACACCCTCTGTGATGCCACACCCTCTGTGATGCCACCTCCTCTGTGATTCTACATTTGGTGTGATGCCACACCCTCTGTGATGCCACACCCTCTGTGATGCCACACCCTCTGTGATGCCACACCCTCTGTGATGCCACACCCTCTGTGGTGCCACACCCTCTGTGGTGCCACACCCTCTGTGGTGCCACACCCTCAGTGGTGCCACACCCTCAGTGATGCCACCTCCTCTGTGATGCCACCTCCTCTGTGATTCTACATTTGGTGTGATGCCACCTCCTCTGTGATGCCACCTCCACTGTGATGCGACACCCTCTGTGATGCCACACCCTCTGTGGTGCCACACCCACAGTGATGCCACACCCTCAGTGATGCCACACCCTCTGTGATGCCATACCCTCTGTGATGCCACACCCTTTTCCCTTGTTGCAGGGGAACCACTTACTCTAAGATCACTTCTTGAAGAGATTGTTAAATACAAAAACTGTTGTTCATTCATCGTGTGCTGTTACAATAGCCAACATTCCTCAATAACCTGCGAAACATGCTATACTGTATTAGCATAGATATTTCTGGTACAGTAAGCATGAATTTTTCACTAACGGTAAGCTGAGCCATGAAATTAGTCCCTGGTGACCACTAGTGCTGTACTTCAATCCTCACACCTTAACATTCCAATTAATTTCCTTGGGCATTGGATGTCAGGAAGCCTAGGGGATTAATGTTTCTAAATTGAACAAGTTACACGGAACAGAGTAATGTGAAACTCTGAACAGACTGTTGCATGTCATTAGATACTTTTGACAAAAATGTATGAAAATGTGTGCTGAGATTGTGTCTTCTCATTGTACATGTAAATTGTACACGTACATAGTACTGTATACCTCATCTGCCATAGCCAGAAATGACATTGATGCAAAGAAATTGCCATTATAATTAACAACAAACATCCCAAAAGTTAAATAAAGTAGTTTTAATACTCTGTTGGTCGTTAATACTTGGCTGCCTGATATGTTTGTTATCTAATGCTCATCGAGTCAGCTGACCTTTTGTGCTGTCTGTCTGTTTTGTCTTTGACTCATTAGACCGTTCATGGATGAGTGTTTACAAATCACCTTACTGGAGAAAGCAATCGTCAAAATTAAGTTATTTCTGCCTTTTTGGTTAGGAATTCCCAGGTCCCTGAAAATGCCGCAAAATGTCACAAAGGTGAGACCCTCACACTACGAACACCTGCAAGATGTTTTGTCTTGGGAAACATTAAGACAATTCGGAGTCTGCAAGTTTTATGTTTGAGTAATAGATGCTTGTATTGAGGTTAGCAGACATCACTTTGCTAAATAAACATGTACTAGTGTAGTCTCATGTGATGTATTTATTTGAAAACAAAACAAAACCTTACAAATCCTCTGGGAGGCTTAGAATGTCTGGTGAGTTAGGGAAAGTTATTCCAAGCAATTTTGAAACATTTGATAGATTTCAAATAGAAAAAGTATGTACAATTCATATTGAAGTGCTGAGTCCAAGTCCAAGTATTAAGTCTGACTGAAGCCCAAGTCTGGCATTGATTGTAGACAGTCTGACCGCAGTGTGAACTCACTCATTCTTTGCATTTCTCACTGCATCACTGACAGTTTAACTAACCATTCCTTCTCAGTCAATACTTGAACGGTTGACACCGGACTCTAATCAAACCAGTGCTCAAAAAGTTTTTTCTCGAAAAAATCTGAAAGTTGGTGTTGAAATCAATTAGAGTCTGTTTTACTGTGACAAGCAATTTGCTGAACTGAATAAAAAGAGACCTGGGATCCCAGGCTTTGTTGGGTCACTGAGACAGTTGTAGTTAATGACATCATGTAATTTGTAGCTATTGGTGAAAAATAGCAAACAATTGAAGTGATTCTATTAAACATTCAAGGTAAGTCTGTGTGTAAACTTGATGTTCTGTTTAGAACTCTAATCCATATTGGATGAAATACAATGCAGATAGGAACACCTTCTTTGCATCTTTCTGGACAATCGTTGGTCACTAACCTCACCCATGATGAAGCTTGAACAGCTGGTTTAACTGGAGAGACATGGTTGAAATATTGTTAACCAGTTCGTACCTGATAATTATTTTAACATTGACCAGGCCCAGTTTCGGGATCAGGCATGGGTTCAGGCTGGCATTTGTGATCAGCACACCCTGGTTTTTTGGGCTCGCTCGGTGCAAGCCGGAGCCGGCCGTTCACTGTGAGCCGGAGCCTTTCACTGACAGATATTTTCGGCCTTGCTCGTGTTATGTTCAATGTCATCTGTTTTGATTTTCGGGAAAAACTTTGTCCTCCGACACGAACTGGTTTATACTCACCAGTCAAATACACAGTCTGGTTTGACCAAACCACTGTACTGTTCCTTTTTTTTCTTGACCTGTCCCAGAATGTTGATGAAAACTAACTGAGGACTTGGCTCAGAACCTCATGCAGTGGTTAAATTAGTATCCAAGTAACATTTTCTTCAAAGTCCACAGTTATAAAGAATAACCTGATGGTTACAGGCACAATGTATACACCTACCGGTACACATGCAAAACATCTCATATCCATTCACACATGTTAGAATTGTCCATTGTACATTGTCCCCCTGTCCCTGTATCCCGTTTAAGCTACATGTACTAGCGATCCAGTACCTCAACTGCTATTATCACAGTCTTCTAGTGTGCTCTCCTGTGAACGTCCAGTGGGAATGGAAACAACCAACTTGAAACCCAAACCTCTGGTGTATTCACAAAGTTGAGCTATCCTGTTCCATCCAGAATCAGCTATTAACTTAATGTATCCTCTGAAATTCTTCCTTTATATAAAAGAACATTTTCTATTTAGTTTTCCTGTCGGTGCCCTTAACGTTCGATAATGTACAGTGTACTTGTATGTTCCGGTACACGTTATTGGTCCCTGATGGCAAAAGGGAAAACAAAAACAATAATTCATGAAAATCTGGCAGCACCGCTGACACTTCATTAGCGGTTGCATACTGCGATTGCTCTTTAAAATCCTCCAAAATCAATATGATTTTGGACACACCCTAGGGAGTTAGGGTTAACTATGGTGTGTGCATTGATTTTGGAGGATTTGGGAGGGTTAGGGTTAAGACTGGTGGTAGTCATTGTACAATTGGTGGTACGCTTGGTCGTGCTACATACATGTAGGTAATCGTGCGACTAGTGGTGGCGATCAGCGACTGATCATACGATCGATCGTGAGGTTGTACGACAGGTGACACCACCAATCGTCAGGTGACTAGTTGCACGACCAATCATGCGACTGCGTGACACGTGATAATCCACGACTGGTGGTGCGACCATGCATGGCTGGTGGTACGACCATGCATGGCTGGTGGTACGACCGTTTAAGACTGTGGGTTGGGGGGAGGGAGGGTAAGTTTTTAAACGATACGTCAGAGTTAAAAAGATACGAATATTCTATAAACGCATTACAAAAATTAATGTGGAGAAGGCAAGAACGTGGAGGAATAAAATATTCCTGTAACTCGGCCCAATTAAATTTAGAAATTTGACGAAAATAATTTTATTGAAAAATTACTGTAAAATACGTGTACATACATGTATACATGTAATAATCACGAGGAAAACACATTTATATTTAAGAACGAGAATAAAAATAAGTAAAATTGGAGGGTCCATGTGAGGGGGAGGGGTGGTGGGGCAGTGAGAATATATTGAGATGTATATTTCCAGTTGAGCGTCCAAAAACTGTCTTTAATTACAATGCATGATGGGGGGTGGGGGGGGGGGGGGGGTGTTTATAACAGAAAAAAATGTGGCCATTTCCCCTTCTCTCACAGGCAGGTCTGTACATGTTTGCAAATCTTTAGATGGAAATTTATTTTAATCAAATGATATAATGGGTACATGCACGCACACTCATGCTTGTACAAACAGAATGTATGTATGTCTAACCATGAAGTAATTATTTACTTTATTGTCATGGTGAATAACAAGTGACATTCCGCATGGAGTGTACACTGGCGTGCAAAAGTATTTACGCACCTGTTTACAAATTCAATTTTTTATTTTTTTGTCATATAAACCAAGAAATTGTTTGAATAAAATGTATACCTGTGTATTGAGTGGTTTATTCGGTCCAAATAATTGAAGTTGTATTAATTCAATTAGCGTTCATGAGTCCACAGTGGCGATTAATCTGACGTCACTTTTGTTTTCGTGCACAAAGTCTATGGGAATGTCAGTACAATCCAAGATGGCGGCGCCCATGGCCCAACACTGTAATGTTAAGGAGTTGATGCCGGTGCGTAAGTACTTTTGCACGCCAGTGTACATTCTACATGTACATGTATGTATGCTTCTAAAGGGTTCAACACTAATGTTTCATGCATTTAACATTGACTGAGGGTAGTGATGGTTAATACCGGAAATACGAGGGGAACTTTAATAATTAAAGTAGGAGAGGGGAGGGGGGGGGGGGGGGGGGGGGGCAATTACACTTTGTTAGATGCATGGAAGACTGTACCAAACATTCAGACATGAACTCTAATAACTGAGATATTTCCCTGAAGAATGACATATAGCTAATCAAAGCTGATCTTCCATCAGTAAAGCCGTGTTCGCACTGGACTTTTCTTTGGGAAGGTTTTACTGAGACGATGGTAACAAAAAAATGGTCCAATGTTACCACTATTCGCACTTGGACTTTCGACAAGGGAAAATTTTACCGAGAACGCGGGAGAAGTAGCCGAGCTGTCATTATAATGACTCATGAAGGCGAATGTGATCACAATGTGCAATGTGCATGCATTAGCGCGCGCACGTAAACAATGCAAAGAGCGCATGCGTGGTGTCTTGTGTACAGGTAGCATGAAATCGCACTAGGGGGCCGGAGCAGCTTTTACCGACTTGCGCTGAACGCACTGGGAAGTTTTCCCGGGCAGCAGTTGGCCGGTAAAAGTAACCACTGGACTTGCGAAAAGTAACTGAGAGGAAAACGTCCTAGGCTGTCCGTACTGGAATTAAAATTGGAAAAGTACCCATCGTCTCGGTAAGTTTTACCAAAAAAAGTCCAGTGCGAACAGGGCTTAATGTTCTCTATCATACATGTACCTCTGGGTAAAGCTGGAGCTATTTTGTGTAAGTTTACATGTACATGTAACAAAAAAGTCACATTGGTGGGAAAGAGGAAAGTGCAGACACTGATCTGATGTGGTATGAAGTTTAGGGCCAGTGTTGTGTAGTGTTAGTGGGTTGCCATTGTGTGGAAATTAAGGCTTTATTGCAGAAGCAAGATAATGTACACATTATGTATTCAATTGACTGTCCACTGCTTTAACATTTGTAGTTTTTGTTTGGGGGGGGGGGGGGGGGGGGGGAGGGAGGAAGGGGGGGGGGGGGGGGGGGGGGGTGCGTGTAGTTCTCTATGCCCCCTACATGTACATGTAGTTCCCAGGCCCACTTTTACGCCTGACATCCCGTTATCAATGCCCCACTCACTTGGCGTGATCAGATCAAGAAGATTGGAAATTTATTAGAGAAGAGAAGTGTTATGCTCCCAGGGAATGAAATCCTCAATATTAGCCGATTACAAAGCTGGGAAGACCATCCTATTACTTTTACAATTGCATTGGAAGCACGCAACCCTGGGCGCACCCCCCCCCTCCCTTTCCCCTCTTCTCCCCCTTCTCCCTTCCCCCCTACCAATGTTCACCAGTGACGTGCACTCTCATATTGTTCCAGTTGGTTTTTCTTCAGACCCTGGGCAATCCAGGGTCTTACATTAACCAACCATCTGATTGCAATTTGACAGACAGCGTTTTGTACTTCACTTGATTAGTAAGCTTCAGCTCTTTAATATCGGGACCATTACCCTTGAATAGTGGCTAATTCTAAGGTATTGTCGTAATCTGCCTCTGGGACTGACGTCATTCTGTGACGCAGTCATCTGGTTTAGTTTATGGTAGCTACCTAGTTTTAAGAAGAATTCTCATAACCTTGGTTTTTGAGTGATTACTTGAGTGTTTATGTGTATAAAGTATGTATCTAGAGAACATACATTCGCATTTTTGTATCCTTGTGGAGACATCGCTTTGTTCTCGTGTACAAAATGATGAGAAGATCAATTTTTTTATCAAAATGCTCCTATTTCAACAACCACAATTAATTTCCTGGGTTAAAATTTTGATATACCGTAACCCAAACTCTAATCTAACCCTCATCCTAACCCTAGTTTTTGAGTAATTTGATCCATATCTATTTTGTGCTCAAATTTGTAGAGACCTTCAAACCTATTGAAATTATTATTATTATTATTTCTTTTCGGTAATGAAACCGAGGATTCCTCAAAAGCGCCCAAGGCACTTTAGCTCGTAAGCCTGAAGAAACCAGTAGGAAGATAAACGAAATGCCAGAAACACCAGGGCGAACCCCTTCTCTTTGACTGGGTTCTTTTACGTGCGTGTCAAGGTTCAATATACATTATACACACACACACGGGACCTACGGCTTAATTACGTCCTATCCGAAGGACGAAGCAAATTACCCTGTGTAGACGTTTTCATTGTGTTCCTGTCTCCACAGGGTACTATAATTCCCTCCCTATCACAACAGTTTAGACAGGGTCTCATTAAAACAAAACTCTGATGAGCTAGAGTGACTTAAGTTGGTACATGTAACAATTAGGACAACATTGCGAATCATGACCTGCCATCTAAAATAAAATGACAAAATAAACGCTGGCAAGAATGCCTGGGGAAAAGGTGCTGAATAGAAGGAATAAACAGACTGTAAACAGGCAAATTAAAATGAAACTGACCAGTGTCAAAATGGTTTATACAGCTTAAACAATCGGTTAAAAACCTCATGACTAATTGCGCCGCATTTTGATGATGTAGATTGCAATCGTTGCCCCATTATTTCAAGCATTACATGTGTATCCATGTCTCTGTACCTTTATTGTGTGCTGTTTGTGTGGAATAAAAACAGACTGTAAATTGTGTGCTCAGGCTTAGCAGTGCTTTGATCTCAGGGTATTGTTTCGGTCTTTTTTGTAAAGATTGTTTAAATTGGGAATTTCTGTTGCACCACATGTACCGTACATCAATCCTATCTGTTGTTGATGTATTCATTCATTCATTTTGATGACATTGGAGTCATGCTGCACTTTTGTCTTGTTGAATGTAAGCGTTGCCTTGATAACAACCTCATTAATTTTAATTGAACACATAATTTAGCTTTATTGGTTTATACCAGGTACATGTAGCATGGATGAATGCATCATTTGTGTTGCAGCCTTTATTACTCAGTGGCCCAATGTGCCAATATTTGCAATTAAACGCTTGAATTATCTCGCAATATTGCATTTTCTAAAAATGTATGAATTGTTTTTGTTGATTGTATTTTGTTTGAGCTGGTGGCTTGTACATGTTCATATTGTGATGTGTTGTTGAGGTGACTATACAAATATACATACCGGTACATGTACTTGTTCTGGTATTTTTGGACTTGGTAGCGTATACTTCTTTGAGCTGCATTCATGTACATTGTACAATGTAGCACAGAGTCCTTGCGAGTTGCTTGAAAAGTGTTGTCTTGCCTAAAAAACGTGAAAACAAAATGTGTACCGGGGTAATTTGCATAGTGTGAATGATTACTAGAAGTGAAGGGGAAAGACCCAAGAAAAGCCTTTATGTTAACAAGCATTGTGTACATGTAGATGTACATGGTGTAAAACCACTGTTGAAATGCCCCCAATTTCAGAAAACAAGTACAACACAATTTGCTCCTGTTTTGTTTTTGGTTCAAGCAGTCCAAATGATTAGGTTCCTGTTATTGTTTTAAAATTATCAATATTACAAATGCCCAATTCTAAAGGCTGCTTGTCAGTCGTGCTTTCTCTAAAGTCTAAACAAACAAACTTAGACTAATTCGTTTTTGTGTTCTGAGAATTTCTCCAGCTACTCGGCAGCGATTTGTTTCTGACAATAAATTAGCCATGAGAATGTTTGGTTAGTGCTGTGATTTGACGTCATTGGTGGTATTGAGGGGTCCTGGATATATCTGTGGGTTTATGATTAAACGTGGTCTTTCTAGCAGAGAGATGATGATGATAAATAGACTGACCTGGGGATCTGGGTGGAGTGCAGGTCTTGTCAAGAAGATGGATCATTAGTCTAACCTTCACCATATGAGGAAGGAGATGGGAGGAGGGGGGTTGAGATGGCAGGGGGCAGAGAACTATTGGTGTATGAGAGAACCATTACAAGACACTTGGTGACAGCACAGTCGTATATCTATCTATCTGCTGCATGCATCAACAGTTGAGGGCTTTAACCAGTTCGCGCTGGGATTATTTGAACATTTTTTAAACAAAACTCGATCCGAGGCGGGTTTAGGCTAATGGTACCGGTAAGCACACCCACGCATTTCCGGGCTTGATCGCTGCTGACATACATTTCCGGCCTTGCTCGTGACGTGTTTATGCGTCATCTGTTTTGAATCTGGTGAAAACTTTTCGTGTATATATATACGTTCTCCGGTGCAAACTGGTTAACCATGAGTTCACGTCGTGTATGTACTATGCCAAGTTTTTCCAGAATTCAAAACGGGTGACGGATAAACACGTCACAAGGAAGGCCAACAAAATATCTGCCACCGACCGGCTCTCAGCGAGCAAGGCCGGAAAGATCAGTGTATACCCATAGATGCCGGCCTGAACCCATCTCGGATCGAGGTTCATGAGCCTGGGCCTGATTACTATCAAAATAATCCCAGCATGAACTGGTTAATTAGTCGGAGCTTAAGACCATATGTGACCCAGCACGAGTAAATGAGACACTTTGAGGCAAAAATAAAATTTGAGATTTTGATTTCATCATTTAAAGCTAAACAAGCTTTAAATGATGAAATCAAAATCTCACTTTTCATTTTTGCCGCAAAGTGTCTCATTTACTCGTGCTGGGTCACATATGTCATCTATGATTGACATCATGTTGACAACAGTTGGGCAAAACATACACCAGCAGCTTTCTCATTTTATATTTTTGACATGGCAGTAAACATCAAGACGTTTATCATTTCTAGAGATACATTTACATGTACACAGTGCAAAAAGGCACAGTTAACCAGTTCGCGCCGGGTTTATTACGTCAACCGCTACCCGCCATAAATTCTGACACATGTGTATACGGAGGTGGGAAAAATTGGGGAAAATTGTACGCGGTAATATATGTATATACAAATATTTGCAAGCCCAGCTGAAAGGCACCCTTTGAAGAATTTCAAAGGAGACTAAGCAAGAATAGTTGGGAAATTTGAATGTCAAGAAATTACTGGACACAATTGATAATCCTCGGCTGTATGAATTCAATAAAGACAATTAAACTAGGGTGTTGAAGAGGTCTAATCATTGAAGCGTGATATAGTGTATACAATGTATGTATACACGTCCACCACGTCAACGAAGCTTGCTTGGAAACGTCGATGTATATTCATCCTCCGCAGCGCCAGCGGGTACCTTTTGGCGTAAATACACGTCAACCGCAACAACCAAGGAAACTTTTATAGCGTATATTTATGCTCTCCGCAGAAATAAATTGCTGTGCCTGACGGATTAACGCGTTATCCGTGGATAGAAAACATTTTTTTCAGGCCTTGCTCGGTACGTGTTTATTTGTCATCCGTTTTGCATCTCGGCAAAAAAGTGCGGATATACTGTATGTTCTCCACAAACTGGTTAAGTCACCATCGCATGGTAACAACATCCATCCTTGTTTTGAATGTTGCTTTCTGTGCAAACCATACCGTACTTCTCCCTAAGCTAAAGCTGTTTGGTTATACATGTACATTTACTATTTTCATCAGTAGTCATGTCCATTACAATAAATCAACTTAGGGTTCTGACCCTTGTTTACCAAATATTGCCATTCCATCATCACATCAACTTTATGACCTTTTGGGGAACTCTATATAATGTCAACCCACATGATTCAATAATAAGCCACACAATCCCTGCTAAAGTTTGTTCATGCTTTGTTGTACAGACCTGTACCAGTATGTCTCTTATTGAAAAGTATACACTCCATCCTAAACATTTGGTCTAATTACAACCTTTGTAATTGGACCTGCACAGAATGAAGACACTCATCCCTAATGAGACAGTCATCCCTAATGAGACAGTATCTTCATTCTTTGGTGTGGCTGCAACTCTAGATCTGAAGATGAAACCTGCTCATAAAACATTTCCATAAATCGTTCAGAATATGACCAGCCCTAGTAGTCTGCCAAATGTTGAATGTCACCATTAACACTAACAGTGATGAATCTAAGGCCAATAAACCCTAGGTACATGCACTATTGAACCAAAACACAGACCAGAGCATGAACTGTGTCTGGCTAGGAATCTGATCTAGTTGACTAGGCAATGGAAGATGCTGTCCCTTGGATGAACTTGTAGATAAAAAGCTTGTGTGCTGATGACGGATGAAGACATTTTACAATGTAGATGGTAGAATGTAATCTGTGATGAATGAGGTTTGTTTGTCTGTCTGTCTTTCTCACTGCACGTGATTACAGGTGACTTACAGTGACTATATCATGGTCACTTAATGATACAAATGTTAATGGAATGGATGATGAAGAGATCCAAATATACAGGTCAAGATTGGTGATTGATATGTAACCAATGATTAATTAAAACATATACAAAAAACAAAACAAACTAAATTATATACCAAAACCAACATTTAAATAATATGGAAATACTTGACAAAGGGCCAAATGTACTGGCGGGTTTAACTTTGTGAAGAAGTAGATAGATGTCAAAAGACAGGCTGTAATGGAGAGAATGTAGAAAAAGGTGTTGAATAGAAATGTAAAGAAGATGGGAAAATTTTAAATATTAAAGGCAATGATTTCTTTACAGTTCAGCCACACACATGCACGTGTGTAAACACCTATCATCATGGACCCCCTATTGTCTCTCTTATGTTTGTACTTTACCGTTTTTGGACTTTCTGTCGATCGTGGACCCTATTGTCCTCTATTGTTCTACGTCCACTATTTGAATGCTATACAAGCTCACGCACACATATCATGTACAGGTATGCACCTTCCTGTTATTTATAACATGAAAGCCTGTATTGATTGATTGCTATACATGTACTGTAGATCAATGATGACAAGCTTTTAGATCTACCAGTATCAGCATTCACCAGTTTGTGCCAAGATTATTTTAAAATTGACTGGGCTCAGGTGCGGGATTGTTTTTCACCTATCTCGATCCGAGATAGGTTCAGGCTGGCATCTAGTGCTGCAACTGAACCGCCAAACCGAACCGAACCTAACCGAACTAAAACGGTTGGTTTCGGTTCGGAAGTTCGGCAAGCTTAATAATTTATAGCCAGTGGCATAGATTTCTTTTGAACATTGGGAGGGGGATTGAACCTTAATGGCGTTCGGTCTCTGGGCCTGCTTAAATGCCCTTGGTGAGGTCCAAAGGCAAAGCCCTTTGAAGCTCTTGCAATTTTCAGATTCCAGGTTGCAAAATGCTGACAGATAGGGCTGTTGATTTTTAACTAATTTAGTATTAGATATTCGAAACTTGCTGATCATGAGCTTTGAACCTGCTCAAAAGCTAGTCAATAAACGAAACTGCCACTGACCAAAAATGTCATTGACAAAGAGCACCATCTGGTACTGGTAGAGCAGTATCTTAGTCACTTAAAACAAATGTATAGGTACTGACTCAATCTGTGACGATTGTCACAGATTTCTTTGAGACACATCTGTGAATGGTCCCCAGGGAACCTTCAAAATCCCAAGTCAATCCGACTTTGGAAATTCGGTGGTCACAACAACCCTGTGCAAATTGAATGAGCAAAATCACTAAAACAGGGGGAATAAAGTTTGCCTACAACAACAAGAGTTGCTTTGGCAGCGAGGCCAAAGCAACTGATGAGGTTGAACAAATGAGTTGTGAAGAAGCATCTAGGATTCAGTAGAAACATAAGGTTTGACCCTTCGAAGCATATACCTAGCTTAGACTGAACAGATTAATATTAGGAAACCTTCTTAACTTGGTAATAATACCACTAACAGTTACATTAAAATTATCAATACAATTTAGTTTAGCCGTGGAACCAACTACCATAACTGCAGTCTTGTCAAGATTAATAACGAGAGGGTTAGCAATAATCCCATTCATCACTTGATTCACACCAATGGACAATTTTTCTTCAATTTCATAAACATCCATGCCACTTACAGTATCATCAGCATACATATCAATTACACCATCAGTTACAGAGCCAGGCATGTCATTTACATAAATAGAAAAAAAGCAACGGTCTTAAAATGGAACCCTGGGGAACTCCCATACATACATTTAAGGCAGATGAACTTGCGTAGTTGAGTACGATCAGATAAGTAGGACTGAAACCATTTAAAAGAATTGCTGGTCAGAACATCCAAGCAAACTCAATTTCTTTGCTTTTCGCAAGTCAATAAATGCAACACCGGATAATTTGCTGTCATCGATGTTTTTTGACCAGAGATTAACTAATTTAGCTAAAGCTGTTGTAGTTGAGTGCAAAGGTCTAAAACCTGACTGATTAGGATGCAAAAGGTTAAAATCAGAAATGAACTGGGAGAGTTGATTATGGACAGCCCTTTCTAGGATTGTACTTACAATCGGTAGCACTGAAATAGGTCTGTAGTTACCGAGGCATGAAGAATCACCAGATTTCTGCAGTAGCATCAACTTTGCACTTATATGGAACATAACTCTTAACAATCAATGGACAGATTAATAAGCTTTGTCAAGGACTGGGCAATAGCGGGGCACGCTAATTTTACTTGAGTTCACCTGGCTTTACTAATTTCGTTGATGACAAATTCTACAGACATCGAATCACAAAATGGTACATCAGTACAGATTTTAGCAACAGATGAAACAAAATACTGGTTAAAGGATCGGCTATACTAGATGACGATGTACATTCCTCATCATTAACCTTTATATGGGTAGGTATGGTATTCTTAGAACCAGGAACAATTTGTTTGAGACAGTTCCAGACTTTGTTACTGTCATTAGAACAGTTACGAATAATCCCACCAAAATACTCAGATATGCCATCTCAACATACGATTAACCCTATTACGGAGCATTTTATGTTCATCCCATAAGCAAATCTCATTGAGTTCAATAGCAGCTTTGTGAATACCATCTCGTTTCTTCATCACTTCTACTATTTCCTCAGTGATCCAATTAGGGTAAGGGTTTTTACGAACTCTATTTTGCGAAGTGGCACCAGATCATCTACTATTAGTATTTCAATTTTTTGTTGGGAATACGAAGTTACTGAATGGTGATGATATAAACTTTATTTGTAGGTGAATAATCTAGCTTGTACCTGCTGATCTGTGTAATGCTCTGTTACCTGATTATTGACTTTCATTCTCTGGAAAACATGTGCAATATACATGTAGTTGGTACATGTATAGCACTGGAACTCTAGCTGATTGCCTGGAGCCCTGGCGTGGTTGTCCTGGCACTGTCTGGGCCCGGGATTTGTCTAAATAGCTCTACTTTGAAAGTACAAGGCATTATGTGATGTGTAGTACTGGTCCATAGTACAGTATATTCGTCACGGTATAACAAAGAAATATGCTTGGTAAACAAATATATAAATATTTTGTATAATTATTTCTTTACGAAAATTCGAACAGGCAAAATGCTAATCAAATATTTAGTTGATATTCGAATATTCAAATATACCAGATATCAGTATCATAGCAGTAAGAAATTATTACTTTTATAATCGAGGTTACTTGACCCAAATTCTATCTTTATTGAGCTCCAGGAGCATCATATTTAGACAAAGTACTCTGTGTTTTCTGATAACAAATTGTTTTCATTGATAAGGTTATTTGGAGCCTTACATTGCCTATTTTATCCTGGCATGGCTGCTGTATCTAAATATATAATAACGTCTCTCATTAAATGAGGGAAAAGGCTTAACAAATCTTTAAAAATGTTAATGAAGAGAGTTCAATAAGAGCATTCAAATGGGATATAAACATAATTGTTTTAGTTTACAGTAGGTTTTTAAAAGCCTGGGGAGATAGGGTAGTTTTTAAGAATTCAGTAGAGAGAATTTTGTGTAAGGGTTCAATTTACCAGGAGATGTATCTGATCGAATTGATCCTTATTCTGCTGTAGCACACACACTCACACACTGATATTGGATAATGGCAAGCTGCCTCTGGGTTGCAGGGTGTGAGAAGGCTCGTAGTGTGGACTCATGCTTGATGGGAATGCGTGGGCGTCTAGCGAGTGGGTGTATTGACGCTGTCTGAGGGAAAGAGAGGAGGAAATAAGGAAAATAGGAGACGTAGAGGGGGAAAATACAAGGGATTGGATATTTATTGAAAGCTGACTGGCTGTTTGATCTTGTAGGTACATGTATGGAGATATGGCTTGTCTGGCAAGGTTCAGTTTGGGCAGCAAATGATAGGTTCAGTTTTTGATAGTAGGTATTTGGGATGGGTTGCCGATGGAATATTAGATGAGTGTCTTCAACATAAAGAGGTATGAGTTGCATCTGTATTGATGTGTTTGACTACTGATGGGAATAGTGTAAGTAAGTGTGTTGTGTAGTGTACGTGTGATATGGTTCAAGCCTATGATATAATGTAGGAGTGCATGGGATGTTGTGTACCGTATCTTTAGATAGTACTGCATTACAGATATCAAATGTAAAAAGCTAGCAGTACACATGTCAAACGGGTTAGTACAACATGTGCTGTGTTTACTCTCTGATTCCATTGAATGTCTGGGTGTACAATGTATACTGTACATGCACATGTATAGACTGATATAAATTTACCACTGGAATAAGGATTATGGATACTGAGAAAGGGATTTTTCATTAATAAATACCCTTGGAGAGTTGATAGCTTCTGATTGGTCGAGACAATCACGTGGGGGTGTGTTAACATGTAATATCAAGACCGGCTTCAAGAACAACCGAATAAATGGCCCCTGAACCAGCATTGATCAAGCATCATATGATTGACCAAATAATATATGCATATTATATGTTGTATGTATATAACAGTGTTACGGTAACTTGTAACATTACAGCAGTATGTTTACGTGAAAAAATCATGCGTCAAATCTTGATACTGTTGTACATGTTATATGTACCGATAGAACGTTTGAATCACCGAGCGCGCAGCAAAAAACCACAAATTATGCACGTATATATATATTTTATTTTTTAATCCCTCGGGGGGGATTTTGTAGTTGTCAATACAGAAAATAAATTAATCCGTACATAGAAGTGAAAAGGGTTCCATTTTACATTGAATTTTACAAGATTCCCCTTAGTAATAAATATATATTTCTCAAGGTCGAAATATCGTTTTAACTCTTTCTTATACAGTATAAAAGATGGTTTTCATTTTCATTTTATATATTTATGTGATAACGGCAAAGAAGAAAAATCAAATTAAGTGCACTCCAGTTTTTGTTAAGTATACCAAATAGAATAGTTCCATTATACACATATTCACATTCACCGTATCCTTGATCCATTCACTAATTTGGGTGCAAATCGATGATGAAATCTTACAAGTACAAAATAAGTGGATTAACGTTTTATTTATTTTTTCTGACAAAAAGAACATTATCCCCTTTCCCAATCTTCACTAAAAACGAATTGACACCCAAGATTCTATGAACTACATGTAATCTGTATTGGAACCATCTTAATTTTATAGCACAAGTTATTTTAAATGGCATACTACCGGTACAAAACACAGATCATTTGGCTGCAGGAAAATAAACTCCCAACTTACTTCCCGTTTATCAATGAACTTTTTAGGAACCTTTTTCACAGACATAAAACTGATGCAAACAGGAAGAGCCTTTTTTATCCAACAACAAAGTCTGAAAATGGGATGGAATAAATGAAAACGGATATTACAGTTAATCTTAATAAATATATTACAAAAATAATTTTTGACGGCCTTTACAACACAACCGTATTCTAAAAAATTAGTCCTACATGTAATATTAGATTCCCACTTACAGCTCTCCAAACTAAAAAAACACCTTTGTCATCAAGGAGATCACACAAAGTTAACTCCTTTGTTGGCCCAGTGTTTGTAAATAACACATTTGTTACCAACTATGATTCTATGATTTCGCCACAAAACATTTTTAAGAACATCATCCTGGTTTCCCGGCAAATGACACTGTAAACAAAAAGGCTCCAGGCACTAAAAACATGTATGGATAAGCAGGCACAAAAAACATGTATGGATAAGCAGCCCTTTTGCAAAAATGTTGCATTGCTAAAATGGCCACCTTCCACCAAAAGCACATTATGAATATCAATGATCTTATAAAACAAAGTAGGCCAACCTGTGTCTTTGGTATTTAATATTCTACGGATCCATGTACATTTAAGAGCACTAATATAAGAACGTAATTCTACCATCTTAACGCCTCCATGGCTGTAGTTTGGAATCCACTGATTCCTGCCAACTCTATCACCACCCTTTCAGATAAATTTATACAACATACCGGTACCATTCAAATTTTACAATGTTCAACTGTAGATCTAGAAGTGACAATATTAAAAACAGTTCATTTTCTTCTGGATTATTGTGTAATGAATCTACTGGTGGCTTCTAGTACCTTGTTATAATCATGATCGTCATACTATTGAGGTTTAGTAGAAAAATCAATACTAAGGGCTCTACAATTATTGTTAGGACCAACCCAGTTTACCTTAATATGATCACTAATATGAGCATTAGTTTTAACGACATTCACTCTGAGGCCAGACAAACTTTTAAAAATCCTCCAGAATCTTAACCCTTTAAACTCGGGCCTGTTTTCGAAGATTTTGTACGTGTTGCTAGTTTGTATATATACAGATATCATTTACAGTGTACAAATCCCATATAATTATGTATCATTGGAAAGCTTACAAATAGGGCTATATTTTGGGGGAATATTTGGACTTATAAGTCAGATGTAGCGCGGGGCTGAGTGCAAAGGGTTAAAGGCTCCACCAACTGAACTTTCTGAACCTTCCAATAATAATACTATCATCAGCATCATGATACAGTCTATATTCTTTGTCACCGACTAGATTACACTGTACCTTAACAAATTCTATCACAACAAACCATTATGCCCGTAATTTCGGCACATAAAATGCACGTACAGTATATATCGTGTGTTTAGCGCGTTGCGCGGGATAGATTAGTAGTTATGAGCAATGGTCGTGTGCTATACAGTCTGGTCTTAACCAGTTCGCGCCGGGATTATTTTAACATCACCGAGCCCACGGGCGGGATTATTTTTAACGAAACTCAATCCGAAGCGTGTTCAGGCTGATAGTGCCGGGAAGCACACCCACGCATTTCCAGCCTTGCCCGCTGCTGACATACATTTCTGAACTTGAACTTGGCGTGTTTATGCGTCATCTGTTTTGAATCTGGGAAAATTTTTGCGTTTATATGTACGTCATCCGGCGCGAACTGGTTAAAGTATAGGTATTACAAGAGACAGACTTTAACATTAAAGATCCCGTGACATCTTGAAAACAAATTCAAGGTACATGTATTGTACATGATATTGCACTGAAACTTAAAAAAAGCACTAAACCAAAGCATGTGTGTTGTCTTTGTGTCCTAAAAACCCTATGGTACAGATACTGGTACCTCCCTGGGTGACCAATTGAATTAAGTCAACTGAGCAGCCAAGATTATTCAAGTGACTGTTAACAGTTGAGTGCTTGTCTACATGTGTACCAGTACAAGAAGCTTAAGCCTTGTTCGCACTGGACTTTTTGTTGGGAAGGTTTTACTGAGACGATGGTAAAATAACAAATGGTCAAATGTTACCACTGTCAGCACTTGGACTTTCGACACGCGAAATATTTACCGAGACTGCAGGAGAAGTAACCGAGCTGTCAGTATAATGACTCATGAGGGTGCTTTGCGTGACCTTTCCGTATTGACCCCATATATTCAAGCGCACGCCCCTTTTGCCCAATCATTCCTGCCATTGTCAACGTTACTACTCACGTACGTGCACACGTTTTTTTTTAGTTCTGGTTCTTCTTTTTGTACGACGTGCTACAATCTAAACCAATCAAACTTCCGATTGTATCAATAATAGCGTCTGCCATGATTTTAAACGAAGGAACAACAACGCTCCTGATTTGTTTGAGAAATTGCCACATGCGATGCAGCATGCCGCAGTGCGCGCAACTTGCACGGTAAACAATGCAAAGCGCATGCGGGCTGTCCCTGTGTAGTATGACCTCTCACTCGGGCTGGATAAACGATTTCCTGAGCATCTTTTACCAACTCTCGCTGTCCGCACTGGACTTATCTTCGCTGGAAAAGTTACCTGGGAAGTTTTCCTAGGCAGCAGTTGGCCGGTAAAAGTAACCGCTGGACTCAGGAACAGTAACTGAGAAGAAAACTTCCTAGGCTGTCCGCACTGGACCTAAAATGGGAAAAATACCCATCGTCTCAGTAAGTTTTACCAAAATAAGTCCAGTGCTAACAGGGCTTCAGGTATACGCATACGGGATATGTACATGTACATGTACATGTATGTGGCTCAAAAAAGTCGCCTATTAATTTGCCATTTTGCTTGTTGTTTCATCTGGTACCCTATCAGCATTTTACTTCTCATATCAAAATGGTGAAATGTAAGACTGATGAAATTATGCAAAATGGTGGTTTGATATGCGACTTTTTCCGAGCCGCATACGACGTATGCGTATTAAATTGAATGGTCCCTATTGACTGTCTTTGACTGTGTGTATTGCTACAGCTACAAAAGATACATGTATCATGGTATGATTTGACTGTAAAGAGATGGATAAGCCAGCTGCAACTACCAGTTACCTGTTTTTTGTGTGTTTGAAGTTTAACTAGTCACAGTGCCTACAAGAAATTTCTGGTTGTTGGTGACTGGCCTCTGTAGAAGTACATGTACATGTAATGGAAGGGGAAATAAATTACATTTCTGAATGTCTGCGATTGATCAAATGGTAGGAGTATCATCATCTGTCTTTCTAACCTTATTGTATCATTCTCCCCTGGAACCATGTTGTTATGTTTCTTACTACCTGATGGTTAAAACTATTTCAAACTGTCATTGTACAGGTAGGGTCGAGTACTCTTGAACGTGAGATTTAAGTTTGACATTTAAGACAATTACTGAATTTGGAGCAAAAAAACATTTTCGTGGTTGTATATGCATGGCGCTGTAATTACACTATTGACACCAACTGTCAAAATCACATTTATTGAAGTAGCTACTTTTATCTAAAAACTAAATATTTGAGAATTGTTTGAGCTGTAGGGATGTATAAACTTAGTTTGAGAAAATTACTTATTCTATTGCAAAGAAAAGGCCAGTTGATTGCCCTCAATTTAGAGTGGCTTCAGAACCAAATAATGGGAAATTGATACATAAAATGACATCTGTAAAACACAATTCTATTTGGGTCAATCTGAGCACTCTTCTTACCTGATTACCCGACACCCAAGATAATAATTGTTACATCTCTTGTGCCTGTATCTTTCAGTCATTCCTACATGCTAGTCAATCTTTTCTTATCTTTTGTCTTATAGAAGCTTCAGCTGGTTCGTAAGGTGGCCCTGCGACTTCTTCAAGTCCTCGGATTCTTACGACAAGAGAATGTAATTCACGCTGACCTGAAGCCTGAGAATATACTGTGCCCAACAGGTCAGTTTGCTCATACTTCTCAACATTTGCATACATCGAAAAAAATGTACTACTGACTTATTAAGAAATATCTCACTTATTTAAAAGTAAATAATGACTGTAGGCATCCAGCAAAATGATTGCGCTATAGGTACATGTATCCTGTCATTGTTCCGAAAATTAGAATTTTATAAACTTACCAATATAAAAAGAACAACCGCCCGATGGTTAACAAAATTACGCCGTTTTTCTTGCTTTGTTTCTCGGTCTTCATGATTGTACAACTTCAGACAGGTCAATTTACTATAAAATACAACCCTCCCCAATCCACCCATTTCAGATAATTCTCCTCAATCCTCTGAAATCCTCATTGCAGTTTCGGAGGATTTTTGAGGATTGAGGATGAATGGCAAAAAGTGACAGTTGATTTTGTACCCAGCTTTCTTTATGTTCAGCCACGCATAATGCAACTGTTCATTATGCTCAATACCACCCACATTGCTTCTAAATGTCATCGGCACTGACTAAACTCATAGCATTAATTGAGGATTTTAGAGGATTGAGGCAATGGTCACCCCTCCACTGAACAAATACAAGAAATAACTGATGATTTTAGAGGATTGAGGATGAGTCCCATTTTTACATACATGTACTGGTAATATTAGGATTTTGGAGGATTGAGGATGGTTCCAAGCAAAAAGGAGCCTAGGGAGTTGGGATTAAGGTTGGAAACCTCCACACACTTGATGATTTTCACACCCAAGATGATATTTTTGCCGCTACAAAATGGGCTATTTTACAGCCAAATGGACCATTCTAGACCCAACCAGGTGATTATTTACCCCCATTTTGGGCCAAAGAATTTGCTGAAAATAGTTTTTAAAACAAATAAACATATTGGGGGCCATTTTCTACTAAGCTGTATTAGGGACATGGTGAGAATAGAATCCTCTCTCCCTTTAGCTAACTTGTATGTATGACTGTTATCTCGTACGTACAACTTTATGTCTCACTTACGATTTATAACTAGTACATACAACTTATAACTCGTATATGTACGACTTAAAGTGAAATATAAACACCCAAAAGCTATTAAACAAAATTTTCAATCTGAGCAAAGTCTGATAAGGCAAGTCATTTCAGATTGGCAATAGCCATACAAAGATGGCGGACAAACTTAATTGTCCTGCACCTGCTACCGCATGAGAAGTACTTCCGGTACAAGTAACGTAGGAGATACATGTGACCCGCTCCATCAAAATCAGGAATAAGTCTCGAAATAACTTTTTGAGATGCACATGGTGAGAAAGGGAATTTCATAAGCTTTCTAATGATACCCATCACAAGTGTGTATCTGTTTAGATTGATGAGTTGATGGTCTGATGAGATGACAGGTGTATATTTATTTGCCGAATCCACATTCTGGGAAAAACAGCTTTGAAATAAACATAATTGACTAAAATCATACGAACAGCGCACACAAATCCTCTTCATTTTCATCTTTATTTATCGTTTTTACATACAAGACATTAATGACAATATTCTGTGATAACCACACTTCCTAAAAATACAATGTTCAGAAAAACGACTTGGTCACGATTTTCACTCATGCGTTCACTTCAACGACCGATTGCGTAAAACGGCCCCAGCGACTTATTCCTGATTACGATGGGGCAGGTCACATAAGTCGTTCGTAAAACTTATATGTCGTACGACTTGTATCTCGTACGTACGACTTGTATCTCGTACGTACGACTTGTATCTCGTACGTACGACTTGTATCTCGTACGTACGACTTGTATCTCGTTCGTACGACTTGTATCTCGTACGTACGACTTGTATCTCGTACGTACGACTTGTATCTCGTTCGTACGACTTGTATCTCGTACGTACGACTTGTATCTCGTACGTACGACTTGTATCTTGTACGTACGACTTGTATCTTGTACGTAAGACTTGTATCTTGTACGTACCGGTATGACTTATACCGGAAGTACATGTGTACTCCTCATTCGGTAGCAGGTGCAGGACAATTAAGTTTGTCCGCCATCATTGTAATTGCCAATCTGAGATGACTTGCCTTATTAGACTTTGTTCAGATTGAAACTTTTGTTTAATAGCTTTCAGGTGTTTCTCCAATGTATTACAGGTGCTAGGTTCATCTTACAGGTGAATGTACTGTAGTTGCTCATCAGTGGATAATTCAAGACATTTGGATTGAATTTGTCCCCCTCCCCCCCCCCCCCCCAATGTTAATTGACCAGCATGTAATGTAAATGCTTTATTGAGGATGATACTGTATATGAGATGAATCGAATACTACTGGATGACTGAGAACATCGGTACATACAGGTACCTAAATGTACAGCAATACTGAGAATGTTAAAATCATTTTTTACGGTACAGTATCTCTCTGTTTTTTTCCAGTTCCCATTCCAAGCTAGGCCGGCTTATTTGTATCTGATGCAGGCTAAAAGAATTTAATCATCTTTAAGATGATTTTGATCGACTGCTCCCTGGCTTTGTCAAGTCTTGTGATATCTTTTTCTTTGTACCTCGTAGCCAACCACACCTAACCACACATCCTATATCCTGCATCCATCAGAAGTAAGCTGTACTTTCAGGCCAGAGGCTATTTTTAAAGTCACTGCACTTTTTCTTTTCCTTTAAAGAACATCCCAAGTTGCGCCAATAATATGCGAAGGAATTTTGCAATTGCATTTCACAATGACCAATAAATCCTGACTCTTTGTGATGTGCTCAAAGGTTGAGTAACAAACCAGATCTGATGAGGACGGTCTGACCCGTAATTGCTGACAACATTTGAAATTGGCCCATTAATGGCGGCCAAGAAGAGACAAAACACAAACCCAGTGTAGTGTCTCTGTACTTTCAAGATGTTCAGCCTGCGTACTTTGAAGGTCATTGTACTTTTGGCTGCCTGCATGATGAGCATCTATGCCTAGTCTTAAGTGCAGTCTCCCTCTGTGGATGTCAGATCATCAGTTACCGACCCTTGTCTTATTCTTGTTGATTGAACACGGCCACGTCCTTTAGTGTCTTGCAATTTTAATAAGCACTTAAAGGCTCAACCAAGTTGAAGGGAGAATCTTTGATTTATTTAGCCATTCTGAATCAAGTTGATCAGCCTGGTTTGCACTTGACTTTCCTGATAACCTCTGATGCATTCCCACGATGTGAAACTGTTTCTAAAGTAAGAAGTTCTATTTTGTCGCTCTACTTGTATCGTAAGAATGAACAGAAGAACTGAGTGAAAAGAAGTGATTACAAACTGGTGGTAGTAAGTTGCGAGTAAATTTAAACATAAATACGGCAAGTTGGTGATTGTAAAGATCATTCGGTTTCAATATAGATTTGGCAAATAAAGTGATCAAAGTAACCTGCATCATTTACAGAAAGAATAGATTTCTTCTGCAACATCAAAAGTCTGTTAATTATGGATCTGAAATTCTGGTGGACCACTTGGTGGATCAGGCAAATATGGTGCACTTTCTGGGGTCATAGTAAGTGTAGTACGTGATAGGAATAAAGATAACATCCTTCTAGAGGTGTTAGAAACTAACTCATGCATGCTGTATCTCATCTCTGTAATGTATTTTCTTCATGGCTCAAGGTCGACACACCAAGTTTAATTTACTCAATTGTAGCTTTGATGTACAATGTATACCGATTGTTGCGGTGTCTAATTACCTATATGGCTGCCGCATGAGAAATTTCTGTAAAAGAAATTGTGCAAAAGGATCTCCTAATACGTTATAAACTAATAAAGCCTAAAACCAGTGGCCAAACCAAAGTTACCGTGTACTTAAGTACTTGTAACAACATCAAGTAAAGAATGAAATTGCATTTGTTTGGTACGAAATACTTACATTATAACTTGCAAATTGTCATTAGCACATTTTCCAGAAATATGAGGAACTGGAGACTGACTGTACAAATGTGAAAATGAAGATATTTCTCAGTGATCGTGCACTGTGTCCCGACTCGTTCACATGCAAAATGATACAAGCCCATTGAGACACGTACTGTCTGCTCTGCTGATAGTCAGGTACCGGTATATACAGGGTGTCTCAACAAAATGTCTGTCTAACTGTTTTTGGAAATAACTACAAAACCATGAAGTCGATTTTGAAAATGTTTGAGTGTGCAGAAACTCCCTATCCTTGGCATTATCCCCTATGAGCTGCATTCAGTCATGCAAAATTGATCACAGCAACATTGGACATTGTGTCTTAACCAGTTCGTGCAGGGATTATTTTGACATTGACCAAGCACAAACGCGGGATTCTTTTTCACAAAACTTGTTCGGAGGCGGGTTGAGGCCGATCGTAGTGGGAAGCAGACCCTTGATAATTCCGGCCTCGCTCACTGCTTACAGATATTCCGGCCTTGCATGTGACGTGTTTATTCGTCATCCGTCTTGAATCTCGGAAAAACTTTGCATTTATATACACATCATCCGATGGGAGCTGGTTAGTTAATATCAGTGCTGTGTTGTCTACGTTGTGTACAATCCTGGATGAAAAAAAACCTAAATGATTTGGGATTGGAATAATTTGCCCTTGATCATTAAACTGAGGTCCTGCCATGATCACTGATAGCCAGGAGAATGATTTCAAACCCAACCGCAGCCAGTTGCTAACAGACATAATACAGCACTGGAATTCATTCAAGGTAGCATACCTTATTTGCAGATATCAAACATCTTTACTACCGAATTATTAAGAAATATCTTACTTATTGGAAAGTAAATAATGATTATAGGCATCCAGCAAAATGATTGCAATAGATATCCGGTAATTGTTACGAAAAAACATTCACAATCGTCGGACGGCGACCGCGGAAAAACTCAAAACAACAGCAACAACGGCCCGATGCCGGTTGAAAACAAAAGCCGTTTTTTTTTCTTCTTTTATTTCTTGGCATCCATTATTGTAAAACTTATTTAGAACAATATTTACTTATATACGATATATTTACGATAAAATACAACCCCCTAAATCCAACCATTCTTGATAATTCAAGCAATTACCAATGGTGTATCCTACCTTTACATCCACCCAATCCTGATAATTCAAGCAATTACCAACAGTGTATCCTACCTTTACATCTACCCATTCTTGATAATTTAAGCAATTACCAAAGGTGTATCCTACTTTTACATCCACCCATTCCTGATAATTCAAGCAATTACCAAAGGTGTATACTACCTTTATATTCACCCATTCCTGATAATTCAAGCAATTAGTGTATCCTACCTTTACATCCACCCATTCCTGATAATTCCAGCAATTACCAATGGTGTATCCTACCTTTAAGGCAAGGAACTTGGTTATAATGTCCAAACATGTTGTGATCAATTGACAACTGTTTAGTGATGCGTGACTGTAATTAAATAAAACCCATTAGGCCAAGGATATCAAATATCTGCACAGTCCACACATTTTAACATTGACCTAATGATTTTGTAGTTCAAAATTATTGGGGGTGTGCACCAAAGGTGGAATTCCACCTGGGTGCAAGCTGGGATTGGTATTCAACAAATAATTTTTACCTTGTCTTGTGACACTCTGTATTGTATGTGAACATTATTTCTTTTTTCAAATACACAACTTGAAACATTTGCTATTGAATTTGTTTGTATGGAAATACCTAAAATTAGGTAAAAGTAGTGAAAAGTGTACTTACATGCTTTAATGAGACAAACCCAGGGTGTATTATTCAGTGCAATACATTGGGAGTCATATTGGCTTTGAATAAAACCAGGCCTATAAAGTCCTATGAACAGGTATAGGTCTGTCACATGATCAGGTCTGTCACATGATCAGTTATGTCACATGATCAGGTCTATATCACATGATCGGATGTTACTCAAGCGGCCAATGACCCAGCGTTTATCTAAGATGACCAGGAGCTATGAACAACGAACCGTATCCACCTAAAATCCATCTACATCTAGCCTGAAGCTACTTGAATCTGAATGGAGCTTGTTAGAATGCTAACTCACAAGTAGGCATGATCAGGCATGCCCCCTTACACCTGTCAAGATGGGCCAATTAAAGATTGAGTTCAGAGAGAGATGGTGTAAGGATGTTCTCAAGTTGCTAGACGTGCCTAGACTAGCAATGATTGTGTTTCCTTGTTAGCTTTCTTCACTCTATGCATGCGTTGTGCTCTTGTAGCACAGCTCAAATTACAGCAGTTATGAAATTGAGTTTTCTGTGAAGCATCTTCTAATTTAAATTTGAAAAATCCATATATTTGCTCTTGGCTGAGAATTTGATTTGTTGGCATAGTAGAAATGACTAATTTAGTTTATTAGAAGTATGTTTGTAATTGGTTACTAGGGTAACCACTTGTTGAAAGTAAAGTATCGGTAATTAAAGCCTGTCAGGAGCCGATATGGCTCGTCAAGCCAGTGTTTAAAATGATACTTCATCGCAGGTTACTTCCCAGCTAATGCTGGTGCCCATTTATACTACCGAGGAAGAGCAGCTGAATTTGAACCCCGTATGACCTGATCACTAGACCAAACATACCACGTAGTTGCCCAATTTTCAAGGCCTACCGGTACTTCTGATTTGAATGCAAACAATGGATAGATACATGTTCTGGTATCAAACTCTGTTCTTACTCTCTATGCTCCTATCATGAAACATTTCAGTCCCTATCATGAAACATTTCAGTCCAGCCAGGAAAGTCTTCAGTCAAATTACTGGGATTGTATTGTGATTGGAACTAGAATTTACTGGGATTAAGATGTATATCTGGGTCATTCCATCAGGTTGGGACACAGAGTGTGACATTACTGACATACGAGTAAAAATTTCAAATTGCTTGCAAGATTACTATTTTATCATTATGGTATCATATACATGTACATTCAACATATAATATTTTTATTACCATATAATTAATCATTTTTTTCATAATGGCACCGTAAGGTAGTAATGTCAATAATTTTGTGCAGACGTAACATGGACTGTGGACACCAATTTGAGATTAGATGTTTAATAATCAGCTTGGATCACATTGTATATTGCCATATCTTAGTCAAAATGATAGAAACCATTAAGTTTTTTGCAAATAAGTAAACTTTCTTATACATGAATTCTACAAAGGGTTGAAAATCACAACAACAAAATCGTAGCAAATTACTTTTCTCATCGTGTAATTAAAACAAGAAAACTTATGTAAAACTTGAATTAACAACAAATACTGTGCTATAAGTAGCATTATATTAGTTTAGTTTATAGACTTGGATAGTATACATTTAATTTTAGTAGCTATGTTGTACAATTTGTCTTAAATCTTGGGAATTGCATCTTAAAATGGTGTGTTGCAGACGTAACATGGACACCGTGCCCATGTTACATCATGTGTCAAATATTGAGAACAATCACCTATGATATCATGAAAGCAATGAATTACATGGCTCTAAACTTAGGTGGTCAGTTGTTTGATATGATTATGCATAAAACAGGTAACTAAAACCTAATACAAGAAAATGCCAAACAAAAGTAGCATATTTTACAGTGCAGACTTAACATGGACACGGTGTATAATTATTAAATCACTCATAAATGTTATGCATATTGTTAAAACAAAAATCTTTTCATATTTAAATATCTGAGCATGTCACCATATTCTATTTTTATTGTTTATAAGTTGGTAAATGTTTCATATTGTGTTCAATTGCAACATTTGTTACCAAACCACAGTGCAGACGTAACATGGACACCACAAATCTAAAATGGAATAATTCACACATGAATGAAATGCAAGTCTAGTTTGTGTATTTTGTGTATCTGTTGTGTCCAGTTATTTGGTACAACGTTAGTTCCACACATCCTATTGAGCTTATTTACCAGTTATAGAAACAAATAGTTTTAAATTGTTCAGACGTAACATGGACACCGTACCCCAAAATGACCTGATTTCTCGTCATATTTGAAAAAGTTAAACTATTTTCCAACTTTATGAATAATTTTCTCATAAATCAAGTCAGATGTGATGAATTTAAGTCATTTTAGACTTGCTTTGAGGCAAAGGGAAAATACTACACCCCCAAACAAAATGTTACAAAAGTGGACACCTTGTGTTACGTCTACACTACTCATTTTTGGTGAGCTCTAACAAAATAAATGACGTAAACAAGAAAGATATGACTTACAATTACTATTTCTCATGTTTTTTTATGCTACCTTATTAGCAAAGAGGTGTTAAATTATGTATTTATTAATGTGCAAGTTGCATACTTAAAACTACTCAATTTTTGTCACACATGTTACGTCCTAACTAGCCTTGCACGCCACCATGTTTTATGAAATATCTAAAAAATAAAATAATTAATGTCACCAAATTTGGTATCATTCAAAAGGTCTTTTTGTAACTCTCTAGTTTCAACCATCATTGACAAGAAAAATAGTTCATTCTTCCCAAGAAAACTAAATCTTATAGGTGAAATGGCAAAATATGCACGTGTCCCAACCTGCTGGAATGACCCATCTCTTACTCAGTCAGCAAAACTATGTTTCAAACACGGGTCTTGGCGAGATAAAATGAAATATCCAAACACGCGTTACAAATGTGTGCTAGACGTATTACAATGTAATATGCGTGTCTGAAACTATTGTTAAACATGTGACCATTTTAAACGTGTGTTTGGATATTTCGTTTTACCTCGCCAAGGCACGCGGTTTTTTTAACTGGGTCTACCGGTATATCGACAAATTCCCAATAAATAAAAGAAAATGACAACTGTTAAGAGTCGTGCAGTGTCATTCAGTCATTGAAATTTAATAGGAAACTTTCCTGACACTAATTAAGCACATTAGCAGAAAGACTTCATTTTATTCCTTTATTATTAATGCTGCTCTCACACTGTGGCGATTATTCTTGCAAATATGAATATTTGAATTTAGCGATGACTTCGCCCAAAAATTGCGATTGGATAGTGAATATTTTCATCTCGGTCACCCGTCGGTCGTCCTTGGTCGTCCCTTGACCTCTCCTTAAATATCTTACGAATATATATTACGAATGCTTACCAATGCTTGCCAATGCTTGCCAATGCCTTACGAATAGCTAGCTAACGAACGTTGCCAACACTTACGCACGCTTTACCAACGTTACCAATGGCTTACCAATGCTTACGAAAATCAACGGCGAATGACCATCTTCACAACATTCGCTGAAATTTAGGAAGCGCTTTCTAAATTGACCGATCTTCGTAAGGAGATGGAGAATGACTTGTGAATGTTCCGAATTTGTTACCAACGCTTACGAAGACACGGCGAATGTTGCGAAGTTTGAGTGATTGTCAAATATTTCCATTCGTAAGCACATTCGCTAGCATATTCGCCACAGTGTGAGAGCAGCATTACAAAAGTGTTCTTGAGTTTGGATTTATTCAGCAATGCCCTCTAGTTACCCCTATTAGTACAGGTCAGAAGTTATGCAATTTCATCAATTCCCATCCTCTAGTGACTTGTTAACAAACTCTGGGAAGATACCTCATTTATAGCTGTCCTTGTCATTGCCTTGTTTGATGTGGGAACTTAGTAAAACTGGTCAGGCAGTTTTCAGTCTCCATAGATTTCATAAGATGTCACCTTCAGCTTCTGAGGTGACCTATTCTTTGGGCTGTTGAAGTGAAATTAAGAGTGGCCGTTCCACAAGGGAGGAGCCAGAATTCTAGATTTAATGAGAGATTGTGGACTTTCCCTTTCAATTAGATCATTCATGATGATGAGTGGTCAAGCTGCTCACTGCTCGGTCAGTGAACTGTAAAGGTGGGCCGTACATGCATACTGACCTTATAATGCATACTAGACTTTGAAAAGGAGAAGTTCGCAAACACTTGAAGACAACGTTGCATATAGCATAGAGCAAGGAACAGCAACAAGACAAGGCAAGCCTGGTAAAGCTGGTCTCAGAGTGTTCAGAATGCTACTTAATTGATACAGAATGTCTTTTATTATTATTATTATTATTATTATTATTATTATTTTTCTGGTAATGAAACCAAGGATCCTTCAAAGTGCTCAAGGCACTGTAGCTCGTAAGCCAGAAGAAACCCGTAGAAAGAGGCTGTGTCAGCCAGGAACACCGGGGCAAACCCCTTCTCTTAGCGATAAGTGTTCTGGGTTCTTTTACGTGCATTATACAATGTTATAATGTTATAATGGGAAAGATATACACACACATTATAAATTATACAACACACAGGACCTACAACTTTACGTCCCATCCGAAGGACGAAGCAATAGTGGTTTAATTGCCTTGCTTAAGGACACACGTGTCCCGGCCGGGATTCGAACTCACGCTCTGTGGAACAGAAAACACACGCTCTTAACCACTCGGCCACGACACTCCACTAAAAGAATGTTCATTTTTGGACTCTCCATAGACTTTGTACACAATTGATGAAGCAGTGTCAGGATGCTACCATCCTGACACTACTTCATCAATTGTGTACAAAGTCTATGGAGAGTCCAAAAACATGTCCTAACAAAATCGGAAATGTCCCAGATTCATGTCTTAACCAGTTCGCGCCGGATGACGTATATCAACGCAAAGTTTTCCCCAAATTCAAAACGGATGATGCATCAACACGCTAAGTTCAGAAATGTCTGTCAGCAGCGAGCAAGGCCGGAAATGCGTGGGTGTGCTTCCCGGCACTATCGGCCTGAACCCGCTTCGGATTGAGTTTTGTTAAAAATAATCCCGCCCCTCAGCTCGGTGATGTTAAAATTATCCCAGCGCGAATTGGTTGAAGGTAGGATACACCATTTGCAAAAATATTTACTATCAAAATATTAAGAAATGTCTTACTTATTTGAAAGTAAATAATGATTCTAGGCGTCCAGCAAAATGATTGTGTTACACAATGTAGATATTCTGTAATTATCCTGAAAAAAATAATTTTATAAAACAAAATTTGCGATCGCCAGACGGCGATCGCGAAAAAAACCATAATAATAACATAAGAATAACTGCCCGACGCCGGTTGAAAACAACTGCTTTTTTTTGTGCTTTTCCCGTCATCCATGATTGTAAAACTTCGGATAGGTCAGTTATTATTATCCTTACTATAAAACACAACCCCCCATGATAATTCAAGCAATTATCCTACCTTTAACATGTTTGCACTGATTGACCTTTATTTAGATGAAGAAATAAATTGGCATGAAGTTGCAATGTTCTTTCCTGGCTATTTACCGGAAACCAGGGGCCAAATTTATGAAGCTGCTCAGTTAACCAGTTCGCGCCGGATGACATATATAAACGCAAAGTTTTTCCCAAATTCAAAACGGATGACGCATAAACACACCAAGTTCAAGTTCGGAAATGTCTGTCAGCAGCGAGCAAGGCCGGTAATGCGTGGGTGTGCTTCCTGGCACTATCGGCCTGAACCAACTTCGGATCTAGTTTCGTTAAAAATAATCCCGCCCCTCGGAAATATATTCAGGAAGAAAACCCACGGAGTCAGGCAGGGACTGAAAACCCAATCCACATATTAGCACATTCGAACCCAGGTTATAGAGGTGGGAGGCAAGGAAAGAACTGCTACGCCGTCCTGACTCCCAGACGGGATTTTAACCCAGGTCACAGCAGTGTATCATTAGACAACTTGTGGAACTAAGCCAAGTCTGTTCTACTTTGTTTTGCCTCATTAAAATCAATTTCTTTCTTTAATTTGTTCTGTCTCCAAGGATTCATTAACCTTTTTGCAGTAAATCAGAAGATTCTTATTTTTTTTATTGGAAATGCAGAGTGCCTGATTAAGGACCGACTTGTTAGCAAGTAATTGGATCATGTCTGCTGAGCTGTCTACTGAGGTGAAGAAACTTTACGGACAGTGAACCTTAAGATGTTGCCTGAACGATGAAACTCTTGCTATGGCAAATAAAGCCATGACAAGTTTGTCATGTAAATATTGCAGTACTTGACAGAGAGAAGTTTTGAAAGTCAAACTTACCTTATGTGAAAGTTTATTGGTCATAACCCATGCACATCATTAAATACATTGAATACATTGTGTTGAATGCCATGATTAAACCTAACCCATGATATCCAGGTCATATGGCGTGTATAGGGGGTATATTAACTGGAGAACTGGTGGTTGTTGCATGACTCCGAAAATTGAATCCAAACTGTTGCTTTTAAAAACCGTACAGTATAAATTTGTTTATTATTAGAATAAATTTGTAATATGGCAATGACCAATATATAAAGGTTTGTAACATGAGACAGTATTACCCCTGATAGTCAACATGTAGTAAACACAAAACCTGTCTAACAACTTGCCTTGTAAATTGAAGAAAGAACTGGATGCTTTGTTGTAAATACAATACATATGTACAGAAATGAAGATACGTATATTACTGGATGCCATTTTTATTTCTTGTACATATTTGTGACCTGTCACCACAATATGAGAGTAAAGTCGCACAATGTTATTCGGACATATGACAATCTAAAGTGAAAATTAAAGGGGTGGTCAATTTTGAGATTTTGCATAATTTGGAAAGCCTATAAGTATTCCTCTACATATTCTCATTTTTTTGGTGCGACCAGATGATCAAAAACCTCTTAAATTACGCAATTATGCGCAGTGTTTGCGTAGTTAGTGTTAGTGGTCTAATTAACACGGTTATTAGATATGCAAATTAGGTCCCCTTAACTATCTTACGCTTTCAAAATGTTGTTGTTTAAACAATAGTTTGTATAAATGTGGAAAGTTTAAAAAAGAAAAAATGATTAGAACATAGCCGTAGCCATGCTCAACCAAACCTTACTTGTCCTGTTTTGCAATCTTCTGCGTGTTTTGTTTAAGATGTTTATTAAGTAAGTTTTGTGAAACCCATGACTTTCTGGAGCGCTGTAGAATGTATTGATTGCAAACTCCCAAGTGTTATGTACCATTGGAAAGTTCTCTTTCTCAAGAATTTGAAAATACTAATATCTCAATTTTAAATTTTTCCGACTTTACTCTAATATTGTGGTGACAGGTCACATTTATCAAAAGTTTCCAGTATGTAAATGTAATGTAATACACCCTTTGCAAAGTTAATCAAAGCTAAGGATGAAACTTGGCTATTTGTATTTTAAATAATGCAAATAGGAATAATTACTGGGAGTTATACTTGATGACAGCAGTAAACTGTGCAATAGGGAGATGACAGATCCTGTTATGATAAGAGTTCTTGAGTTGAATTACTGCCTCTTGGGTCCTTAGCCTGATGCCAACTCCAAACTTGAAATGGGAAATGAAATGATAACAACTCAGCTGAAGCTCCGATGTCATCTCACTGCAGAGGCTGTAGTGTTGAGTTTTTGTTGCAATGAAATGCTGAAAGTTGAAAAGTGACAGCTTCAATTGGGATCAGGGAAGGGGAAGCAGGTGGCTACAATCGTGGCTACAATCGTGGCTACTATCGTGGCTACTATCGTGGCTACTATCGTGGCTACTATCGTGGCTACTATCGTGGCTACTATCGTGGCTAATATCGTGGCTACTATCGTGGCTACTATCGTGGCTACTATCGTGGCTACTATCGTGGCTACTATCGTGGCTACTATCGTGGCTACTATCGTGGCTACTATCGTGGCTACTATCGTGGCTACTATCGTGGCTACTATCGTGGCTACTATCGTGGCTACTATCGTGGCTACTATCGTGGCTACTATCGTGGCTACTATCGTGGCTACTATCGTGGCTACTATCGTGGCTACTATCGTGGCTACTATCGTGGCTACTATCGTGGCTACTATCGTGGCTACTATCGTGGCTACTATCGTGGCTACTATCGTGGCTACTATCGTGGCTACTATCGTGGCTACTATCGTGGCTACAGTCTCGGCTACAATCCCAGCTACTATTCAGGCTACAATCTCGGCTACACAGTCCCGGCTACAATTTCAGCTACAATCTCAGCTACAATCTCGGCTACAATCTCGGCTACAATCTCGGCTACAGTCCCGGCTACAATCCGATCGACTTCAGACTTGCCACAAAATTAGACCACAACCAACATATTGACAGTCATTTTAAACACCAGAAACAGCTCTGTGTTTGTCTACAAACATATCTAGTTTAAATTATATTTATGTCTTTCCTGGTCATTCATGACAAGTAAGTAATTCTAAGTTGGAGCATCTCTTTTGGGGATAAAGAGTCCCTTATTTTTATAACCCTAAAATGTTATTAAATATTAAATTAAATTGATTACATATTTGGTTTTGTTAAACCACCGAATAGTTACCATACTTGGCTATCTATACTATGTATCTGGTTCATTTGTCTTTTGTTTATCATTCTTTTGATAGTTGAAAACTATCAGAAGATAATTATAAATCAAATAAGTTAAGAGACCTAATATTTCGACCTTAACAAGATCTTCTTCAGAGACATAAGATAATTATATTTAGTTAGTAATCTGTTGACATTTTGCCTTGTCAATTACCAAGTTGGTTTACTTCAAGTAATTCTTGCATTTATTTTACTTTGTAATGTCTAATTAAATCCACCGTTCCCTTACGACTTATTACTTAATCTCTCAACTTGACTAATTGTAATTAATTTCCCCTAACTTTATCCTGACTACACATTGCTATTGTTGACAACTCAACACCGTTTTGTGCTCTTAAGGACTCCTACACCTGGATAGGGGGGTTGTGGGGTGGTGGCGGTGAAAACTTAGTTTCTGTCAAGCCCAAATTGGCTGTTGTAAGCACAACTATTAATAATGCATTGCTCTTCTCTGGGCATGTCTTGCATGTACAGCCTTTTGTGCATTTTCTTGGTTATGTACATGAATGTTATCCTGTACAAAATACCAGTAGATTTGCATTTTCTTTGTTGAGCTGTAATCCTTTTCCCAGTGACAGGGAGCAACCCAATTCTGTTGGTTGCGCTGCAATAAACCAAATGACCAATCATCCATAAATATAATTAAGTTGCACTTTAATAATTGTCTTTTATTAGGTTGATTTATGGATTTTACTAAAGCTCCAATTGTTTTTTCTTGATGTTTTACTTCTCCATACATGCACAAAACTGGCGAGGCAAAATACAGCCCAATATTGCACACAATGTCTGTCTAAACACACTCATTAAATGTGCAATAAAGAATCTAAAAAAGGACAGAGGTGTGAGCCACAAAAGTGCATTGGAGCTTATTTCCGATTGTAACTTCACCGTAACCAATAATCCACCAGAATTGATTGAATTCTAAAATCCTGCAACTAGAGAACTTCATCTTAAAAAAAAACCTTTTATGAGACCCAGAGTCGTATTTCAATAGCATCAAGGAAGAAACACAACCGGACTTGAAATGGTGCCGCTAGAGACAATTTAACACGTGAGGGAACACATGGTTGATTGCCCGGTAGTTAGCACACTGGATTCCACTATGCACACCATTCCAGACGATTGAACCCTCGTTTCATACTGTTATGCCAAGCAGTGACACTGTCTTTTTTAATAATCCTCCTGAGTTCTGTGAGGGTATTCACCCTACTAGTGCACTAGATGAACACGCTAATCACACGAGCCAAAGGCTTTGGAAATGTGTGGCCAAGTTTGTAATATGAAGTATGTATCAAGTCAGGACTATGTGTATTGAAGTCATTGGATTAAATCACAACCGGAATTGAGGATTCTCTGTGGCAAATTCAATCTGTCTGGCTTAGTCTGCTCGAGGCAAAACAGTTTAACAAAATTACCTATCTGGCTGCTTGGGTACTTTTAGGTGCAATCTACAGAAAATGTTTACTTCCCTCCACACTGGCAATCGTTTGGTTAGAAGTTCCATTTTACTTTTACAGCCTAAGAGGCGTGGGTGATAGATCTGAGAAGGCAAGAGGTACTCTCTCTACTCCTCCCCCCCCCCCCCCCCATTTGTTGAAAAAGGTGAATATTGGCCTTTCATTTTACAGTTGACAAGATAAATACAAGATGATACACCACTACATTTTGTCTTGTATTCCTAAATAGTACATGGATCTTATGATTTAAAAAAAATAACTACTCATTCGTTCGTTCGTTCGTTTAAAAACTACTGCAGCAGCTTGGACATCAGCCAAGCAGTAGTAAGTAGTATCGTTGTCTAATGCTTTCAAGTCGCTCACTTCATTGGGGGTTTGTAAAGAGGACAGTCATCAACCAAAGGTTCTACCATTTGATTCACTCCAAATTCCCATAGATTGATGGTCGAGGCTCCAATCTTCTTTAACCAGTTCGCGCCGGATGACGTATATAAACGCAAAGTTTTCTCCAGATTCAAAACAGTTGACGCATAAACACGTCACGAGCAAAGCCGGAATTGTCTGTCAGCAGCAAGCAAGGCCGGAAATGCGTGGGTGTGCTTCCCGATACTATCGGCCTGAACCTGCCTCGAAACGAGTTTCTTAAAAAAAAATTATCCCGCGCATTATAAATTATTACATTATAAATTTAGAGCTTAAAATGCAGAGTTTTGTTAACTCAGTCACTCCCTTTGTCTTCCTTCCGATTTTTTTATTTGGAAAATGCTGCTGAAATGATGCTTAACCACTGCTCACTGTTAAATATAATTAGATAGTAAAATGGATAAAATGTGCCTTGGAATTCTGAATTTCTCACAGACAAAAGAGCATGCTCTGTGAAAGTGCATATCTGGAAAAATTATAATTTATTAGGCCAAACAAAATAATTGGTGTGTTTACGATAACGGCTAGAAAAAAATCCATATAGGTAAATCTTTTTCTTTATCTATTTTCTTTATTGGAAAATGATGTTCATGGCAAATAATTGAAACTAGTGTTCATGTACAATTATCAACTAGCAAACCTGCAAACAAAGGTTGCGATCAGCAATTTGGCTGCAAAAAATCCATGTACATGTAGGTTGGGTTACCATAAACACACCATTATTTGTTTGGTATTAGGTAGAACTGAACGGTTTAGATCAATTAGATTTAGGGCATCCAACCCTGGTGAGATTTAGAAATCACAATGGAATCGAAATGCTTGTTTGGGTTGTATAAACAACAAAATAAATATTCTGGTCATTGCTTCCACACGGTCATTGAACTGGGTGAAACCTTCAGTTCAAACTGTAGGTTTTTTATAATGAAAATCATGGGATATGAAAAACCATTAAGAAACTACATTTAAGTTAAATAAAGATATTTGACAAAATATCCAGACGATTTGAAGGATATATAGATGAGCTGTGCTGATTCCCTGTGGCGCTATACAATTGGTGAAAGGCAACATCAAAATTAACTACCGGTACTACATGTATATCAGATTCCAATCTGCCAGCTGTTGGTAAGACAGCTAAGAGTTGGTAAGACCACTGCGCTAGAAAGCAATAGGTCATGGGTTCGATTCCTTGTCTCATCTTCAAGCCTTCAAGTCATTGATTACAGTACCCACTACTATATCAGATTCAAATCTGCCAGCTGTTGGTAAGACAGCTAAGAGTTGGTAAGACCACTGCGCTAGAAAGCAATAGGTCATGGGTTCGATTCCTTGTCTCGTCTTCAAGCCTTAAAGTCATTGATTACAGTACCCAATACTCTATCAGATTCCAATCTGCCAGCTGTTGGTAAGACAGCTAAGAGTTGGTAAGACCACTGCGCTAGAAAGCCATAGGTCATGGGTTCGATTCCTTGTCTCATCTTCTAGCCTTCAAGTCATTGATTACAGTACCCACTACTATATCAGATTCAAATCTGCCAGCTGTTGGTAAGACAGCTAAGAGTTGGTAAGACCACTGCGCTAGAAAGCAATAGGTCATGGGTTCGATTCCTTGTCTCATCTTCTAGCCTTCAAGTCATTGATTACAGTACCCACTACTATATCAGATTCAAATCTGCCAGCTGTTGGTAAGACAGCTAAGAGTTGGTAAGACCACTGCGCTAGAAAGCCATAGGTCATGGGTTCGATTCCTTGTCTCATCTTCTAGCCTTCAAGTCATTGATTACAGTACCCACTACTATATCAGATTCAAATCTGCAAGCTGTTGGTAAGGCAGCTAAGAGTTGGTAAGACCACTGTGCTAGAAAGCAATAGGTCATGGGTTCGATTCCTTGTCTCATCTTCTAGCCTTCAAGTCATTGATTACAGTACCCACTACTATATCAGATTCAAATCTGCAAGCTGTTGGTAAGGCAGCTAAGAGTTGGTAAGACCACTGTGCTAGAAAGCCATAGGTCATGGGTTCGATTCCTTGTCTCATCTTCAAGTCTTCAAGTCATTGATTACAGTACCCACTACTATATCAGATTCCAATCTGCCAGCTGTTGGTAAGACAGCTAAGAGTTGGTAAGACCACTGCGCTAGTAAGCAATAGGTCATGGGTTCGATTCCTTGTCTCATCTTCAAGTCTTCAAGTCATTGATTACAGTACCCACTACTATATCAGATTCAAATCTGCCAGCTGTTGGTAAGACAGCTAAGAGTTGGTAAGACCACTGCGCTAGAAAGCCATAGGTCATGGGTTCGATTCCTTGTCTCATCTTCTAGCCTTCAAGTAATTGATTACAGTACCCACTACTATATCAGATTCCAATCTGCCAGCTGTTGGTAAGACAGCTAAGAGTTGGTAAGACCACTGCGCTAGAAAGCAATAGGTCATGGGTTCGATTCCTTGTCTCATCTTCTAGCCTTCAAGTCATTGATTACAGTACCCACTACTATATCAGATTCCAATCTGCCAGCTGTTGGTAAGACAGCTAAGAGTTGGTAAGACCACTGCGCTAGAAAGCAATAGGTCATGGGTTCGATTCCTTGTCTCATCTTCTAGCCTTCAAGTCATTGATTACAGTACCCAATACTCTATCAGATTCCAATCTGCCAGCTGTTGGTAAGACAGCTAAGAGTTGGTAAGACCACTGCGCTAGAAAGCAATAGGTCATGGGTTCGATTCCTTGTCTCATCTTCAAGTCTTCAAGTCATTGATTACAGTACCCACTACTATATCAGATTCCAATCTGCCAGCTGTTAGTAAGACAGCTAAGAGTTGGTAAGACCACTGTGCTAGAAAGCCATAGGTCATGGGTTTATCTTCTAGCCTTCAAGTCATTGATTACAGTACCCACTACTATATCAGATTCCAATCTGCCAGCTGTTAGTAAGACAGCTAAGAGTTGGTAAGACCACTGCACTAGAAAGCAATAGGTCATGGGTTCGATTCTTTGTCTCATCTTCTAGCCTTCAAGTCATTGATTACAGTACCCACTACTACACCTGTATATCAGATTCCACTAGCCTTTGGTATAAAACAGCTAAGACCTCTGCGCTAGTAAGCAAGAGTTCATGAGATCGATTTCCATACAAGCAACCTTGTACTATACATGTACATGTACATGAGAAGTAACAGCACTGAAAATCGTTAAGCTGCTCATCATCATACGAAAGAAGAAGCACTGAAAATCCTTACATTAGAGAGTGAACACGCATTTTCTATTCTCTATTGAATTTCTCGGGAAACATACAAAAATGCAGACAAGAATACTTAATGAAAGCTTTAAATACAAAACATAAGAATCAAGACAAAATACCACTCGGCTCTCGAAAGATTACCCAAACGAAACATTGTTCCTATCAAGGGTTTCTCCAAGCTGAATGGGATACAAGAAACAATTATATAACAAGATTGTAATTATATTTATAAAAAGAAAAAAAGCAAATTACTTTTTAATAATACGTTAAATAAAGTTCAGAGCAAAGTATAGGTAAATTATATGTACATGTAATTATTTATTGTACTTATATGAAATATTAATGCTAAAATCTCGTAAAGTAAATATAATCAAGCTTTAAAAGCACCACAAAAGAAAAACAAACAAAACAAAACATTTAAAAAACGAATAAACATTCACTAACAACCAAACAACATGATTACAAATGAATCGATAAAGTAATATATCAATTAAAAAAGATAAATTAAAATAAATATAAAACAAATATATATACATATTCTGGTGTTTATGACTTCTAACTAGCGCCCTCGAACAAAGATACCGACAATTTGAGAGACCGGCAACATAGGGCAAAATAGATCAGTTGGTAGAGCACCGGTCCGGTATTCCGTCGGTCGAAGGTTCGAGCCCGCCTTCCAATTTTGTTTGTTCACTTTTGCTCTTTGTTCACTTTGTTTAGCGTTTTTGGAAAGCTAAGTTATTTGGACAACGGAGCTAAAACCTAAACCTAAGATTTCAGGATTATTTGTCAACATTAACAGAGGAAAAAATAAACAATTACACAAACAAGATTAAGCAAAGATACTGCAAAAATGCATTCTTTCTGAGAGTTCATTGGCCGATAGAGTAATTCAGACTGCCTGCAGTCAAGTAATGAATTCTTGCTGAAGGTTTAATTGGCCGATAGAGTAATTCAGACCTACAGTACAGTCAAGTTAATGCATTCTTCCACATGAGCAACCACCATATATATTAGATGGAGACATTCTTGATAGAGCAGAGTGATTGAAACATACAGCACAGTGCTGGTTGCATCCAACACTCCTCAGCTAATTTGATATTAGTTGAAGTTGATTGCACAAGTGTGTATCCAGGTACCTTATCATTGTTTGTCTGGACAGGCAAGTTCGCTATCCTCTCTCTCTCGCTCCCTTAGCTAGACTTTATTTTATGACTGTGAGTCTCTCTTCACTCGGATTTCTTTAACTACATGTAAATGCATTTGTCATCATTTCCTTGTGTCTTTTTGTGAAGTTTGTAGTACATGTACATGTACTCTTTAAAACTTGTTTATCTAAAGTAAAGGGGGCTTTAACCAAACCAAGTCTAATCACAAGTAACAAAGGATAAATTGTAACAAAGAAATGTTTTTGTTACATTTCATTTGAATATTTAGTGACATGAATTAAAACTGGATAACTTGTGATTAACTTCAGTCAGCTCCACCTCCCCCTTCCCCTCCCCCTCCCTCTCCCCCTATCCCTATCCCCTCCCCTCTCCCTGCCCTATCCATTCAGATGAGATTGCTAACTGACTGACACTATCATCTTTCTCATAACAGAGGACTTGTCATCAGGTGTCAAGGTGATTGATTTTGGTAATGCTATCCACTGTATCTATGATGAGCTGTCGTTGTACTATGATGACTTTGAGCTGCAGACATTGCTGTATCGGGCACCAGAGGTAAGTCAGTAAATTGATTTGGCCTCTATCTCTAACCCCCTCTGGCATTATTTTCATGGTATCTCTCTTCAATCCTCACCGCTGTGCAAGAAACTAGGCAATTCTTTGTATTTATATAAAGATTACCTTCATCAATTCTATGAACGTAGCCAATAATGTGTGGCTGGTTTAGACTGGAGATCACAAGATCCACGGTTCAAGTCGTCCTCCGCTCACCCAGCGTATTACGGATAGCACTTTGGTGCGTGGGAGTGGAAGACAGGTGTGGCGCTTTGTCTCAACAATTGATCTTCCTGGTCTAGCACTTTAAAAAAGGGATAGACTCCCTCGTTGTATTGCTGATACCGACAATACCTACCGGTACCTTACCTTCCTCAATCCTAGAAATGTAGTCAAATAGTTTAGCTCAGTTGGTAGAGCATCAGACTAAAGGGCACAAGGTCCACGGCTCAAGTCATCCTCTGCTCACCCAACGTATTGATAGCACTTTGGTGTGTGGGGGCTGAACAGTTGGGACGGTATGAACAAAATGTCAGGGTATAACAAGAACTGTACTTTGTACTCAAGTCATGAACTCTAAGGATGCCACAACTCTTGCCCTTGTATTGAATAATTTTTTCACGTGTTTTGTAGCCCAATTGTGTGCTTCCAGGACATACATGTATTGTTTCTTTAACCAGTTCGTGTCAGATGACATGAATACAAGCAAAGTTTTTCCGGAATTAAAAAAGATGACAGATAAACACGTCACGATCAAGGCCAGAAATATCTGTCAGCGACCGGCTCCAATGAGTGAGGCTGGAAATATTAGAGTGTGCCGAATTTATTAGAATATGGTCTGAACCTGTCTCAGATCTAGGTTCGTGAACAACAATCCTGCGCCTGGGCCCGGTCGATGTCAAAGTAATCCTGGCACAAACTGGTTAGTAAATAACTTGGCTGCGGTTTAAAATTTGCTAGTCTGGTTCCTTAACCAGTTCGCGCCGGATGACGTATATAAACGCAAAAATTTCCCCAGATTCAAAACGGATGACGGATAAACACGCCAAGTTCAAGTTCGGAAATGTATGTCAGCAGCGGGCAAGGCCGGAAATGCGTGGGTGTGCTTCCCGGCACTATCAGCCTGAACACGCTTCGGATTGAGTTTCGTTAAAAATAATCCCGCCCGTGGGCTCGGCGATGTTAAAATAATCCCGGCGCGAACTGGTTAACCGGATAATTCTCTGACGTCTATAAATTGCGCTGTTCCTTCTTAAGTGGGGTCTGCGAACCAGACTGCAAGAATAATTTAGTTTTTAATGTTTTTTTTTTCAATATCTATGAACCAACAACTTTTAACAGATAAGCAAAACAACATTTGCTATAAATTATTATTCCCCTAGTCCTTCCATTTTTGAAAATTACAAAAAAAGCAAATGGTGTATTTACTACTAGTACCTTTAATATACCAATTTGATTTGTGACATGGCACCAATTTCACACCTACATGTACATGTTTTGTAAGGCCAAGTAACACAAATAACATGTTGATCGTCCCCGCCCGCTCCGATTTTGGACCCCGCATCGATTTTTTTGTTATTTGTTATTTAAAAAAAATATATAACAAAATATATTTAAAAAATAATAATTTCAGAGCCCTAACTCTTATACCTATTTTCAAGTGTATCCTTCATTTTTATTTTTAATTACGATTGACTACCAGTATATTTTATTGGTTTGAAGTCTGTATTTTGTATTGTCAATAAACCTGAAGGTTAGCACCAGGATCAGTTGATAGTTGGGATGGGCAGCGTTATCTCACCACCGCAAATGATTCTCATCTCGCCTCATTAAACACTGAGTTGCACGCTCCTTGCATTAAAGTTGTGGCCTGAGGATTTTATCCAATAACACAGACAGTTTAAGGCCAACTCCTTGGCAACATTGACCATGACAATATGAACCAGCATCACTTTCCAAATTGGTCATGGGGGGGGGGGGGGGGGGGGGGGGGTGGATAGGTAGGGAAAGGAAAGGAATAAATGCATTGACTTCCTCATTGTTGACATTTTTATTTTTCATACTATTATTTGAACGGTTTGTATTTATATTGTGTGATTATTTGTAATGATTTTTTGGATGCCAACATTGGAATATGTGAATAAACTTGAAACACTTCTGACCCTTTAGGAAAATTATCAGACTGACTTATGAAGAGATTTCCATTACAATGTACATGATTTATTTATTGGTTGTGCCCTTTAACCCTAACCTCCAAAATCCTCTTTGCAAATTGCAGGATTTAGGGCACTTGGAAGTTGATGCATTGGGGGAATTTGCAAGATTCTGGGCATTTGGGAGGATAATACAGGATTCAGGTCATTTCTTCTTTTTTTCCCAAAATTGCAGACCTACAATATAGTTGTAATGAACTGTTAGTCTTTTAGTCATCATTTCAGTAAACGTGTAAAGTTGTTGTTTTGTAATGGTGTTTCCATGGTGTTATAGCCTTGACCATTAGACAGCGTACCATCATTCTGAATGCATTATGTCATCTCTCACTGATTGTCAACAGCGTCATGACCAGACATCATCATTCATTTCAGATGAGTTTTTAATCAATTTGCCGGTCATATTGTGTTGTTGTGTAACCATGGAACCTGGACCTTAATACTTGGAGTCATTAAGAATAACCATTTGTCATTCTGTTGGAGCTGACGTGATTAAATTTAATATTTGTCCATTTATTATTAGACCTTGTTCATGTAAATGATGTACCTCTACAGTGGTAAGGGAGTGACATTAACAGAAATGTAGTGAATGCCAAACACTACTAAGCACTATTCCAAGGGCTTATTTACTGGGCAAGTTAAATGAAAAACAAGTTCTGGAATATTACTACAGCCTGTATCGCTATTTCAAATATATCAAATATTCAAATATAAACTGAATATTTTAATAGCATTTTGCAGGTTTTTTTGTTACCAGGCTCAATCGTTTGTTACAAAGATGTCGAAGACAAAGATGTCATGGACCAGTACTACACATCACAAACTGTACATGTAATGCCTTGTGCTTTTAGAGGAGAGGTATTTTGTTGCAGAGCTTGACAAATTCTGGGCACGGACAGTGCCGGGAAAACGACGCCCGGGATTTAGGAAACCAGTTTCCCATTCTATACTAACTGTATTGCATGTATGTTTTTCAGCGAATCAAACTCAATAATTGTGTACCGTTACCACAATATTCACCCACAAATAAAGTTTAATATCATTGCCATTCAGTAACTTCATATTCCAAAACAAAATATATACCTTTAAAAATATATATGTATAAACAGTGTATATAACAAATTAAGGTTAAGTTTCGAATATTCGGTCTTAACACAGTTTTGAATATCGAATACTAAATTATTTGAAAAAAAAACAGCCCTAAAAATTGCAGCTGTAATATGTTTTTACCCTTCAAAGTTTTATAATCTTGCAAATTTATCACTTTTTTTAAATTATGGATATCATTTTGGAATTAGTGTACACTCTTTTCATATTTTAGAAAGTGCAATAATAGATTTAATTTCCATTTTAATTTTACAGAACAATCAAATTCAAGCTGGTATTTAACTGCATAATTAACACACTTATGATTATAATCTCACTGTTGTTTCCTCACACTGTCATCATTTGTTACGATCGATGCCTTTTATGTTTGCCGCCACTTTAATAAATGAAAGCAGCCAAACCCAGCATCTGTTGTATTGAATCATTTGCAGCAGGTTTTATCAGGTCCGAGTCTGTCGATATTTTGCATATTGAACCAACTCATCAAACAATTGCAGCTGATTATACACATTTATTATGGAAACCTCCTCCAAATTCCCACAGAGTCAACACCAAATTACTCCTCAAATTTGCCATTTCTTCCCTACTTGTGATATTGGAATGTCATTTATCAACTTTTGTCCAGAAAATACTGACTCAAGCTTTGATAAATAGGGACATTGCTGTACATAGTGGGCAGGATTTGTTCACACTTTTTGCAGCATTACGAACTTTGTATTGTTGTTATATAGATACATGTACATCGATGTTGCTCTCGTTCAGATGTACAAATTGTTGTAAACACTGTATAATGTACATGTATATTTTTATCATTTGACCTTGTTTAGTCATCAATCACTAGTTAAAGTTAAGGAGATGTACATTATCTATGTGAACAACATTTGTTTCCCATTTTAAATTCCACCGATAGCTCAAAGACACATTTCATCTTTTATTGTCTTTACAGAGGTAATTTCTATTGGGGTTTGGATTTCAGGGTAACCCCATTTAACGATTTCAACATTACACCGCTACATATAATTTTTCGCTACTACCGGTATGCCTCATCACCCCTTTACATGCCCCTACCCCCCCTCCTCCCCCCACCATGCCCCCCATGCCCCCCCACCACCATGCCCCCATTGCCCCCCACCACCATGCCCCCCACCACCATGCCCCCCAATTACCATGCCCCCCACCACCATGCCCTCCACCACCATGCCCTCCACCACCATGCCCTCCACCACCATGCCCCCCACCACCATGCCCCCCAATCACCATGCCCCCCCCCACCACCATGCCCCCCCCCCCCCACCACCATGCCCCCCCCCCCCCCCCACCACCATGCCCCCCCCCCCCATCACCATGCCCCCCCCCCCCCATCACCATGCCCCCCCCCCATCACCATGCCCCCCCCCACCACCATGCCCCCATTGCCCCCCCCCCACCACCATGCCCCCATTGCCCCCCCCACCACCATGCCCCCATTGCCCCCCCCCACCACCATGCCCCCCCCATCACCATGCCCCCCCCCCCATCACCATGCCCCCCCCATCACCATGCCCCCCCCCCATCACCATGCCCCCCCACCACCATGCCCCCCATTGCCCCCCCCCCCTCACCACCACCATTGCCCCCCCCCCACCATTTCCCCCCCCCCCACCACCACCATTGCCCCCCCCCCCCCCACCACCAATGCCCCCCCCCCCCACCACCAATGCCCCCCCCCCTTCCATTCCCCCCCCCCACCCTTCCATTCCCCCCCCCAATGACCACCCCCTGTAATGCCTTCAACATGCCCTCCCAAAATGCCCCACCAACATGCCCCTAAACAACCCTCTGCCTCTGATGACCCTCTGACGACCCCCTGCCTCTGACACCCCCTTGTAACCTTAAAAAGTCCCAGTTTTTATGTGACAAAGTTGATAATAGAAATGTCCAGAAACCATGTCATTTACTGTGTACTGTCACAGGCACGCGGGAACGGGGGGTGTAGGGGGTGCTGCCGCCCCCCTAGGATTTTGGGGTGGGGGTGCTGCAATGTACTAAAACACGGTAAACCCCCTACTTTTGAGACCTAGTAATAGTATACGCACATCTTATCATAAGTATACTTGAATACTTACGTGATCAAAAATAAAAATTCTTAAAAATGGAAAACTATAATTATAAAATAGGCCTACAAACAATATAAAACTTCAAAATGTTTCACCCCTGTGACGACGTTCTCGAAAGCGCCATTCAAATCCACCCCCATGCATCGCGCACTGTGGCCCAAATGCATGCATTTGTGCCCGGATGTTCAATCGTGACCTTACACGGTTTATTTAAAACATGGCAGTATTAACAAACAAAATAAATAGTCATTTATCAAGACTTTTGGGCATTAGTTGAAATTACATGGAAAATCACAATTTTTTAACAAACTCACTCTTTTGGGGGCGGGAACAACCTTTATAATTAGAGGGTGGGCAAAATAGAAATTACAAAAATTATACATTATTTCAAACTCATGTCATTTTTGTTTCTCATTTTGGACTAAGTAGTTTAAGCAATAAATAAATAAAAAAGCTAAATTATAACTTGTATTTCATTTTTATGTAAGGGGAAGTGCATTTTTTTAGCAAAAAATGAAAAAATTATACAAATGTGTTTTTTTATAAAAACGTGCAAATTAGAAATAGTAAATAGTAAATTAGATGTCCGAGATTGACTGTCTGATTAAAGAAAACGTTTAAAGAATCTAAGAAAAAGAACAAAATAACCTGAACATTTGTAAATTTGATTGCACATTTCAGTTGTTAAAGGTAGATACACCATTGGTATTTGCTTGAATTATCAAAAATTTTTAAATATCTTTTACACTTTACAAATGCAGTAAAAGTGTCAATTAAACGCAGAGCATCTATAAACTCAAAGCTCCCAGGGCCCTTAAGCGGGCCCCGGACCACACGCCGTAATGGCTTCGCGCTTCGCGCTCGCACAAAATTTTGTAAAATAAAGTCCGCACCCCCTGGAAAAAATGGGTTCCAGCGGGCCTGTACTGTCACTCACATTCCTTATTTTCCTTAATGGTCAATAATCCATCTGAATGTCTTGTGTGTGCTAAATGAATAGACATCGCCCAGAAATATCCAGCTTCACAGAATTCAACCTTGAAACTTGTGCTTTAGATCTCTTCCAGTTAATAATTGTCACTCTAATTGTGTCATGTTGGCACGTGCTCAAGGTGGGTTAATATTTCTGAGAACCATAACCTTGAAATAATGCATTGTGTACTCTGTAAGGGCGTTCATCACAACAATGAAATTTTGGTTCATAAAGAAAAGCGGCCCCTGTTATCTGATTGCCATTATTTATTATTAGTACCAACCATGCCTGTCAAAAGGGCAGGGATGAATGGGGTTGATGAGAATGCATCATTGTACATGTATGGAGGTGTAGATCACCTGCCATGAGACACTACAGACAAATTACAGATACAGTACAGGGGACAATTTCATAGAGCTGCTAAGCACAACAATTTGCTTAGCATGACAATTTGTCCTTGGCAAAAACAAGGTTACAGACCAACTTTTTACCTGATCTTTATTGTTCTGGATTGATAATCAGCTGTTTTCTTGCTTAGCATGAAAAACATGTATAATTTTGGCTAGTTACCTGTTTTTAATGAGCAAGACTTTTTGTGCTAAGCAAATATTTGTGCTTAGCAGCTCTATGAAATTGGGCCCAGATCTAAAGTACAGATCCTTGGCTGTACATGTACATTCTGCATCAGCATTTTTTTTCTTTTGTTCAACCATTACACTCAGTGATTTTGTTTTTTTGTTATTTTCATCTTGTACATGCAGTTTTTTTTTAAATGCGTTTATTTTTAGCATTGGGCCGCTCGGGAGTCACTTGAATAACTATTTTATTAAATCTAAAACCTACACAAATATCAGTAAGTTCCTCAGTTTCGTAAAAAAACCAAAAAAACGGTAAACCTGCATAATTTCACTGTTTTTTGCATGGGAGAGCAAAACAGCAGGTTCCTTGCACACTACCCGCTTTCGAAAGCCCTCACTCGTTACATTGTGACCAAGCTGCTTTCGGCCTAGCTGCTTATGAATATGCCTATTATCAGCTTTCTTGTGATATAAAACCTATTTTGATTGGTTAAATAAGTTTGTCAGAACAAAGGCTTTAAAGAGCATTGACCATCAGCAGCTAGGGTCTGAAATGACCCTTTTATCTAAAGGTCCCGGATGCGCTAGCACGCGAAGCATCACTTGTTACATCATCAATTGCCACATCATCAATTGCCACTCATAATCTTTCATCGTCAAATGCTACAATACTACAATATTTAGTATAGATTTTATATATTAGTAATATGTAAGACTATGTTTGAAGCTATCACTGCCTAAGTGGATTAATGGGTTCTTCTGTGAATAAATACAATATCATACAAATGTAGTAAATGTAATTATTAAGGCTTCTATCACACAGCAAGGGCTGAGATGCTTGTATCAATAGTCAGTAATTAGTCCCTGCCTAGCAGATGTTTACGTGGTTATCCCTTTTTTCAGCATTGTGGTAACCCAATCTATATTTAGTTGTCCATCTGGTCTGAATCCTGTGTCAGTGTTCACAAATCTTTTTTAAATCCAACCAATTGAAGGTGATTTAAGTGTGGTCACAGCTATTCATATAAAGGTACAAGGGTCAGTTGATCCGTTGTCACCTGGGCTTTGGCTATAGTAGCCTCTTGGATAAAATGGACATCTTTATCCCTCAAGCTGAAATGTTACAGCCAGTAATTCCTTACAAAGTTCTAGACGAAAATAGGAAGCAAAGATGGCCAAGACAAATCTGGCCAAACAAAGGACAGGTGTCACTGAGTTATAACTTTTTTTTTCTGGTTTTTTGTTTGTTTTCAATTTCTCCAGAATTCCTACAATCTCCGTGCTGCATTTCTTTCCTTGTACATGTTTTTTTTTTCACATACATTATTTCTCTTCATGTTGAGTGGTTCATGCATGCTTTTTCTCCAGCTTTTTCTCTAGTGTCAAGCTTTTCCTGAAACCAGTAGACATGTCTGGACTTGCCCACTTGGCATCATTTCTAAGCATTTTTGTTTAGTTTTATTTGTTTCTTTACAATCTGTCCTTGCCTTGGCCATCACCTGATGGGTCCTATGCATTATTCAATTGCCATTCTTAAGTGTCATCCCTAAGTCCAGCTATATAGAGACAGATTAGAAGTGTGTGTGTGCATGTGCATGTGTGTGGGGGGGGGGGGGGGGGGGGGGGGGGGGGGTTAGTTAGGGTAGCTCATCCTGAGTTTGAAGTCAGATACTGTGATAGGGGTGAGATATGGGTGGTGGTGATGCCATAGGCTAAGAGTTTGTTGGAACCCTGCCAAAAAATGAGGTAATGATGACTGGTTTGTGTTGCCATGGTAGTGCTTTTGATACAGTAGAGCTCGGTAGTTTGTGTGTTCAGTGGAACAGAAATGATTCTAACTATTAGAGGGTTTGTCTTGTAGGGTTTCTTTCTTTCTTTAGTTGGAATTGAGCCAAGTGATGCAGCGATGAGTTGGCAGATTGAGGCCGAGTTCATTTTCTGGATGGCTGATTTCTATTTCTCAGAATAGGGAGGCACAATGGAGCGATGTTGAATTTAGAGGAGAGTGGGAATATTTATAGGTTGGAAATTGGTGAAAATTTAGGGAAAGAAAGTAATGAGATAAAAACATCAAGGGGAAGACCAGACAGTACTTAAAGGTAGGACACAACATTTGCAGATATCAAAAATATTTACATTAGAATTATTAAGAAGTATTTTACTTATTTAAAGGTAAATAATGATTCAAGGCATCCAGCAAAATGATTGCGCTAGATATCCTGTAATTGTTCAGAAAATTCACGATCCTCGGACGGCGATCGCGAAAAAACAATAACAACATGAGAATAGCTGCACGACGCAGGTTAAAAACAAACGCCGTTTTTTCTTGCTTTTCTCAGCATCCATGGATGTAAAACTTTGGACAGGTTAAATGATATTTAAATGATATTTACTATAAAATACAACCCCCCAAATCTACCCAGTCATGATAATATAAACAATTACCAATTGTGTATCCTACCTTTAAACAGATCTCCCCAATACTCAATGATCTCCTCAACTCTCAATAGTCTCCTCAACTCTCAATGATTTTCCCGACTCTCATGGTTTCCCCGACTCTTAATGGTCTCCCTGACTTTCAATGGTCTCCCGGACTCTCATTGATCTCCCCGACTCTCAATGGTCTACCCGACTCTCAATGATCTACCCGACTCTTAATGATCTACCCGACTCTTAATGATCTCCCCGTCTCTCGATGGTCTCCCCGTCTCTTAATGATCTTCCCGACTCTGAATGATCTTCCCGACTCTGAATGGTCTCCCCGACTCTCAATGGCCTCCCCGACTCTCAATGGCCTCCCCGACTCTCAATGGTCTCCCCGACTCTCAGTGGTCTCCCCGACTCTCAGTGGTCTCCCCGACTCTCAATGGTCTCCCCGACTCTCAATGGTCTCCCCGACTCTCAATGGTCTCCCCGACTCTCAATGGTCTTCCCGACTCTCAATGGTCTCCCCGACTCTCAATGGTCTTTCCGACTCTCAATGGTCTCCCCGACTCTCAATGGTCTCCCCGACTCTCAATGGTATCTTCGTCTCTCAATGGTCTCCCCGACTCTCAATGGTCTCCCCGACTCTCAATGGTCTCCCCGACTCTCAATGGCCTCCCCGACTCTCAATGGCCTCCCCGACTCTCAATGGCCTCCACGACTCTCAATGGTCTCCCCGACTCTCAATGGTCTCTCCCCGACTCTGAATGGTCTCCCCGACTCTCAATGGTCTCCCCGACTCTCAATGGTCTCCCCGACTCTCAATGGTCTCCCCGACTCTCAATGGTCTCCCCGACTCTCAATGGCCTCCCCGACTCTCAATGGCCTCCCCGACTCTCAATGGTCTCCCCGACTCTCAGTGGTCTCCCCGACTCTCAGTGGTCTCCCCGACTCTCAATGGTCTCCCCGACTCTCAATGGTCTCCCCGACTCTCAATGGTCTCCCCGACTCTCAATGGTCTTCCCGACTCTCAATGGTCTCCCCGACTCTCAATGGTCTTTCCGACTCTCAATGGTCTCCCCGACTCTCAATGGTCTCCCCGACTCTCAATGGTATCTTCGTCTCTCAATGGTCTCCCCGACTCTCAATGGTCTCCCCGACTCTCAATGGTCTCCCCGACTCTCAATGGCCTCCCCGACTCTCAATGGCCTCCCCGACTCTCAATGGCCTCCACGACTCTCAATGGTCTCCCCGACTCTCAATGGTCTCTCCCCGACTCTGAATGGTCTCCCCGACTCTCAATGGTCTCCCCGACTCTCAATGGTCTCCCCGACTCTCAATGGTCTCCCCGACTCTCAATGGTCTCCCCGACTCTCAATGGTCTCCCCGACTCTCAATGGTATGCCCGACTCTCAATGGTATCCTTGCTCTCAATGATCTCCCCGACTCTCAATGGTCTCCCCGACTCTCAGTGGTCTCCCCGACTCTCAGTGGTCTCCCCGACTCTCAATGGTCTCCCCGACTCTCAATGGTATGCCCGACTCTCAATGGTATCCTTGCTCTCAATGATCTCCCCGACTCTCAATGGTCTCCCCGACTCTCAGTGGTCTCCCCGACTCTCAGTGGTCTCCCCGACTCTCAATGGTCTCCCCGACTCTCAATGGTCTCCCCGACTCTCAATGGTCTCTCCCCGACTCTGAATGGTCTCCCCGACTCTCAATGGTCTCCCCGACTCTCAATGGTCTCCCCGACTCTCAATGGTCTCCCCGACTCTGAATGGTCTCCCCGACTCTCAATGGCCTCCCCGACTCTCAATGGCCTCCCCGACTCTCAATGGTCTCCCCGACTCTCAGTGGTCTCCCCGACTCTCAGTGGTCTCCCCGACTCTCAATGGTCTCCCCGACTCTCAATGGTCTCCCCGACTCTCAATGGTCTCCCCGACTCTCAATGGTCTTCCCGACTCTCAATGGTCTCCCCGACTCTCAATGGTCTTTCCGACTCTCAATGGTCTCCCCGACTCTCAATGGTCTCCCCGACTCTCAATGGTCTCCCCGACTCTCAATGGTATCTTCGTCTCTCAATGGTCTCCCCGACTCTCAATGGTCTCCCCGACTCTCAATGGTCTCCCCGACTCTCAATGGCCTCCCCGACTCTCAATGGCCTCCCCGACTCTCAATGGCCTCCACGACTCTCAATGGTCTCCCCGACTCTCAATGGTCTCTCCCCGACTCTGAATGGTCTCCCCGACTCTCAATGGTCTCCCCGACTCTCAATGGTCTCCCCGACTCTCAATGGTCTCCCCGACTCTCAATGGTCTCCCCGACTCTCAATGGTCTCCCCGACTCTCAATGGTATGCCCGACTCTCAATGGTATCCTTGCTCTCAATGATCTCCCCGACTCTCAATGGTCTCCCCGACTCTCAGTGGTCTCCCCGACTCTCAGTGGTCTCCCCGACTCTCAGTGGTCTCCCCGACTCTCAATGGTCTCCCCGACTCTCAATGGTCTCCCCGACTCTCAATGGTCTTCCCGACTCTCAATGGTCTCCCCGACTCTCAATGGTCTTTCCGACTCTCAATGGTCTCCCCGACTCTCAATGGTCTCCCCGACTCTCAATGGTATCTTCGTCTCTCAATGATCTCCCCAACTTTCAATGGTCTCCCCAACTTTCAATGGTCTCCCCAACTTTCAATGGTCTACCCGACTCTCAATGATCTCCCCGGCCAACTCTCAATGATCTCCCCACACTCAATTATCTCCCGAACTCTCCGGGGCTTTCTCATCATTGATGAAGGGGTACCTGGGCACACAGAGCTGCTAAGGTCACTGGTAGCTTTTCTAATTTAGTGATCTGCAACAATGTTTACATGTTGAGCTTTACCAAGCTTTGGTGAACTGTAAAATGTCATGAGTAAGTCTGATTTTGTCATCAGTCGCACTTCATGAAACAATTCCATGTAAACATGTTATGATGTCAACTGGTTTGGTGAGCTAATTTGTATTATTACATCTGTGTATCATAGGAGCATCCAGTAGTACATGTAGTATAAAATACACAACGTTCAGCGACAGACTTGAATTGTTTTAGAATCTATCCAGCATATGGTGTTTTCATTTCATAAGGTGCTGTTACTAACAGATCCATGGGATCATAAAGTCTTTAGTCGGATGGCAAATAAATCCTATCTGGGAAGATTCTTACACGTACGTGATATGCAAGTAATAAGTCTTGGTACTCTAGCGTTAAGTATCTAGTATGCCCTTTGTTGTTGTCTAGCTGTGACTGTCAGGCTTGAATTGTACATGATGTGCATATCAATTGCTGTGATGTGTGTCCCTGGAAATCTGGTCCCAAATTCCAAACACATAATACGCTCAGCTAAATATACAATGAATACATTGATGTTACTTGTTGCAGAGTTGTATTTGAGTCCCTGCAAGTCGTTGCACAAGTCGTTGCACAAGTCGTTGCACAAGTCGTTGCACAAGTCCCGACTCTTAATGATCTCCCCGTCTCTCGATGGTCTCCCCGTCTCTTAATGATCTTCCCGACTCTGAATGATCTTCCCGACTCTGAATGGTCTCCCCGACTCTCAATGGCCTCCCCGACTCTCAATGGCCTCCCCGACTCTCAATGGTCTCCCCGACTCTCAGTGGTCTCCCCGACTCTCAGTGGTCTCCCCGACTCTCAATGGTCTCCCCGACTCTCAATGGTCTCCCCGACTCTCAATGGTCTCCCCGACTCTCAATGGTCTTCCCGACTCTCAATGGTCTCCCCGACTCTCAATGGTCTTTCCGACTCTCAATGGTCTCCCCGACTCTCAATGGTCTCCCCGACTCTCAATGGTATCTTCGTCTCTCAATGGTCTCCCCGACTCTCAATGGTCTCCCCGACTCTCAATGGTCTCCCCGACTCTCAATGGCCTCCCCGACTCTCAATGGCCTCCCCGACTCTCAATGGCCTCCACGACTCTCAATGGTCTCCCCGACTCTCAATGGTCTCTCCCCGACTCTGAATGGTCTCCCCGACTCTCAATGGTCTCCCCGACTCTCAATGGTCTCCCCGACTCTCAATGGTCTCCCCGACTCTCAATGGTCTCCCCGACTCTCAATGGTCTCCCCGACTCTCAATGGTATGCCCGACTCTCAATGGTATCCTTGCTCTCAATGATCTCCCCGACTCTCAATGGTCTCCCCGACTCTCAGTGGTCTCCCCGACTCTCAGTGGTCTCCCCGACTCTCAATGGTCTCCCCGACTCTCAATGGTCTCCCCGACTCTCAATGGTCTCCCCGACTCTCAATGGTCTTCCCGACTCTCAATGGTCTCCCCGACTCTCAATGGTCTTTCCGACTCTCAATGGTCTCCCCGACTCTCAATGGTCTCCCCGACTCTCAATGGTATCTTCGTCTCTCAATGATCTCCCCAACTTTCAATGGTCTCCCCAACTTTCAATGGTCTCCCCAACTTTCAATGGTCTACCCGACTCTCAATGATCTCCCCGGCCAACTCTCAATGATCTCCCCACACTCAATTATCTCCCGAACTCTCCGGGGCTTTCTCATCATTGATGAAGGGGTACCTGGGCACACAGAGCTGCTAAGGTCACTGGTAGCTTTTCTAATTTAGTGATCTGCAACAATGTTTACATGTTGAGCTTTACCAAGCTTTGGTGAACTGTAAAATGTCATGAGTAAGTCTGATTTTGTCATCAGTCGCACTTCATGAAACAATTCCATGTAAACATGTTATGATGTCAACTGGTTTGGTGAGCTAATTTGTATTATTACATCTGTGTATCATAGGAGCATCCAGTAGTACATGTAGTATAAAATACACAACGTTCAGCGACAGACTTGAATTGTTTTAGAATCTATCCAGCATATGGTGTTTTCATTTCATAAGGTGCTGTTACTAACAGATCCATGGGATCATAAAGTCTTTAGTCGGATGGCAAATAAATCCTATCTGGGAAGATTCTTACACGTACGTGATATGCAAGTAATAAGTCTTGGTACTCTAGCGTTAAGTATCTAGTATGCCCTTTGTTGTTGTCTAGCTGTGACTGTCAGGCTTGAATTGTACATGATGTGCATATCAATTGCTGTGATGTGTGTCCCTGGAAATCTGGTCCCAAATTCCAAACACATAATACGCTCAGCTAAATATACAATGAATACATTGATGTTACTTGTTGCAGAGTTGTATTTGAGTCCCTGCAAGTCGTTGCACAAGTCGTTGCACAAGTCGTTGCACAAGTCGTTGCACAAGTCGTTGCACAAGTCGTTGCACAAGTCGTTGCACAAGTCCTTGCACAAGTCGTTGCACAAGTCCTTGCACAAGTCCTTGCACAAGTCCTTGCACAAGTCCTTGCACAAGTCCTTGCACAAGTCCTTGCACAAGTCCTTGCACAAGTCCTTGCACAAGTCCTTGCACAAGTCCTTGCACAAGTCCTTGCACAAGTCCTTGCACAAGTCCTTGCACAAGTCCTTGCACAAGTCCTTGCACAAGTCCTTGCACAAGTCCTTGCACAAGTCCTTGCACAAGTCCTTGCACAAGTCCTTGCACAAGTCCTTGCACAAGTCCTTGCACAAGTCCTTGCACAAGTCCTTGCACAAGTCCTTGCACAAGTCCTTGCACAAGTCCTTGCACAAGTCCTTGCACAAGTCCTTGCACAAGTCCTTGCACAAGTCCTTGCACAAGTCCTTGCACAAGTCCTTGCACAAGTCCTTGCACAAGTCCTTGCACAAGTCCTTGCACAAGTCCTTGCACAAGTCCTTGCACAAGTCCTTGCACAAGTCCTTGCACAAGTCCTTGCACAAGTCCTTGCACAAGTCCTTGCACAAGTCCTTGCACAAGTCCTTGCACAAGTCCTTGCACAAGTCCTTGCACAAGTCCTTGCACAAGTCCTTGCACAAGTCCTTGCACAAGTCCTTGCACAAGTCCTTGCACAAGTCCTTGCACAAGTCCTTGCACAAGTCCTTGCACAAGTCCTTGCACAAGTCCTTGCACAAGTCCTTGCACAAGTCCTTGCACAAGTCCTTGCACAAGTCCTTGCACAAGTCCTTGCACAAGTCCTTGCACAAGTCCTTGCACAAGTCCTTGCACAAGTCCTTGCACAAGTCCTTGCACAAGTCCTTGCACAAGTCCTTGCACAAGTCCTTGCACAAGTCCTTGCACAAGTCCTTGCACAAGTCCTTGCACAAGTCCTTGCACAAGTCCTTGCACAAGTCCTTGCACAAGTCCTTGCACAAGTCCTTGCACAAGTCCTTGCACAAGTCCTTGCACAAGTCCTTGCACAAGTCCTTGCACAAGTCCTTGCACAAGTCCTTGCACAAGTCCTTGCACAAGTCCTTGCACAAGTCCTTGCACAAGTCCTTGCACAAGTCCTTGCACAAGTCCTTGCACAAGTCCTTGCACAAGTCCTTGCACAAGTCCTTGCACAAGTCGTTGCACATGTCCTTGCACATGTCCTTGCACATGTCCTTGCACATGTCCTTGCACATGTCCTTGCACATGTCCTTGCACATGTTCACCAGTCTTTTTACAAGTCCAGTCACAAGTCCACTCATAAAGCCAGTCAGAACTAAATGTCTAGTGTGCATGTCTCTTTTGTAACCTCTGCTCATATCTGTGACATTTTCTGTTTTAACCATCAATCCAGACTTAGATTTAGTCTCTGTTATCCCCTTGATGTGCCGTAGAGCGTTGGTGTTTGGATTCATCTGGTAGCTGTCTTAGTAATAACCAGTTTGCCCCAGGATTATTTTGACATTGACCGGGCCCAGGCAGGGGATTGTTTTTCACGAGCCTCGATCCGAGACGGGTTCAGGCCGGCATCTGTGGGTAGCACATCCTAAAATGTCCGGCCTCGCTCACTGCAAGTCGGTCACTGGCAGATATTTCCGGCCTAGCTCGTGACGTATTTTATTTATTTTTAATTGTAGAAAAATGTGCGTGTACATACACGGCATCCTACACAAATTGTGTAGAAATGTTGCTATAAACTTGTTCTTGAGTTTGTTGGGGTGTTTTTTGGTTAGTTTTTTAAGAAAGAATTAGGAAACATGTATAATAAAGTTGGGGTGTCTATGGGTAAAGAGAATGAATTTCATTTTTCGGTCAAGTTTGTCCTTTTTGCATTGGGGCTGCCAGACATCAATGGCCCTATAGTTTCTAAGTTCATGGTGTAACACAGATTCCCAGTTTGACAGACCCATCAATTCTTTTGGTACATTGCGTTATGGGGACAATCCATAGGGATTGTGTTTTAAGTGAAATCTCTCTAATCTCAAACTCAGAACACTCTAAAATTCAAAAATGTTCAACATCACCCTAATTCTTCTTCTACAATTTCTTTCATTATACCCTACCCCAATTTTACCTTGTTCTACCTTTACTGAAGACCCAACGCGCTATGGGGACTCGAAAATGTCCCCACTACTCGGTCTGGTTTTTTCAAACAAAAGAGCCTGTCCCCCCACAACTAGGTGGAGGCTCGTACACCTGTACAGGTAATAATATACCTGTTGGATTGTAGCTGTTCTCAGGTCTAATAGTAATATCATTGGGCTTGCCTCATCTATAATGCATTGCTTGGGGTTATAACATACATTACTATAGTAATGTTTAAGGTAGCAACATTATCATAGCCCTTAAACACGTGTGGAATCACTGGCACAGTATTTCAGCTGGGATGATTAGGTCACTGGACTCCATTCTTGATCAAGAGAGGGCGCTGTAAGGCCTAACAATTATGAAATGTGAAGGGACTGTTTCCCAAAATGGTCCTTCAATGTTGTTCTCTTTCCCATTTTTCCCATTGAGAGGGTACACATGAATGGACAGCGTCTCAAGTTCCCTAAGATGTCATTTTCCATGTTTCCATGTTTTCAAGGCTTCTGTTATGCTAGGAGTCCACTGGGCCAGCGCCAGTTGGTGCCAGTTCGCGCCAAAGATTATGTGATTGGCGCGTAGTGGCTCGCTGTGGCGCCGAATTAATGTCCGCTCGGCATGTGTCGCCAAGTGGAATAAACTGGGTGCCTTATGGCGTGCGCCAAATGCCACCCGGCTTGCTCCAAAATGTTGCGCCAGTTTGCGCCAGTTTGCGCCATTACACGGCCATTTGATTCTAAAATTCACCCTGTTGGCGCCATTCGCGCCAATAGACGGCTACTTTGCGCCACTTGGTGATTAGTTTGTGCCAAAGGTCGCCAAATTGGTTTGAACTTGCCGCCGCTTGGCGCTACTTGCCGACTATATAAATACCGGCCATCGGCTACCTGGTTCAGACCCTCCTTAGCTGCTGTAACAACATCTCATGAACAACATCTCTACTAAATATTTTCATTGGCGCAACTTGGCACGCGCCATTACATTCCAGTGGATTCCAATAGGCGGATTGTTTGCGCCAAAGGGCGATATGTTCGCGCCATTTGGTGCCACTTGGCGGACACTTGGTGCTGATTGCTCGATGCAAGTGGCGCGACGAAAATTTCAAACATTTTGAAATTTTCTTGCCGCCACATTCAAATTTGGTGCCGTTACGGGCCACCACGAGTTGGGAGGCAGTTTGAACCACTACACGCCACTAGGCACCTTATTGGCGACACTAGGCACCACAGCAAATTGCATTGGCGCGAACTGGCACCAACTGGCGCTGGCCCAGTGGACTCCTAGCATTATCCCATCAATTGTTTGTTACACTCCTCTTTATTACACTCCTCTTTATTACTGTACATGTACTTCAACCAAATAGTAGTACATCAAAGACATCTTTTGTATTTCTTATTTAAGTCCCAAGTGGCCACAATGAGCAAGTTTTCACTGTGCATGTCTATGACTATGACACAAGTTGGGTGTGTATTTACGGGTAGTTTGGGAACCGGGTACCCGATTAGAAACAACGGAAGTATACCTATAGTACCCGATTACAAACAACACAAGTGTACCGGGTACCCGATTACAAACAACACGAGTACACCTGGTACTTGTAGAAGAAATTTACCCAAGTACCTGATCCCAAAATTAAAATCTTAGAAGTTGCCGTTCAGCTTGTTCTTAAAGATTACTAGAATTTATGTAATTTGTAAAATTGGCAACAGGTATACTTGATTCTATAATCTGAGACTGGTTTCTGACATCAACGGGCAGGTATCTGGTCCCGATGTACACTCCTAGCTTTGCCACGATAATGTACAATGCACATTAATTATTTATAGTATCATTGTCATTACATGGATTCACTATCACTACTACAGTACAGTTTTGTGACCCTACTCCCCCCTGTCTGATTCTATACTGATGACCCTCAGTTTATCATTATTTATTATCAGATTTTATCTATTGGAATATCCCTGTCATCATACTCAAATCTCTTTGACAAGATTATTTCTGTACTGGTACGAAGCATTAATTATGTATACATATTATGACTTTGGGATTACCACAACAAGCTGTAGTCATAGCCAGTCACCCTATATGCTAACCCTAAGTGACTAAACCATGATGAACCAAGCCACACATCCCACAATGATGCAATCATGTTTCTTCACAGTCATGACCAATGTTTCTTTCTACAGTATATCTCCATTACTGTACCTCATCCATTTTGGCAAGTTTTTTGGCTGTCACAAACATGTCTTAACATGCCTGTCCCAAAATACTGCTCTTATAGTCCTCGAAAACGGCCACTTTCCCTTATCGTGACTAACTCCAGGCCAATTTGGCTTCTGGGAAGCATGTGGAAGTTAGCAGAAATCCTGTATTCCTTTGGGTTGAGTGGAGTTTATCTTGCTTCTGTTGAGGCTTCGTGTGATTAACACTGTCGTCATTGCGTCATCAGAAAAACTTCAATAATTGTGAGGTTACTGGGTCAGTGGGTGACAATATACATGTATACCGAGGGAATTATCTGGAGTTGATTCATAGTGTATTAATAATTGATTGGTTTTTACACTTGTTGTATGTTGTCTTGTAGTGTGGAAAAAGCACAAGGTAAAGCTACGGTCACAAATCAGAGCGACGACCGAGCGATTTGTAGCCTGCCCGGGCGCCGCTGAAATTAAGGCATCGCCCAATGATTTTTTGAGAAGTCGAGCGGGCGGTAACTTTGATCACAACCCCCAAAATTGGCCTGCTCAGCGGCCGGGCCACGATTTTTTGGCAGCTTTTGCCCAGGCACAAAGCAGCAGGAGCCCTGGCACCGCTGGTTTTTGGGGCATCGCTCGGTCGCCGCTGAAGTTTTAGCACGGAGTTAAAATTCTGGCGACCGATTTGAACTTTGAGTATACCTGGTACCTGATTACAAACAACACAAGTATACCTGGTGCCCAATTACAAACCTGAGTATACCTGGTACCCGATTACAAACAACACGAGTATACCGGGTACCGCCCGGTCACCGAGCGTATTTTGGGCGGCGAGTGAAAAGTGGGCAGACGCCGCAAGAATTTTAACTCCACGCTAAAACTTCAGCGGCGACTGAGCGATGCCATAAAAACCAGCAGTGCCAGGGCAGCCGCCGCTTGGTGCCCGGACGAAATTGGCTAAAAACTCGCTAATTTTTGGGGTTGTGACCGTAGCTTAACCCAGCTTAGCCCTTATCCAGGCAGAATATTTCAGATGTTTGGCTTATTGTGCACATTCATTTGTTGTGTGTATGAGTGCTTTTTAGCAATAGACGTTATGCATAATGGAACATTAGCAGCCAGGGCAAATTACATTTGTATCTTTGCTTTGCTTGATTTTTGTGAGTAAACCAGTTGTACCTTTTTTTAACATTGTTACTAAATTAAATAAAAAGATGCTCTCCAAGCTTGATGCTATGCATACAGACCGACACATCTGAGATTATCTTTATGTTTTAATCCTACCGTTATCCTGTAATTTAATTTTAAAAAGGTACTGTTATTGTTGGCTTTTATGAAAAAATTAATGTCTAATTTCTGAGTTATATCTTTACAAAAATCAAATGCAATAAGTTGTGAACACCGCTAGGCTCTTAACAAAACCTGACCTATTCTTCTATGTAGAGTTCAACTGTACCCTTTTCCACCCTCACACAGGTATCCACTGTATTAATGCCCCCTCCCCCTCCTCCCCCCCCATCCCCTCCCCTCCCCTCCCCCCTCTCTTTCTCTCTTTCTATTTGTCGCCCCCTAAAGACACATGAAGGACAGATGTCTGGCTGTATAGAATCATTTCTTTCTGACAATAAAAATCCTCCCAATCACAAAATGCCTATTTCATTCAAGATTATAAATACAAATGTATGGATGTCTAAAAAAACATTTTTGTCTAGAGAGATCACAATAGAACACTTAGTGAAACAAATGGGAGCTTTGGCGGCATTGACGCTTGGTTGGTTTTTATTTCTTCATCGATCAAATCCAGAGCATCGTCCTAGATTCTCCTGGACTCAGGGTCATGTACATGTACATATAGTCCTTGATGACTACGCTGCATTAATTGTTAATTTGTCGCTCACTGTGTGTGGCCATGACTGGTCACGTTCGCATTTCATCACGCTGTAATTGTTTGCTTAAATGTTTTATAAAGAAGCTGGGTTTTGTTTTTTTGTAAATGATTTTTATTTTTTTCACATCTTGAAGCGAACATGTCATTAAATTACATGTGAAAACGAATGTTATAGTTCGTGAATTGCCATTACGACCGAGGATTCCCTATTGTGTTTTCCTTTATTCCTTTACTGAAACCTAACCCCATTGCTTTGCGCTTATCTTGCCGATCGAGGACAAAGAAACCGTCCTTCGAGGATCTTTTGTTCCCTTTGTTTTCTTTTGTTTTTCGATCCTCGATCGCAAAAGGAAACAAGCACATTTTTTCTTGCTTTTTTTGGCATCCATAATTGTAAAACTTCGAACAGGTCAGTTAAACAATATTACTATAAAATACCATCCCCCAAATCCACCCTTTCATGATAATTCAAGCAATTACCAATGGTGTATCCTACCTGTAACTACAATTGCCTCTCTCCACCCAGAAGTATTTTATGGGTACATGAGGGTCGAGGTGGAGTGGTCTAGGGTCTGATGAATGGGATAATATTGTAAATCGCTTTGAGATCCTTGATACAATAGAAAGTGCTATCCGGTAAGCAGGATTATTATTATTATTCTATTGATGTCTACCACAAATCTGGTCCAGACAAATCAAATTTGTTTTACAATTCCACAGGTGACCGTTGCCCTTAGCTGTAAGAATTAAAGTTGTGGCTGCCAACTTGCCATACTTGTACTCCCGGAAATTCTTGCTCTTAAAAAGTGCAAATCTCATGTACACATAAATTCCACTGTCATTAAATGTGATTTACTGCTTCTGGGTTCCCTTAAAACCTTACAATAAGATTTCACCGCGGCTGTCTTCCAATAAGTTCATTCTTTCTTAAATTTAGTACTTGATGTCAACATGTTGGGACTTGTCTAAGCTGTGAATAAAGTTCAAAACCTTTTATCTCCAGAGATTCGTGTTTTTTTATTTTTTGTGCAAATTCCTCAATCCAGGATTTTGCCTCAGCTCAACAAATGCCTTATAAAGCCAACGTTTTCTGTAATTTCTTGCATTTCGCATTTCCGTAGCACTGATTGTAATAAGATCAAAGACATACAATCTAGAACTGTTGTACTAGGGATTACATTTGTTATTCACTATTAAGCAAAGCCAATTGATGTATCTAGGTTGTATTTAGGATTACATTGGTTATTCATTATTCAATAAAGTCAATGCATCTAGGCTGTATTTAGAGCCTAGTACTAGAAAGTCTTATCTTCAATGGATTGAGACAATCCTTGTTGGAGGGGAGCAGATTTTAGCAAAGCTTAAAAGTGCAGTTTTCATGACTGTATTTTTTCTTTTTAAGTCAACAGTTTATTTAAAAGAATTTTAAATAGTACTACTCATAGAATTATTAGTAACATCACTTGCAGTACATCTAATGTCGTATATCTCATCTCGTGCAGGTTTTGTGGAGTCAGTATGTCGGAGAGACCAAAAATGCGTTTCTACAGTCATCGATCGACTGTCAACCCCTGTAGGACATCACTTTAACCAGCCTAACCATTGCATTTCTGATATGATTCTTCAGGGCATAGAATCACTTGGCCATCGGAAAGACTCAGTCCGCCTCAGCCGGGAGAAAGTTTGGATGAATCGTCTTCGGACTATTCAACCACATGGGCTTAACATCCAACTAGGAAATGATTAACTTCTAATTTTTTCTCCATTTGTCATCTGTTTCAGATTCATTCCTTACCAGAATTTTTTTTATTATTTTTTTTCACTTCTCTGGTTTTCCCTGTCTATTTTCCTAAACCCCCCCCCCCCCCCCTCCACATTACTCCTATTCATACTTCTTTGTTAGCTCTTCCCTTTGATCTCCATTCTGGACCCCCTTCCTTGTGGTTTTACCCTTCTGCCTTTGTTCCTACCCTGCCTTTGATCCTACCCACACTGACCTCACCCTTTAATCCCTCAGCCTAATCCTCCTTTTGTTGTTTGTTCCATTGTAATCTGTGCTTTCTATACATGTTCTAACAATCCCCATTTGGCGGACTTTCCTGGCATGTACTGTTTGAAACCCTCTGGGCAGTCTATCATTCTGTAGACATGTAATATCCAGCCGATAGTATCATTGTCATTTCGTGGATTCACTGAACACATCCACGGGGGCTTGGCAGCTACTGCCTCTTATAGCCTGGAGTAAACCTACTCTGTTTCCTCACCAGATCCTCTTACTTTTTCTCTTAAGAAAAAAAAGAAGACCACTTGAGTGGGTGGCAATGTGTATTGGACTCATCTGTCAACATCCACGTTTCTTCATCAAGGAGGCATGGTTGGCATGGTAACAGGAAACGCAACTACAGAGATGTGAGAATTATGCCTGCTCACCTTAAAGAGTCTAAGTAATGTGTTTTGTGAATAAGATTAAAACTGCTGCAAACAAGATCTTCTTCAGAGACGTCTCTGAAGAAGATCTTGTTAAGATCAAAATATTAGGCCCTCTTAACTTATTTAATGTGTTTTGTATTAGTTTAAATGAAAGATTATAACTAATTGAGTGATTTCCAGTATATAAAAGTTTTAGTTTTGGGTAATAAATATTTTGTTTTAAATCAAGACTTTTGGGGGACCGCCCCCGCCCCTAGAGGGTAGCTTATTAACGATTTGCATAATTGTGACGTACGTTCAGGAACACCTCGACCAGCGCCGAATATTTTTTGCATTTGTTGTATTTATTTAGCTTGGCTGTTAAGATACTTACATGGGAGACAAAGGAATTCTGTCAAGTGCTATAGGAATTGCATTACACCGTACTGGTACCTGTGCCGCTGTGTAAATATGACGTACACGTACAGTGTACACTGTTTTTAAAGGAGGACTATGTAGGGCAATGATAGTTGCAGGGCATTCAGCCTTGAGGCTGTGTTCTATCCTCCTCGCAATCAGTTCATGGCCTAATCAAAACATTTCTCTAAATGATTTTACAAATCCCTCTGTGAACCCCCCCCCCCCCCCCCCCCCCTCCCTCCCCCCTCTGTAGATATTTAATAAAAGTAGGAATATCACACTGACCTGGGAAAATCACCCTAATTCCCAGGGTAGTGTTTAAGGTGGTAAAGTTGTTAGAGGGAGCTTTCTATATGTAGATGAGTTTTTATTGGTGGCCAGAGACTCTCCGGCCAGCTGACCAATTATAACTGAACTGGCTGATAGGCACTGGAGGGTGCACTACACTAATTGAAGTGAGAATGTCTATGCGAGCTCATTAGGAGGAAAAGTGTACCCACAATTTATATTGAAAGAGGAGACCGTTTGGCTTTTTAAAAAAGATGGGATTATGGTTTTTTTTAAACAGCCGAGGATCAACTCTCTGGTTTTGGGGCTTCCATTTGAGGGCAGACTTAATTGATAAAAGTACGGTTGAAAAATGGTTCATATTTCCCTGAGAAGCTGTAGGAATTGCAGGCTTGGGAGGTATTACCTTTCGGGAACTGGATTTGTTTTAGTGTGTATATTTAAAATTGTAGGCCAACCCCACCAACATTTGAAAAGTGTTGGAAAGAGGAAGGACAAGATGATAAATAATTGTTTGTTGGAGAAAGCCTTGTGATGTTGCAAGGCTTGCATGTTATTTGGCGTTAAACCTAAACTAGACTTGAATTTGGGCAGTGCACCATGGAGTGTTGGGGAGTTTAAGGGATCTTCTTTACAGTATAACCTTTGGTTTGAGACTCTGAGGCCAACCATGGATGGTTGAATCTGGAGGAATATTCACAAAGTGACCTGCACACAACTGTCATGGGATAACTACAGTGATTTGAATATATGAATAACATCAACTGTCCCACCCACCTTGCAATCTACCATAGCTCTATGTGCTATAATCTTGGCCATGTTCAAAAGTTGAACCATTTTCTGTCTGACAACAAATCTTGTAATTCAACAACTACAATCTTGGCTTGTTTGCACCACCTGGTAAGCTCTGGTCAGCATGAAAGTTGCTTAAAACTACATGTAGTTCGCGCCAGGATTATTTTGACATTGATTGGGGCCAGACGCATGATAATTTTTCACGAACCTTGATCCGAGACGGGTTCTGGCCGGCATCTGTAGATATCACACCCTGATATATTTCAGCCTCGCTCGCTGCAAGTCAGTCGCTGACAGATATTTCCAGCCTTGCTTGTGATGTGTTTATCCATCGTCCGTTTTGAAACTGCTAGATATCCCTTGCAAGTAAAGACTTGGGAAACTCCTGGATATCTCTTGCATGTAAAGACTTGAGAAACTCCTAGATATCCCTTGCAAGTAAAGACTTGAGAAACTCCTGGATATCTCTTGCATGTAAAGACTTGAGAAACTCCTAGATATCTCTTGCATGTAAAGACTTGAGAAACTCCTGGATATCTCTTGCATGTAAAGACTTGAGAAACTCCTAGATATCCCTTGCAAGTAAAGACTTGAGAAACTTCTAGATATCTCTTGCAAGTAAAGACTTGAGAAACTCCTAGAAATCCCTTGCAAGTAAAGACTTGAGAAACTCCTAGAAATCCCTTGCAAGTAAAGACTTGAGAAACTCCTAGAAATCCCTTGCAAGTAAAGACTTGAGAAACTCCTAGATATCCCTTGCAAGTAAAGACTTGAGAAACTCCTGGATATCCCTTGCAAGTAAAGACTTGAGAAAAAGGGATATGCAAGTAAAGACTTGAGAAAAAGGGATATGCAAGTTAAGATTTGCATGACAACATTCTACATGGGACAGTCTGCATATTATTAGTGTTGAGATTGGGCCTTTTCATCTTTCTTCATAATTACAATGCGTCTTGTCTTGTTTCCATATTTATATGGTGATCCTGACAAGCGTGCAATATGTCAGTTTGTGTCCTACCATTAGATGTTCTTCCAAGATTACACTTTTGCTATTTAGGAATATTTGAGCTTGCTTTAGTTGTCAAAATTGAAGCTCAAAATGAGAAGTGAAAAAAGAGACAAGGTATTAAATAGTCAGCGGTTCAAAACAGAAAAAGTATAAAAAAAACTGATTGGCCAAATTATGCTCGGCCACAAATAAAAATAAAAAGGATAATATATATATTTGTATATTTAGCAGCTCTGTTATATTTGTCCCAGATTTGGAGTAATTAAAGAGAGTTCTGGTAACCTCTTTAAAATGCTATAGCCCTCTCTATCTCAACCTGTCTGTACTCTACTCCAGGAAACACGTATGGTAGGCCCTTCTGGCAATGTTCATTCCAAATTTCCAATCTCTCACTAATAACTAGTTCTTGGGAAACTCGATCGATAGTGCACTCAAAAGTCTGTTTTGATCTGGGAAACTTGATCTGAGCTGAGAGAGTATAAATATAGATGGGTCTATTGACAAGACTATTAAATGATACACACTTGCTACTTAAAGGTGGAATGTACCCAACCAAAGTATTGTTGAAAAGCTTACTTGTTGTAAAGATATTAATAATTCTGAACTCCCTGTGAAATTATTCCTTATGGCATGCTGTCATTTTGAATAAAATAACAAAAGAATGTCATTTCCAAAGATGTGCCTCAGAGACGCACTTTCGGAAATTTTCGCAAATAAACTGGTAATTGCTATACATGCTCTGGCAGTTTCCTTGAAATCAATTTAAAGTGGAGGTTGAGATGATTTTAAATGTGTGGATTTAAAATATTGAACGCTGATAATGTATTTAGGTACATGTAATTAGGTCTTTATATTCCAGCAGCTTATTGTAGAGCAATGGCCTTGTTAAGTCCATTTTTCTGACATCTTTCTTTTAGGGTTTATTCATGATTTGTTTTACTCAAACTGAGTACATTTGATATCTTTAACTTAGCGTGACGTAGCTTGACAAGACAAGTCTAATCTTGTTTTACATGTCATTTTTCGAGTCTGTACCCAAAAAGATTGACACCAACTCAGATGTGTTCTTGTACCATCCAGGACACTGTACCGGTATGTGAGTTCTGATATTCTAAATGTGCAGAAATATAATACAACATATTCTTGGAGCATGAGGTGTCGTCGGCAATGAATTGGTTAGTTGTCTTGCGCCATTCTTTAGATTTTGCAAACTTTTGCTGTTTCAAACAATAAAAATGCACAACAGAAAATGGTGCACTATAACTCTAAACTCGATATATACAATGTACAGTTTTTGTCAATACTTCAATATATGTGGGTCTTGACTTTCTAAGGTAATTGCAGATGCTCTATCAGGACATCAAATCAAATATGACTTGATTACTTTTCTTCATGAAGTGTCTAGTATGTACATGTACCGGTATGTACCCAAGTGAGCCCCCTGTGTCAATTCAAAGCCAGCTACACTTTTCTGGTCACTCTCCGCAGGTGAACTTTCATTTTTTTAGAGTACATTCACCATCGCAGATTGTAATAATCATTGTGTCTTACAAGTGTTTCCTTTAACCTCCTGGAAACAACCTTTTGGTAAGCAAGTTGGCAAAGATTCAAGTCGCTTTTCTTGGATTTTGTCCAACTTTCTTTGGTAAGGGCCATTCTCATCTTTGTATGTGTCTCTATTTCACAAGAATCGTATTTCTATTTTTCGCGGAAGCATCTCCAATTGCCGTCTATCTTGTCTTTTTCTTGTTCCTTCATTCGCGGTGCGTGACTGCCTCCCCCTTCAACCCTAGAGACTGTGCTTCCTCTACCCATCTCCGCTATCTTGCTTCATCTGTTAGAAAGAGGGGAACATGTCCTAACATGTCTACTCACTCACTGATCAATGTGAAGCAAGATAACATTCTGACCTGCTGCCGCCGCCGATAGTAACCAGGATATAACAAGAATCTAGGTCATAGATGGCTTATACAGATTGGAAAATAATGCATTGGTTTGTTTTCGATGTGCTGGATGATAGGATTTGTTATTAACAGAATTATGTCGATTTTCAGTCAATTGACGTGGTTTACTCTGTAATTACGATTGATATAATTAGACCTGCTTCAATTTAAAATGGATTTCTATAATTTATTGCAGAGATTTGACAATCTTCATTCTCTAAGCTAGTCTTTGAGACGATCATGAATAAGGTCCAGTCAATATTATACTCGTATTGTATTTTTAAAGGAAAAGTATATTGTACATGGAATGACATTTTTTCCTCTGATTTTGTAAAAATGTTCACTAAAAGTGCCTATTTACAAGGCTGGAAGTCACTTAAAGAAACGGTAGCCCTACGAAAACAGCAGAAAAAAAACAAAGCAATATAAATATCAAATTAAAATTAATATTCCATTTGTGTTCTGATAAAATGATCTTCATCCAAAACTCAAAGCTAAAGCAAGTACATGTTACTCATTTGGCTAGTTTTTTGCTGAAATTGGTAATGTTTCATGACTTTGCCTTTGAATTGCCAAATTGATGAGAAAAATGCTTTCTGCCGTTTGGGAGATTGGAACAGAATCTGATCAATGAAATACTGAGGAGTATCCCTTTGCACATGGCAAGATGATTTCTAAGATCTGTCCTTACTCCTATGTAATACTGAGGAGTATCCCCTTGCACATGGCAAGATGATTTCTAAGATCTGTCCTTACTCCTAAGTAATTCTGAGGAGTATCCCCTTGCACATGGCAAGATGATTTCTAAGATCTGTCCTTACTCCTATGTAATACTGAGGAGTATCCCCTTGCACATGGCAAGATGATTTCTAAGATCTGTCCTTACTCCTATGTAATACTGAGGAGTATCCCCTTGCACATGGCAAGATGATTTATATCTGCCCTTACTCCTATGTAATACTGAGGAGTATCCCTTTGCACATGGCAAGATGATTTCTAAATGTCCTTACTCCTAAGTAATTCTGAGGAGTATCCCCTTGCACATGGCAAGATGATTTATAAGATCTGTCCTTACTCCTATGTAATACTGCGGAGTATTCCCTTGCACATGGCAAGATGATTTATATCTGCCCTTACTCCTATGTAATACTGCGGAGTATCCCCTTGCACATGGCAAGATGATTTCTAAGATCAGTCCTTACTCCTGTAATACTGAGAATTATCCCCTTGCACATGGCAAGATGATTTCTAAGATCAGTCCTTACTTCTACCAGTATGTAATACTGAGGAGTATCCCCTTGCACATGGCAAGATGATTTCTAAGATCAGTCCTTACTTCTATGTAATTCTGAGGAGTATCCCCTTGCACATGGCAAGATGATTGCTAAGATCAGTCCTTACTTCTATGTAATGCTGAGGAGTGTGGAAAACGGTTTCCCACTTGTGTGAAAAGGTGTGAAAAATGTGTGAAATAGTGTGAAAATTGGTTACCTAATTGTTCTTGTATCGTAATACGATCGAGGATCGTAACACAAAAGAGAACAAAGGGAACAAAAGATCCTCGAAGGACGGTTTGCTTGTCTGAAATCGGTCCTCGATCGTTGGGGCAAGCGCTAGGTAATGGGGTTAGGGTATAGTAAAGGAACAAAGGAAAACACAATATCGATCCTCGGTCGTTATGTGGAGTTAGTCTTGCATACGCACTGTGGACCTCCGAACAATATAGGTCCACACGATGCGGGAAGAGGTTACGGTGTGTGGACTTGCACACGTCCACAATCCGTTTTTCAGTTTCCGAAAAAGAGCGCTAGAGGAAAAACGGGTTAGGGTTATATATAGAAAAGATAGAAGGGACAGCTGAGAGGCCCATAATCCTAATTTGAGGGTAAATTTGTTTTGGGGAAGCGAGAAAAATGAGTATTTAGTCAAAGTTTGTTAACTACACGAATACAAAGGAATGTCCACAGTGCGTATGTAAGGTAAAGCTGTGTGTTCACGACTGTGTGTGTGAAAAGGTGTAAAAATTGTGTGAAAAAGGTTTTCCACTTGTGTGAAAAGGTGAGAAAATTGGTTTCCTCCTAAAAAGTTTACCACTTTGTGAAAAGGTGTGAAAATGGGTTTCTCACTTAAACAAATGTGTGAAAAAGTGTAAAAATAATTTCCTTTTGTACCGGTAAGGTTTAACTTTCAATTGCGCTGTGCTGTAAATGTCAAACTACAACTATTATATTACTGTGCATCAGGAGTGCGTTTTGGTAGTCATAGACAGTCATAAACTGGTTCTGTATTTTTTTTTCGGTTAATTTCTCAGAAAATTTCTAATCGACGAGAATTACGCACAATTGTGCAATATTCAAATCAATAAAATGATTAATCAAAGACAATCAACATAACTATTTTTGGGTTATGACCGCCAAAACGCACCCCAGGTTTAAATATGGGGATACCTACATGTACCTATATCTTCTTCTTTTCCCCTCTTTTAGATTCCTTCCCATAGGTTTTGTACATGGGTTTCTTCAGACTATTGACTTTGACACTTTGGTAAATCTGATCCACTTCAGACTTGGCACACACCTCGACCACCATCCCCAAATGGGCCAAGGGGACATTTCTCATGATGAATATCGGGGGTCACGTGACGTCAAATTAAAGATGCAGTTTTTGAGACCCTCTACTTGTATCTATTTGGGTCAAACTTGGTATGCAGCTATGGGAATGTGTTATACCATGAGGCATATGATTTATCATGAAAGGTGTTTAGCGTTATATCTATTTTTTAATGCCATTTACGTCACATGAGTTATCAAGGATTTGAAGGAATTTTGTCATATATTGATCACATGTCAGAGATTCATTTTAAACAGTTGGAACAGCTAAGTGTACTGCTTGTCCACAAACACATTTCTAGTTTATATATTTTTTAAATATTTGTTGTATATGTTATTCAATGATGCAGCAGGGCCCTAATGAAAACCAGTTTGGGCACACCCTGGGTAACGAAATGGAATAAATAAATAAATAAAAAATAAAAAAATGAGCTCTTGAATAATAAAAAATCTCCGTGAAATTTCAGTGTTTTTAACTCATAGTCAAATGTGCTGCTGGAATTCAAATGTGTTACATGTACTGGTATGTTGCTGTGTTGCGCTATTTTTCGCTCGACCCAAAGAACCAACCAGTTGTAGTGTGACTCACTGAGACACTAACTGACTGACCAACTACTTTTGTTGTAAGTTACAGAGTGATATCCTGGGATGAGACTTGTGGGTCCAGTTCAGCTTAGACAGAGTGGTCTGAGACCACCCTGTTTAGCTATCCTACCATCCAATTTAGCTTTAGAAGACGACTCCTTTTTGAAGATGAACTCTCTCTCAGAGTCCATGGATCATTTCAAGTGTTGAAATGTTGGAGGGTCACATCTCATGTAGCTTGACTAGAAGGTGTCAAGAGAATGTCAGTAGTGCATAAGCTGTAGAGTGATGGGTCGGCCCTAATGTAACTTGAGATGTAGAAAGTCCCTGGTGAATCCTGAGATTGGACTGCTAGCTTGTACTTTATACTCTTGACTTGGCCTAATTCTTGTTGTCTGAAGAAACTTTTGATTTACTGGTGCACATGTATGCGGATGATACGCAACTGTATTTACTATTTGATTTGTATGACAACGAAGATGAACTAGCTACTCGCAAACGCATGGAATCATGTATTGTGGTCATAAAATCTTGGATGACTTCTAATAAACTGAAATTAAATGACGACAAAACTGAGCTCATCATAGTCACATCAAAATACCTTCAATCCAGAGCCACAAACAACTCTATTCAAATAGTGTCATCACCCATTCATGCTTCGCCAAGTGCTCGTAATTTGGGAATTATTTTTGACAACACGCTATCTATGGAGGATCACATCAAACGTGTCTGCAAAGCTACATATTTCCAAATCAGGAACATTAATCAAATTCGTAAAGTTTTGGATGACGATACAGCAGCTACTTTAGTCCATGCTTTGGTAATATCGAGATTGGACAATGGAAATTCTCTATTATATGGTATAAATGAACAACTACTGGCAAAGCTCCAACGTGCTCAAAATGCTGCAGCACGCATGTTAACCCGCACTCGTAAATTTGATCATATTTCGCCAATTTTGAAACAACTACACTGGTTACCAATTCGTCAAAGAATTCAATTTAAGCTACTTTTGCTCACTTGGAAATCACTTAATGCTATGGCACCAGTGTATATTAATGAACTTCTTTCTCCATATATTCCAAAACGCACTTTGAGATCTGCTGACAAAATTCTTCTGACTGTCCCTAGAACTGTTTCGTCGTATGGTGATCGTGGATTTTATGCAGCTGCTCCCAAGCTTTGGAATGCCTTGCCATTCGAACTTCGCAGTTGTAGTTCCATCAATGTTTCCAAAAAGTTGTTAAAAACTCATTTATTTGAAACTGCTTATAATATTTGATTGTTTTTGCAAAACATTTTATTGTGATTTATGTACTCATTTTGAGCTTTTACTTGATGTCTTTAATGTGATTTCTGGTATCGCATTGCTGACACATACCTTAATATATGTATGTTCGGCCATTTTTTTTCTCATTTTGGTTGGGCAGGAATCAGTTATTGCTGTTAAGTTGTTGTAACTGCTAATTCTGGTCTTCTCCTCTCTTTACTTGTTTGCCATGTGCAGCTGGGCAGTGTGTGTTGGTACTGTGATATCCTCTTTGATCTTGTAGGGTCACATTATTGATCTTGAATTGCCTTTATGTTTTATTTATTGTTGCATTTTATTTTGGTTCATTATTTTTCCTTTGTCATGTTTGTGTTTTATGTTGCGCCTCGGAATAGGTTTTCTCTAGATAGATGGCGCATTATAAATGCTTTATATTATTTTATTATTATTATTATTATTAAGAGATGCCAGGGAACTTTCAATAAATCATGTGGACTATCGTTTCTTTTTTTAACAAAATAATATTAACAAATAAAATGGTTGTTTTGATAAGGCTGGTTGTACTATAGTAAGGCCTACATTTTTGCATTGGACTAAGTTTTAAAGATACAGCAGTGACAATTAAAATGTAATGGGTTCACCATACCAGTGTCCACACATTTTTTGACTTGGCAAAATCTTGGCCTGTATCTTCCATTATCATAACCTGACATGAACGGTTCACTAATGACCATGTCGCTTTTCCTGTCCAAAGTTGGCTCGTAAAAATAACCATTGTACTTGGAAAAGTAACAGGAAGGAACTTTTGTGGGCTGTTTTCACTGAACAAAAAATGGTAAAACTAACTATTGGTGTAGTAAGTCTTACAAACAAACACCCCAACCACCCTAACCGACACCCCAACCGACACCCCAACCGACACCCCAACTGACACCCCAACCGACATCCCAACCGACACCCCAACCGACACCCCAACCGACACCCCAACCGACACTCCAACCGACACTCCAACCGACACTCCAACCGACACTCCGACCGACACTCCGACCGACACTCCGACCGACACTCCGACCGACACTCCGACCGACACTCCGACCGACACTCCGACCGACACTCCGACCGACACTCCGACCGACACTCCGACCGACACTCCGACCGACACTCCGACCGACACTCCGACCGACACTCCGACCGACACTCTGACCGACCGTCCGACCGACACTCCGACCGACACTCCGACCGACACTCCGACCGACACTCCGACCGACACTCCGACCGACACTCCGACCGACACTCCGACCGACACTCCGACCGACACTCCGACCGACACTCCGACCGACACTCCGACCGACACTCCGACCGACACTCCGACCGACACTCCGACCGACACTCCGACCGACACTCCGACCGACACTCCGACCGACACTCCGACCGACACTCCGACCGACACTCCGACCGACACTCCAACCGACACTCCAACCGACACTCCAACCGACACTCCAACCGACACTCCAACCGACACTCCAACCGACACTCCAACCGACACTCCAACCGACAATCCAACCGACACTCCAACCGACACTCCAACCGACAATCCAACCGACACTCCAACCGACACTCCAACCGACACTCCAACCGACACTCCAACCGACACTCCAACCGACACTCCAACCGACACTCCAACCGACACTCCAACCGACACTCCAACCGACACCCCAACCGACACCCCGACCGACACCCCGACCGACACCCCGACCGACACCCCGACCGACACTCCAACCGACACTCCAACCGACACTCAAACCGACACTCAAACCGACACTCCAACCGACACTCCAACCGACACTCCAACCGACACTCCAACCGACACTCCAACCGACACTCCAACCGACACTCCCACCAGACTCTCCAACCGACACTCAAACCGACACTCCAACCGACACTCCAACCGACACTCCAACCGACACTCCAACCGACACTCCAACCGACACTCCAACCGACACTCCAACCGACACTCCAACCGACACTCCAACCGATACTCCAACCGACACTCCAACCGACACTCCAACCGACACTCCAACCGACACTCCAACCGACACTCCAACCGACACTCCAACCGACACTCCAACCGACACTCCAACCGACACTTTGGGCCTCTCAGCTGTTCCTTCTATCTTTTCTATATATAACCTAACCCGTTTTTCCTCTAGCGCTCTTTTTCGGAAACTGAAAAACGGTTGTGGACCTAGGCAAGTCCACAAACCGTAACCTCTTCCCGCATCGTGTGGACCTATATTGTTCGGAGGTCCACAGTGCGTATGCAAGACTAACTCACCCCAACAAACACCCACCCCAACAAACACCCACCCCAACAAACACCCACCCCAACAAACACCAAAAACAAACACCAAAAACAAACACCAAAAACAAACACCAAAACAAACAAACAGGAGTATAGGATGGCACAGCTTTTAGACTTTGAATATGATGATGGTGTTGAAATAAAGGAAGGAAGGATTGTGGCTGAAATCTTTACAATATTAATACTCCAGCTCCTTCATACAATGTAGGCACACCAGCATCATGCGCCTCCAGCGGAATCAGGAAAACAAATTAGGGACTAATAACTGTTCCTACAACTATAGGTGGAAATTGCCTGGAGCGGGGCTTGAACCAGCGATCTCCGGATTGCCGTTTCGGTGCTATCCAGCCCTACACAATTATGTTGGCGGTTCTCTAAATTAGTCAATTTCTTTTTTCAGGGGGCGCAGAAACTCTTAATTGCCATTTGGCCAGGGATCATGCCCAAAGTCGCGATACTGCAACATTAGCGTGGTTGTATTGGGAAAGAGTTTCACTGCCATTTGATATAAACATCCAGGTCGATTCAAATGCCACTGTCATCATGCAGCCACTATCACCAAAGCTCCGTCTCCAAATAATCCTTCAAGCAAGGATACATGTCTGTACATAATTTCCTCCTCCAGCAATTGATTAAATCTATCCAAGTATATCCCTAAGATCATAATTTACCCTATTAAACCACCTGTTTATAGAGACATTCCATCTTCAAGGCAAGATTATTTAACAAATTCTTTAAGTCTTTTCCAAAAGCAATACATGTAAATGGCAATGGTTAGAAAGGGTAAAACTAGGAATTAACAATAGTGAAGCAGGTGTATGATGGGATACAATTAGATGTGATCAGGACAGGATAGTTCATGAGATGTAGGTCATTATGGCTGGTTAGAAGTAGAGAAGACAATCAGTTTGGTTCATTTCAGTACTTTAAGTAGATAAACTTGTACATTGAAAGTTGGCCGTGTGCTTTGCCAACTTGACAGTTATGACTGGAGGGAGAGGGGAGGAGGGTTTATCAGTTTGGTGGAACTTAAACCATGACATCATACTTACTCATTTTGATATCTTGCCATGTCAATTCATGCCATCAAGCTTGCTACTGTTTCCTGGCTGGTAGGCCCTGGCAACTATGCTGCATGTGTTTTATCAAAGTCAATCAAATGTTAACCGATTGTCTTAATGCGGTTGTTTCTTATGCAGGTTGTGTATGGTCTTCCCTTTGGTCCTGAGATTGACATGTGGTCTGTTGGATGCATCTTGGCAGAGGTAAACAAAAAACATGAAATGGCATTTATTCATTTGAATTATGTTATCTCGTCTTAGCTAGAAAAGTTGTGCTTACTGTAGCAGATAATCATGCTGCTGCTTAAGCATTACTGGCGTGGAGATTTCTATTGTTATATTAAGCGCCTTTCCCCTCCGGGGTTATAAGCATGCTTTTTCTATGCTTACTGATTACAGTCTGTGTGAAATGCATGTAGACAGAGGTTTTGTTAAACACAAAATGGATTGTTAAAGGTAGTATACACCATTGGTAATTGCTTGAATTATCATTAATGAGTAGATTTGGGGGGTTGTATTTTATAGTAAATATCGTTTAACTGACCTGTCTGAAGTTTTACAATCATGGATGTCAAGAAAAGCACAAAAAACAGCATTTGTTTTCAACCGGCGTCGAGCAGTTATTCTTATGTTATTTGTGTTTTTTCGCGAATCTTTCTTTTTTCATTTTTCTGAATAATTACAGGATATCTAGCGCAATCATTTTGCTGGATGCCTAGAATCAGTATTTACTTTCATATAAGTAAGATATTTCTTAATAATTCGGTGGTAAAATTTTTCAATATCTGCAAATGGTGTATACTACCTTTAAGCAGCGCTATGAAATTGTGCTCTGTTGGGAAAGGCGTTAGTCAGTTCTCTTTTTATTATCTCAACACATTTCTTCTACACTTCTCTAACTCAACAAGTTATTACAATGTTTGTCTTTTTGGACACAAAGTTTGTCAAACAAATCATTTTGAAATATTCCTAAAAAATCTGGATCCCTATGATTTACCAATTTTCTGTTACGTGTACCAAAAGCATTTCAAAAGAATATGATGTCTTAATTAAAACAAAACAATCAGATTTTTGCCTTGTTTTTTTTGAAAGGCAATATTTCTGTTACAAAAATAATCTTTGTATTTAGTGCCTTTTTTTTATGCTTATGTAAGGCTAGAAAATATTGTATAATGCATGTGTAAAGCTACCTTTGTCAAGCTCCAGCTACCTCCGTCAAGCTCCAGCTACCTCCGTCAAGCTCCAGCTACCTCTGTCGAGCTACAGCTACCTCCGTCAAGATCCAGCTACCTCCGTCGAGCTCCAGCTACCTCCGTCGAGCTCCAGCTACCTCCGTCAAGCTCCAGCTACTTCTGTCGAGCTCCAGCTACCTCCGTCAAGATCCAGCTACCTCTTGGAAGCTCCAGCTACCTCTGGGAAGCTCCAGCTACCTCCGTCAAGCTCCAGCTACCTCCGTCAAGCTCCAGCTACCTCCGTCAAGCTCCAGCTACCTCCGTCGAGCTCCAGCTACCTCTGTCGAGCTCCAGCTACCTCCGTCAAGATCCAGCTACCTATTGGAAGCTCCAGCTACCTCTGGGAAGCTCAAGCTACCTCTGGGAAGCTCCAGCTACCTCGGGGAAGCTCCAGCTACCACCAGCAAGCTCTAGATTGCCACCAGCAAGCTCTAGATTACCACCAGCAAGCTCTAGATTACCACCAGCAAGCTCTAGATTACCACCAGCAAGCTCTAGATTACCACCAGCAAGCTCTAGATTACCACCAGCAAGCTCTAGATTACCACCAGCAAGCTCTATATTACCACCAGCAAGCTCTAGATTACCACCAGCAAGCTCCAGATTACCACCAGCAAGCTCCAGATTACCACCAGCAAGCTCTAGATTACCACCAGCAAGCTCTAGCTACTCCTGACTTTTAACATCTGCCGACTGTGCTATTTTGGCACATGGCATTGTGCCTGGGCTGAGTTGTGATGGCAGTGTGTGTTGTGGATATCAACTTAAATCTTACTTGAGTCAAGTCATGTTCCTAACTCAAAAGTGGAATAAAAAAATTGGTAGCTTGGCATGGACTTATTTTTTTTTTTTTTTAAATGTATTATTGGAAAGTCTCAATTTGAAATACTAACAAATTATCAGTCCCAGTTTAAGATAAATCACAGGGATTCTGTATTTAAGGAATATTTCAATCAATTGTGTGACTTCTTGCCTTTCTCCTAGACCTCTCTTCTTCTCTGTTTCAATCGCTATTATGTGACTTCTTGCCTTTCCTTTATCCTTAGTTGTATCTTGGAGAGCCTCTCTTCTTCGCTGTTACCAAGGAGGAACTTCTAATGAAGATGGTAGCTGTCCTTGGGCCACTTCCCGTTCAGATCTTCCAGAGAGGAAAGTTCTTCTCCGAGTTTGAAAACTTCATTGGCAAGCCACAGACTAGACTGGGTAAGAATAATATAAGACACGGGGCATCCATGTTGTAGTCAAGACAGTGACATTGGAACATGCCTGAAAGTCGACGGACACAGTCCAGACATGTATTTAGCAGGGTATAAAATGCATTTTGAAGAAGGATCTTATAATATAAAGCCTAAAACCAGCACTAAAACCATTAGCACAGGATTGGCGCAGGACCTGCCATTGGCGTAGAACCTGCTATTGGCGTAGAACCTGCCATTGGCGCCGAACCTAAGTTGAATTTGAAACTTAAATGATAAATGTATAGAAAAAAATAGAGTGGTAAATTCCTACTCATCGGCATTTCTTTTCAAAGTAGAGTGAACAAATTTATCAATTTTTCCATCAGTGGTTGCAGCCATAGAGCTTCAGTGGTTGCAGTCATAGAGCTCAACTCTAAACACTTCTTTAAGTTATCACTACTTGCATTTTCTATTGATTTGTAAAAAAATTGTCCCAGCAACCGAACCTGAGCCTCCTGTCGTCTTTAAGTATTGACAGTCGTCTAACACCGTTGAACATAAATTTGTAAGATGAGAATTTGTGTTTAATGGGAAAAGTAATCACTCAGTGCCTTGCCACTATCATGATGATATACTGCAGCCTATTTGCAATAATCAGTTTACTGACAGAAATAGCAGTAGTTTTCTCTATGACATGAGGAATCTGAGTCCCGGGCTTACAGCTACATGTAGCTGTGTGAATACCAGGCTGTCATCAACTTGATTGCATTATATCGGATGATAATAGGAAGTTTATAGGGATCTCTAAGTCTAGATTCGTGTGGTCTGTTCTAACACGACACTCATTCTCGCGTTCGAACAGCGGGAACACGACCCAAGAACATTGCACTCAGAACAGGATCACACACCACCTATCCATTAAGCTTTTACACAAATAATTTCGCGTGTCAAGAACAGACCGCCCAAATGCCAGTTCATAGCCGGTCCGGTATTACGGAAGTCGCAGGTTCAAGTCCTGCCTTGCCATTTTTTTTTTTCACTTTGGAGTTGAAATGTGTTAAAGTTTTGCGAATTTTCAGCGCAAAAACTCCATGCGTCGTCACAAATTCGTCTTCACATTAGCTTTCGCACCAAGTATGACCTGGCTTTCAGTGTGCATATAGGTACAAGTATACTGGTATGGGCTTCATGCATAGTACCCCTTCAATGGCATATTGCCGTACTCTGTGCTGTGCTTTGTATTCAGCCATACGTTTTTAGCATTTCATTCTTTACGTACAAATCCTATTAAAAACTTTGTCCACATTTCTAATTCATCAATTGTTTTAGGATGCATAGTCAATATTAGGCCCCAGCCACCCTGTTGTACAATTTCTGGATTGTACACCCTGGATCGTGCGATTGGTGGCAATTTAACCGAGGTACAACCAATCGGCAATTTTTGCTACAATCTCCATTAGCGGTCGTACAATTGGTCGTACGCGTGGTTGTGCAATCACCAACGATTGGAGAAGATCAATGGCAAGATCAATCGTAGGTAATGCCTAATTCACATTTGGCCTGCGATAGGTCTACGGAGCCCGTATCCTGCCCATATCCCCCTTTTCGTGCGGTCTCTGTGCGGAGGCAGAAGGCGGTCATGAGATTTTCGTACGGATTCACCGGCTCCGCAGCTTCGTCGACTTTGTTTAGCGAGAAGTTATAAAATTTGAAAAAAATCATAAGCTCATAGACATGTCGTAGGTGGCATTGCACAATCGCAAGATTTTAGGTGGACATAGGGCCAAAACTGAGATTGTAGATTCTTGGGACAATCGCATGGCCCTTACACAGCTATCGCAAGATTGCCGCTCGCTGATCTTGCAGTACCAGTGAAATCGCTCGGATATTGAGCAGTCATCCCGCGGCAACTGCACTGAAATTGCAAGATTTTCGTACAATCTCCGCACAGCCTCTGTACGGCTTTGCCCCGGCCTTCCCTTGAGGGCCCGTACGAGAAATCGCACGATGCTCGTACACAATGTGCCACCTACGATGCCTCAAAAATTGTACGGAAAGTCGTAGACCCATTTATTGCACGATGCCCGGGGCAAATGTCAATTAGGCATAATCATGCGACTAGTGGTGGCGATCAGTGACTAATCGCACGATCGATCGTGAGTCGTGAGGTCTTACGACAGGTGGCACCACCAATCGTCAGGTGGCACGACCACTGGTGGTGTAACTATGTGCGACTGGTGGTACGACTATGTGCGACTGGTGGTACGTCCATGTAAGACATGTTTGCGACCTCTTACAATTTATAATCGCAGGTCTGAAGTTTTAAACCTGACCATCTTGACCACCTTGCTGCGACTGATTTTGCTCTGGTGATCACCTACGATATCTGCGACCAGTCTTGCACTCTTTCTTTGATTTGCCTGCAACTCCAAAATTATTTGGTTGCAGCTAGGTCTTGACCTAGTAGCAGGCCCGGTGTGACTGGGCCTTTAGCTCCTCGAGGTATTAGTTGGTTGACAAACTAGTGCTGAAGTGAATCTGAGGAAACTAGTTTGCCAACTTCCAAACCAAAGGGGAACAAATATTGATTATCCACCGGGTGGGAAAAACCAATACATATTCACCAAAATTTGTTTTGAATAGGTTATGTGGGCAAAGTGTTGCTTTGTGTGTCCTGGCAACTGTTCAGGCAATGTTCATGCATGCCCACTATGATAGTTCCACAATTGCTTAGTAAAGTGCATGCGTCTTTGACTATTACAAACCAATGCGATAGTCTACTACAAATGTATGCGTGATTTCTCCTGTCTGTGCTTGGTAAATAGCATTACTACAATGTAGCAAACAGTAAGAATTTGGCTCTTGCCATGAATATATGTATGAGGTATATAGTAATATTAGAAATCTACCTTCCAACCAACCTGTTTTGAACATAAAGCTGACCACATAACTACATGTACATGTATAGGGCCATGAATTTGCTAAGAACATAAATTAAATGCTGAGCAGACACTAGTTACCAACTGATCAAATGCCATTCATTTGATACTGCAAATTAAAAGTTGTTGGCAGAGTATTCACTCATCAGTAGTGATATGTGCTTAGCAGTTCCGTTAAACATGGTTAAACTAGGCCTTAGATTGTCCACATATTTACCTCATTCAGGTATGTCCTCATAAATCCTGTCTGCGTACCTAGACATTTCTGCTGTAATTGCAGCTGGGAGTTGCTGCAGACATTACTGTCCACCTTCCTGTTTGATAAACTACCACTAATGGAGCTAATAAATATCCCCATGGAAATACAGAACTAAACACTGCCATCTGGCTTGTGTCATGGAAGGATGCAGAGAGAAATGGTTTCAGGTTTAATTGTCCTCTAAAAAAAAGATAAATTCACAGTAAAATATTAATTAAGATACTTAATAATTTGGCACATTTTGTTTTGGTCATTGTTTTGCAATAAGCCAGTTCGGTATTCCAACTGCGCATGTACATAACATTAAGATTCAAAACATTTTCTTTCAGAATAAACGCATCAGATTAATGCACATATATAAGAGGACGTGGTAACGCAATCCTTATTCTGTAAATGTTTGTGTGCAACTAAAAAGATGATTCAAAAATTTGTTCCAGCACGACAATCTCTTTAAATTTGCTGGTACCCGCTATGCTTTGCACGCATTAGGTTAAATGTTTATCTCGAAAGAAAAATCATTCAATTTTCATGTACATGTACACATATGTAGTTGGAATACCAAACTTGATTATTGTTGCAAATTGATCGCATTGACATCATCTGTAGAATGCCATGGTCCAGTGGTTATGGTGTTTGACTCATGTGTGATGATGCGTTGGTTCAAACCCTTCTAGGAACATGGTGTTTGTGCCTTTGAGCAGGACACTTAACTACAATTGCCTCTCTACCCAGGAGTATAAATAAATGGGTACCTGTGAGGGTCGAGGCCGATTGAGCCCCTATTAACTGCTGCTGCGTGGTACAGGGTCTGATGAATGGGGTAATAATTGTAAGGCGCTTTTTAAAGATCGTTGATACGATGTAAAGCACTATATAAGCACAATTATTGTTGGTGTTGTATTCTTTGATAATTTGTCAGTGGTTGTGAGCAATGATGCGCTTATTTACAACATCTCTGTGTGTCATTAAAACCAAATTGGAATTCCCCTCCTTGAGAGCTAAGTTGTTGAGACATTGTTACACAATTCCGAAGGTCACGGGTTCACATCCCTGAAAGTCATTTTCCTTATTCATCCCCAAATGTCCCCTTAATCTTATGGAAACAGTCATCTTGTTGTTGAAGTGAAGTTATGTTTTGCTAGCCTTGAGTTAGTGTTTGTCACTTAATAATGCTGTTTTGATTGTTGGCTTGGACAGTGTGTGCATGGTTTGATCGAATTTGTTTTCTTAGTTTGTTTGTTTTTCCTTTTTTTCTGAATTGAACAGAGACACAGGGCAAGTTATTCCGCAGGCTAGGGCAACTACGAGATTACAACTTTGGTAGTTTCATCTTGTCAATCCTGCAGTATAACCCAAGTAAGTGATATAGACGTATCTGGGTTTATGATCACTGCATTCTGAGGATGCCCCCTTCAATGGATAACATTTGTACTATACTCTGGGACAAATTGATCCAGGGACAATTTTATGGAGATCTAAAGCACAAACAAATGCTCGGCATGCTTGGCAAAAATGGGGTTAAAAAAACCAAATTTTCTGGTGATGTACAGTATATATTTTTGTGTGACTGTTTTCAGTTGGTTTTTGCTTTTATTAGTTAAAGCTGGTAACCTGTTTTTAGTGAGCAAGTTTTTGTGCTAAGCAAATTGTTGTTCTTAGCAGCCCCATGAAATTGGCCTCTAAACATTAGCCAGCACAATGATTTCTGCGTTAAATGGGGGGTTTTGGTAGAATTAAAAGCATGCCCATACAAAATCCGGTTATGCATATATGTACATACTAAACACACCGGTATAGCCCATATACATAAATATCCCAAAAACATTGAAACAAATTTGTGGTGAAATTTCTCAAAATTGTGAATTTGCTTAAACTCACCATAAATATAGGTCTTATTGTGTCATGTGACTTCTTGCCACAATCAAATTAACAGAAAGCAAACATTAAACTAATTGTCAAGCCATGTTAGCCATGTTTTATCAGTTTGACAGAAGTAAGTTTTGAACATTGTAGAATGAGTTTTTCTTCTTCAGAACGATGATGTTTAGGAAAAGGACACCTAGACTAACCATGATTCCAGCTGTGCATTTGAACTGTCCGAGTTGTATAATACAAATTAATAATACAATATTAAACAAATCTTATGTTGACACCCTTAGTTTGTTTTTGGTATTGTCCTGCTTTTTTATCATTTTTCATTTTTGGTAAGTTGATTGGCAAAGTGTCAAATGCAAAATAATTTAAAAAAAATAATTTCCATACAAATGATCAAAATTGCATTACATTAAAATTAACTACATATACTTTAAAAAAGAACAACCCAAAAGACAGAGATTTGTATAAAAAGTCATTGTATCATGTCACCGTGCCAGTGCCCAGACCGCAGGATGAGGATGAATAATATTTACTTGTACAAGTAACAAATTCCTACAAAAATTAAGAAATTAACAGTTAATTGGCCATCATCCCACCCTATATTTTCTGGCTATAAACATTTAGAACAAAAAAAAGGGAGATAAGACACATGTATACCTGTGTTGAGACAACAACTTTAAAACGTTTGTCCAGAGTGTTTGTCCAGAGGTTTGATGACTTATTCATAAAAACATGTCATGTAGCTGGGAGCATTTGTCCAGTGAGAATGGTTTAAATATTTGATGATGATATCTGGCCGAGTATCTGCCCTGTCTCCGGATGATCGATGTGAATAGAAATTGAATTCAGTATTTTTCCAGGATGTCACAATAGTCCTTCACATTCACAACAGTGGTTAAACAGCATAAATACTGGTTCATACTTCATGCGAATGCAATGCAAATTTCTCGTCACAAAATATTTGCCCTGAAATTCACCAGAATAGGCCGTATTTGTTTACGTTGAGGGCGCTGTGCTCACGGTATTGGGAATATAAATTAAAAAGATTAGAAGATAATGCACGTCAGTTTATATATTCTTACAGCTCCAAAATTCAAATTTTCCAATATTCTATTTTTAGATAAAAGTAAAGTTACTAAACTACTTCATTAAACGCAATTTCGCCTGTGTTGGGTACCTAGAAAATGTCGTCTTACAGCGCCCTCGTGCGACCAAGAATACGGCGCATTTAAATGTGTTGCCATGATGTCAAAAATGTGTGATCGAGTATAAACCAGCCTCCAAGCTGATATTAAGTCTTCCAAAGATTATAACTAATGTTTGAGAATTAAAACAAAATAACTAAAAACAACATTTGTTTGGTTGTTAATTGTATTTGCAGGTGAGCGAATATCTGTTAGCGATGCCTTTCTTCATCCATTTCTCGCCTCGGAAGTTGCTGGTCGATTTCTTCTACCTCCCAGCTCTAATGGTAAATATCAGTTTTTAGGGATGTAAGTCCAGTCACAAGTCATTCACAAGTAAATTACAACTCCAGTCACAATTAAATCGGAAGACCAGTCACAAATAAATCACAAGTTAAGTCACAAGAAAATCACAAGTCCAGTGACAAGTCAGTCACAAGTAAATTACAAGTCCAGTCACAAATTACAGTGTATAAACATTAACAAAGGAATGCCTTTTGTCAAAGCTCATTTGAATAGCTTGTGATTTGAATGCAGACTGGAGGACTTGTGATGGACTTGCAGAGACTTGTGATGGAGTGGACTACATCCGTCCTTGACCAGCTTTCATTCTCTTGGATGTACTGGTCATCTAGTGGAACATAATTACAACAGATTAACTATTGATTGTTAAAGCCTTTTTTTATATTTTGGTACGGTATATTTAGAGTCAAAATATGTGACGGTCCTAGCAAAATGTTCTGTATAGCGATTCTACTATCTGTGGCTACAATTCTCGTATTTTGGTTACACCAGTATTTCATGGTATTACTTTATGCGTAATTGCTTTTTTGTAATAAGCCAGTTTGGTATCAATTGCTCATATGCACAGTGATATGGCCACGTGTCAATCGGGATAACGCACACGAATTGAATTTCTAATTCTTAGTTGTACCTTTTTTTCTTTTTCTTTTTTAGCTGACACATCTACGTATAATAAAATCAACATTCCAGCAAGTATTTACTCATTGTCCCCAGTCATCTCCTTAGAACTATCTGCCGATCATCTGAACAGCATTGATCTGCTTCGACACGGGACAGCCTCAATCCAGTCAGAACCAGATCAAGCCAAGAGGCCGAGACGTGTCGTGGCCGAAGTAGCACCATTTACCCCTACAAAGGATCTTAATGTGTCAGATAGTTGGGTTGGGGAACCAGTGAGTGATGCAGTACCAACTAACTACGCGCACCAAACAGTCTGTGATATCACGTTGAAAGAAGAAGCACAGGGTATTGACAGTAACTTCATGGGGATGTCTCCTGTTGCCACAGTTCCCCACAGTACTGCCTCTAGCAATTCAGAAAGAAACCTGTCATCTCTAGGGAATTCATCTACTGCATCTCTACAAGAGATAATTGAAGCGCAATCCAATGTAAGCATAGCGCAGCTGGAATCAAAGGAATGTACAGTCAAACTACAAGACAATCTAAGACGTACATCACGTTTCAATTCTGCAAAGAATGACCTGGCTGATATGAAGGAAGTCCCAAACAAAGCAGAATCTAGTTGCGTTACAAATAACAGACTGTTTGCCAACAAGACAAACTCCAACATGGAACTTAAACTGACATCCAAGGAAACATTAAAAGAACCTTCTTCGCTTAGTAGCCTCAGTAACGTTGCATCCACTAGTAAAGAAATATGTATCGGTAACCTGGAAAGTCACATTGGAAAGACAATAGAGGGAGAGTACCAGCAGCATGAAGGACTCCCTCACAGTCCTTCAATAACCAGATTTAAACATCTTGAGATGATGAGGATGGATACTCTTAGAAGAGACTTGAACAAATCATTGAAGTCGACGGAAGACAGTGGCAAGTGGTATCTGAAGTCATTTAGAGAAAAAACACAGGAGAGCTACAGAACTGATTCATCAGTTGAAGTTCTAGAAACTGCTAAAAACACAACCCACAAGAAAACACCAAGAAATTCTAATAGGATCCTTTCATCCAATTCATCTCATCCACAAGATGAATCCAGTGGTGATTTGATTCTACTGACTCATTTGAGCTCGGAGTCTTCCACACAACAGTTAAGGAAAGATCTTGAAGAGTCAACTCCACAAAGGAAATCAAGATTGTCAAGGAGGCACTTGCAGGATGAGTCACTTGATGAATGCATGGCAACAAACGGAGAGAAGGCAAGCCCAGCATCGAACAAAGAGAAGGCAAGCCTAACAACAAACAGAGAGAAGGCAAGTCCAGCAACAAACAGAGAGAAGGCAAGCCCAGCAACAAACAGAGACAAGGCAAGCACGGTAACAAACGGAGAGAAAACAAGCAAAGCAACAAACAGAGAGAAGGCAAGCAAAGCAACAAACGGAGAGAAGGCAAGTCCAGCAACAAACAGAGAGAAGGCAAGTCCAGCAACAAACAGAGATAAGGCAAGCACGGTAACAAACGGAGAGAAGGCAAGTCCAGCAACAAACAGAAAGAAGGCAAGCACGGTAACAAATGGAGAAAAGGCAAGTCCAGCCACAAACAGAGAGAAGGCAAGTCCAGCAACAAACAGAGAGAAGGCAAGCCCAGCAACAAACAGAGAGAAGGCAAGTCCAGCAACAAACAGAGAAAAGGCAAGCACGGTAACAAACGGAGAGAAGGCAAGCCCAGCAACAAACGGAGAGAAGGCAAGCCCAGCAACAAACGGAGAGAAGGCAAGTCCAGCAACAAACAGAAAGAAGGCAAGCACGGTAACAAAAAAAGAGAAGGCAAGCACGGTAACAAACAGAAAGAAGGCAAGTCCAGCAACAAACGGAGAGAAGGCAAGCCCAGCAACAAATAAAGAGAAGGCAAGCAAAGCAACAAACAGAGAGAAGGCAAGTCCAGCAACAAACGGAAAAAAGGCAAGTTCAGCAACAAACGGAAAAAAGGCAAGTTCAGCAACAAACAGAGAGAAGGCAAGCAAAGCAGCAAACAGAGAGAAGGCAAGCAAAGCAGCAAACAGAGAGAAGGCAAGCACAGCAGCAAACAGAGAGAAGGCAAGCACAGCAGCAAACAGAGAGAAGGCAAGCACAGCAGCAAACAGAGAGAAGGCAAGCACAGCAACAAACAGAGAGAAGGCAAGCAAAGCAACAAACGGAGAGAAGGCAACCCCAGTTTGTGTTTCTGAAGCTTCCCAAACTAGAAGAAAACTGGACAGAATTAATAAAAGTCCAACAAGTCTAGATATAAACTTAATGTCTACAGTTAACCAAAATGTGTGCACAGAAGTCTTAAGAAACACCGCTGCCACTAAAAGGAGAACCACACATAGCAATGCAACCAAAGCTTCAAGATTAATCAGTCCAACATCAAATCTTGCATTAACTCCTCGATCTACAGTCAGAAAGAGTAAGACTCGGGCAAAGAAAAGGATCAAAGCAAATATTGGGGAACAAACTCAATGGTGGGAGTTGAATCCAATGACACGGATGGAAGATGATCAGGACGTTGTAGAAAATAAGACGACAGTCTCTGAGGGGGCATCGCGAAGAGAAATAGAGACTAGGAATAATGAAAGGAAAGATGTATCTCGGATTAAAGATGAGAAGGAGGGTCCATCATTGAGCCAACTCAACAACATTCCTTCATCTCAGAAAAATTCTGGGAATAGTAAGACTCTTATCGGAAGACTTACAGATTCTGAACAGAAATCACTAGCAGAAGATGTGCTTAAGTTTGAGAGTTCACCCCGTTCATCAAGATGTGAGGCCGGAGCATCACTTTCACACAAACTGAAGAAATCTGTAAGGAATGTTGGCTTGAAATCTAGAACCAAACAGGACTTTGAGAAGCAGAGTTTGACAAAATTACAGAAATGCCAAAATGTGTCAGAGGCAAAAGCATTACAAATACCAAGGATGTTAAACAGGAAGAAATCAGGATTTTTGAGGAATCTGACATTAAACCGCCAAGAAGTTTCTTCCAAACATACAGTCAATTCAAAATGTGACTTGGTCAGTAGAATGCAAACTTCTAGTAGTGGGAGAAGTTTGGGACTTACTCAAGGTGCTTTTGAGATCTCAGAGGTGAACGACAGTCCAAGCTCTGGTCTTGGCAAGAAGAGGAAATTGGAGATTTTATTTGAAAGCATGGATACCAGGAGCATCCAGGAGGAATCGATTGATGAAGACTTCGGTGTTAGAATCTTGCCATCTAGCCAGCCTGACCCAGCGGTGGAATTACAGAACAAAAGATTGAAAGGTGGAATCACTACGACCTGTCTGCAAAAGGTGATTGGGATAACACTTGATAAAGAAACTAATGATGACATGTGTGACCCAGCACGAGTAAATGAGACACTTTGCGGCAAAAATAAAAATTGAGATTTTGATTTCATCATTTAAAGCTTGTTTAGCTTTAAATGATGAAATCAAATTTTATTTTGCCTCAAAGTGTCTCATTTACTCGTGCTGGGTCACGAGACAATTCAGCAACCAATGCTACAGAGTCATGTCAGGGCTAGAACAATCTAGAACACTCAATCTGCATAACAGGGGTAGTAAAGACAATTCAGCAACCAATGCTACAGAGTCGTGCCAGGGCTAGAACAATCTAGAACACTCAATCTGCATAACAGGGGTAGTAAAGACAATTCAGCAACCAATGCTACAGAGTCCTGTCAGGGCTAGAACAATCTAGAACACTCAATCTGCATAACAGGGGTAGTAAAGACAATTCAGCAACCAATGCTACAGAGTCGTGTCAGGGCTAGAACAATCTAGAACACTCAATCTGCATAACAGGGGTAGTAAAGACAATTCAGCAACCAATGCTACAGAGTCGTGTCAGGGCTAAAACAATCTAGAACACTCAATCTGCATAACAGGGGTAGTAAAGACAATTCAGCAACCAATGCTACAGAGTCGTGTCAGGACTAGAACAATCTAGAACACTCAATCTGCATAACAGGGGTAGTAAAGACAATTCAGCAACCAATGCTACAGAGTCGTGTCAGGACTAGAACAATCTAGAACACTCAATCTGCATAACAGGGGTAGTAAAGACAATTCAGCAACCAATGCTACAGAGTCGTGTCGGGGCTAAAACAATCTACATTGTAGAACATTCAATCTGCGTTAAGATCCTATCGGCCTGTAGTCAAGAACCATGGATAACGTCTTTACAGTTGTGGTTGTGCAGTCATATTACAATTCATGTGTGCAGTAAATCCTAATTTACATATAGCTGACTGGGCGTAGAACCAGTGGGGCGTAGGACCTGGAGTGTTACAATATTGATATCTTTATTTATAGTTTTCTTTTGATTTTTTGGTCAAGGTAAACTTTTTAAATAATATATATATATTTTTTTTTTTTAATAACTTAAAAAAAATAGAGCTATATTAAATACTATAGAGCTGGCTAGATGTACAAAATTATGCCTGCTGGACGCATCCATGTTTGTGCACAAACTTATAGAAACCTCAACATTTTGTACGGCTATTTGCATATCTATTTGCTATTTCTATACAGTGTATTACCAAAGCCGATACGTCCAAAACCGAAACACACGATCAGCAAATGAACATTATTTGTTTTCTCTGCGTAAACAGCGCAAATGCGTGCGCGTATCCGCTGCAAATGATTTTGCCGTAACTGGCATCACGCGCGTAAGTTATTTGCGTCTGTTCCACTTGCACGCGCGTTGCATTTAGAGTACTCCTTTTAAAATTATATCAATGTTTGTATTATATTCTACAACATGCACATTAATTAAAAATGTCTGCGCGCAGGATGAATTCAAAGTATATCCGCATGTAAGAATGAGGAGTTAGCGCTCTAGTAATTGAATACAGCTCTATGTTCTGGACGTAACTTGATTAATTGATGCAATCTCCATTAACAGCATTTAGTTACTTCAACAGAAATGTTATTAGTACATTCATAAAACTCTGAACTCCAACATTTTGTTCCTCACATTAAAGTGAGTCAGGATATATCAATATTGCTGGCAACTGTTGTGACTCATAATAAAACCATCAGTGTTGCACTTCCAGATCTTGATATGAGATTTAATTATTCCATTTTTGTCCACATGTACCTGTATTCCTGCAGGAGTCACATCAACAGCTTAACCTAAGCCCAGGGACCGAGACTGAGATGGAGACTACTAGTCCGTGTTCACCTTTACTAAGATTGAGCTCAGACAATGACGATGTAAGAATCTGTCTGTTACCTTGATTCTAAATTCAGTACCCTTGATTCTAAATTCAGTACCCTGTGGAGACTTGGGGACAATAGTGAGATATGTATGTACCGTATGCTATGTACAAAAAACAGCCGTGAAATTTGCTTGCCTAAAGCAATTTTGTTTCTGTTATTTAGGATATATAAAGGAACACAAAAATCAGTGGTGCCAAATTTTTCGACCCCTCTATGGCTGCCATATTGGACTTTCAAAATGGCCGCCATTTTGGAAAGGGAAATTACCATAACTTTAGTTCTAGGTCATGTATGAGAGCAAAATTGGTGACAAGTCCTGTGTTTTTAGTACCTACGAGTCCAATGGTACTGTAATTCTGTAATTGGCGGCCATGCTGAATTCCAAGATGGCCGACAGGTAAAAACATGAAAATCACAAGAACCTTTTTACAAGATCTTTTTATGAATGCAAAATAGAAAAAAAGCTCTGTCTCAGTAGATTACCCACATTTTTAGGCCTTAGGGTTATAAAATAGCTTGACTGAACTTTCTGGTTTGAGTACATATATGTGTAGTTGATTTACTGCAATTGTTTTATAATTATGTGAAGATTATGACACTTTTTTATCTGTTTTTACTGTACTTCCTAATTGTTTCCTGCCTCACATATTGATTTAGAAAGTAGATGACGCAAACCTCATCTAAGGTTTGAGAAAATCACAAGTTGCAGTTGCAGCTTAGGAAAAATAAAGGGTACTGCTAACAAAAAAAAGTTAGAAAAACACACGTTTTTAAAAAGTCAATGTACCATATCTTTTTTGGCTTGAACTCAAATGAGTAGAGCACACAAGTGAGTCAGGGGTAAAATGTCAGTGACATGTGGTGGATCCCTCTTATTGCCAGACCAGACTGTTTAGACATTAAGTAAACACTGTCTAATAATCCCAGGCAGCCCAATACAACTAGGCCAACTAGAGAGTCTTAAATCTATGTCTCTGTCATCACAAGAACGTGATGACTAATAAATAAGAAGTAAGTAAAAAGCATGGCTGAGGTGTTTGGACTGGAAGAGGGTCGTAATACATGTAGTTCTAGTTTCATAATTAACATTCTTCATATTCCAGCCTTGATTGTCGTACCCATCGCAATGTCCAGTTCATATTAGTATTTCCTGCAAACCGTTTGTATCACGACCAAGGACATTGGCAAATATGCGGCACCAACGAGCTTGTATTGGGGACTTGTTGATAACTTAAGAGATCTTGAGAGGGGTGGGTTGGACTTTACTAAACGGCCTACTGTCACGTTCGTTTTGGACATGCACAAAACAAACGTGGAGCTTCAATGTTTTGACCAGACCAAGGGACTGTGCGTGAACTGGGCGCGAACGTTACTTGAACGGCCTTGTCGTATCGTCAACTTGCTGGTGTAACGGTCTCACTTCTCCGGTGTGCTAACTTCTCCGGACGGATTCAGTGAATATTTGAGCACGCTACAAGCATGTACTCGTTTATCTGTCGTGCTATTACAGTTGCAGTGAATTTGAATTTTAAAAAAGGGTGCCACCAACATCTGAACTTATTGTTTATTTAAGTCATTTAGGTCATACATGCCACACGCATCAATGAGGCTACTGTTATTCTAACGTTTACATTCATTTTTGGACACCAGTAAAACCTAACCCAGCACGCTACTTAAAGTTGATGAAAATGGACACTACTGCGCGTTGAAGAAATATTTCCTAACTCTTCTTTTATTTCCACGTAGGGGGTTTGCACGGAGCCCATAATATTATTTTGATGCAGAATATTGTTTTTTGTGTCTTTCTTTTGTCTATGCACAGGAGGTATTTCTGCTGTGAATATAGCAATGGCAGCCATGTATACAGAAGATGACAGGCAGAGTGGAGCTCCTTCATTTACTTTGCAGACTGATTCTACAGCCTGTGGCTAATTTCATAAAACATGTCAAGGAAGATACGACTTTTTATCTTTAGAGAAAAAGTCGTATCCTCATTGAGTGATCCCAAAAATGCTGCTTCCCAAGTAGTTTTGTAAAATTGGGCGTAATCCCTGGTCACACGGCATTCTGGTGTTTATGACTTCGCGCCCTTGAACAAAGATACTGACAATTTGGGAGACCGCCAACATAGGGCAAGATAGCTCAGTTGGTAGAGCGCCATTCCGGAGGTCGCAGGTTCGAGTCCTGCCTTGTTCACTTTGAAATTTTGTTTAGTTACTCGAGGTCTTGGTGCTGTCACTGAAAGAGTTAATTTCATGACGTTGGACCTTTGTGTGTTTGTGCCTAAATTATGTGTAACGCAGCTTATTTTTAAATAGTAACATTTTAACATAACTGTAACAATAATAATACTAATCACATTTATAGGTAAACCAATAACAATACTGTGTCTTCCCAATTCATTTATTCTGTCTGCAACAAAATCAAAGGTGCAGATAGTCTAATATGGATTTTATTTGTCTGCAATTATTGAAATAGGGTGATTTCCTAAAGGTCCCTGTTAATCGTTTCTGGGCAGTTTCAATAGAATTATATTATAGAAACTAGAGAGCGCACTCACTATACTCTGCAAGCTACATGGACTTGCCGCCCTGTAACCCTTGGGCAACGCGGTAGTAAAATACCCGGATGTTCCATGCACTTCAATGCAGCTATAATTCAGTAAACTTTATTGACCGTTTAATGTCGATTTCAAGTGACATTCCTTGGGGTACTTGGACAGACAGTTTTATCTGTAAATCTTATCCCTATTTCCCCCCAAGTCAATGGTGGATACAGGAATTTCAAGGAGTTTGCTTTGGCTGATGAGGTCATAAAGTGGCAGAAGCAGAGAACAAAGGCGTAAAGCAGTGGACTGCAGTTGTATTACACGATGATATGAAAGGCCGATTTTGCATGTTGCTTGATTTAACCATCATGATTTCACTCAAAAAAACTTTTTTGTTTGTTTATATATATATAAACAAGTGACATTGTGTTGGTTAGCAACCTCGACTGCCGGCACCCCTGTCCCAGAAAGTATTTGCTTGTGAAAAGAGATGTTTCTGGTGTTGATGACGTTGCTCCGATTTGTGCAGCCAAAGCAAGCACAAGTCTTCGGCATCTCACCCCTACTATGTACGTTTTGCCCATTGTATGGCGTCCATGCATCCTTGTCGGAATGGGGTTAGTGATAAGTGCGCTTTCTTGTTTCTATAATATGGTATTTTCAGAAATAGGGAACAAATCATTTTCTTGTTGGTTTTAAATGCATTCAACTAGGTATAAATTTCCATACGCATACATTCCGGTATACATTTTCAAATGCGTCGACAATCTCCATATGCATACATTCCAGTATACATTTTCATACATGCATGTCACAAAATTGTGATGAACATTACTTGGATTAGATCTTGAAATTTCAATTTAAGTGAATCAGTCACAAGACTAAAACAGTTTTTATCGATTTTGCATTTAATTCAATCTGTAATTTTAAATGAACTTTTTATAAACTTTTGGGAATGCAACCATATGTTGTATTAATTTTGTTTATGTTTTTTTCGGAAAAGAGGGGGTATTGCCCTGTATAATGATGTCATGTTTTAAATAGGCATATTTTTCTGACTTGTATTTAATGGTTTTGGGCTATCCCTGGTTAAATCAACTGTTTTTGTGTTTTGTATTTTTTTCTGTCATATTGTTGGCTCTGGACAAAATGACAGATATTAGGACCAATATGTCAAGACAGTGAATAGGCCTAAGATGTAATCCAAAGTTTTCTCAAACACATAATTGACAGTCGGGTATTATCGTAAATGTTCGAGCGTTTAACCAAATAAAGCCCATCGATCTAGATTTTCTTTTTTAGTTTTGCCTAAAATTCAAATTCACATTGGCAAATATCAACATCAGAAGAATTATAATTATTGTAACAACAGAAAGGCAGGCGTTGTGCCTTTGTCGGAAAAGCTGCATCGTCTAAAAATAGCTACACAGTGTATAGTGCGTCAATCTATTTTTGACGCCAGTGGCTACCTGACCTACAATTTAGACGTCTGAGCATAAACAAAAATTGTCAGGTCAGGGAACCAGACTGCGTAATAACTAGGGAAGCGATACGGCAGCACACAGTGGGGCTAGCATGTGTAGCATGTACTCCCCAGAAAAAGAAAGTCAATTTCTGATTCGCTACACAACTTATGGTGTCATATCCCTTATATTTCATGATAAGGGACAAACTCGGTCGCTGATTAGATCCTTTTGAAAAGCAAGGGAGAATTGTCAAAAAGGGAAAAGTTAAGAATTGTTTGCCAATTTATACAAGATCTTTATACAAAATCATGCACATTTGTCAGCTCCGGCGTGACTGTTGATCCAGCTAGTAACCTATGCATGCATGAAGACTGGCACGTGGCCGCCAAAATAAGTCAGTTTCCCTTGTGGTTGATTTGTATAACAACACAACGGTCTTGAGCCCAAGAATACCTGTTCATACTTTATGCAAATCAAATTTGTTAAGTTAACGGGAAAGAGTTGCAATTTATTTTGCATTCGCATTAAGAATGAACCGAGCTTTGCTTTACTTTTAAAAAACAAACCAAATGCAACCTGTCCAAAGCCATTTCATGCGGTATACATTAATAATTGTTGGGTCTTGCAGTATTTGATGCAATTAGAAATGAGACATTACTGCTAAGTTGTATCTGAGACAGGATTTGTGTTCACAGTACATGTCAGGCTTCTGCTTAGATTTTTTACCGTTTGTAATAAGTATTTTAATTTGTCTAATTGACACTAATGAGCTGTTTTTAAGACAAACCGGATGACTTTATTTTAATAAATATCTTGACAAGGTGCTGTTCATCTCTATGCTTTTGTTGATTGCATTTATTTATTTTGTGTCGATACAACATTTAGTAAATTCCTATTGAATAAATTCATTCAGTATTGCAGCTTTTTACATCTTATGTTCCACACAAAGTTTTTAAGGGTAGAACAAGAGAGCGCGTCATTCGTGGGCGAGGAGGGCCTTAATAGAAATAGCTAAAGTATCTTAAGTATTTATGAATACAATTAACTGGGTAATCATAAACTAATCATATATGACAAACCATACAAGACTGTTCATAAAACCTTTACATTCTGTTTAAATAAATATTATTAAAGTTAAGTATTCAGTATAATGTTAATGCAATTAAGTCGTATCCTCATTGAGTAATCCCCACAATGTCTCTTTCTAGGTTGTATCGTAAAATTGGGTGTGATGTTTATGACTTCTGACTAGCGCCCTCGAACAAAGATACCGACAATTTAGGAGACCGCCAACCTAGGGCAAGATAGCTCAGTTGGTAGAGCGCCGGTCTGGTATTTTGAGGTCGCAGGCTCGAGTTCCGCCTTGCCAATTTCTTTTTTCCCTTAAAAAAAAAATACAATTGTCACGCCTCCATGTACAGCTGGTATATCATACCTTTTTAAGAAACTTGTTTGACTAATACAGTTTAAAATATATTACAATGTATTCCAAATCTTCTCACAAATCTAATTGTTTCAGTAACAAAAAACACAAAATAGTTTGATTTTTGTTTTAACTAGCCCGATCCCATCACAATTCAACCCTGAGGCCTAAAGTCATGTCTTTGTTTACCATTTGTGTTCAGAGAATAGGGTGCATTCGTTTAGCTCATCCTAGTCGACACGGGTTACCCCCGAGTCCTTCGTTTAGCTCCGATGTCATACTCGGGCTCACCCAGGTCAGCCACCACAGATTCTGCTCAGGGAACAGAATCTGTGGTAGAAGACGTTTCACACACGCGTTGTTCATTTCAAGCAACAGGCAAATATGGCAGCCGGACAGTTGATATGTTCAAGTGTGCCCAAAATGAACATTATTGGAAGTCTATTATTAGTTATCCCTCTCGCACTCCTGGAACACGGAATAATGTAGTGCGTCTGTGTCTCATATCCCACGAGGTCGAAGGCCGAGTGGTATAATGACGCACTACATTTCCCGTTTTCCACAAGCGCAAGTGGATAGCAAATTTATCTTCAAGCAAACTTGACGCGCAGTTAAGATGGAACACAGACGAAGCTGCAAAACTAGAATGCGCAACACACGCGCGTCAATAACATCTTAAATCCGCCGAAATCTTTTTAAACAGGGATGGGATTTTGATGGATTCAGGTAGGTTAGGGTTAATGTTTCTAAGATGACTGTTGCTACATCTAATCTTTCTTGAATGCAAATCCTGCCAACTTAGAATTTGTCGACGATAACAGTGGCTTCTTGACAAGGCTAGTGTCTTGACCTTTGACCCTTTTCTCTGACCCCTGTGTGACATCACCATCTTGAGGTAGTTTACGTTTCTTTCCCTCTGTCAGTTCTGTTGATTCTTGATGAGTGTTTTCCTTTGGGGTATTGTCAGGTTCCATGGATTGAATTGACAGTTTGGCTTTAGTTCCCCAATCCTGTCAACCAAACAAACACAAGATTATACAATTAAACCATTGCTATGATGTCATTCTATTGTCAGGTTCCATGATTTGAATTGACAGTTTGGCTTTAGTTCCCCAATCCTGTCAACCAAACAAACACAAGATTATACAATTAAACCATTGCTATGATGTCATTCTATTGTCAGGTTCCATGGATTGAATTGACAGTTTGGCTTTAGTTTTCGAATCCTGTGAATTAAAATTGAAATTACGAATCCACTGCAGTTATATTCGTCCTGAATAGAACTTCCAAAGCAAGGGTTTGCTCTGACCAATCAGATGGAGAAGATGTATTCAGGCGTTGTATAAAACAAGTAATGAATGTTTGACATTTGTGCGATGGAAATAATAATTTCATTCGGTGACAGATGGGATGTTCTATTCCACTTGGCTTTGCTTTTGGAATAGAACATGCCATCTGTCACCTCGTTAAATTATTCTTACCATCGCACAAACGTGAAACATTCATTATTTGTTTTATACAACGCCTGAATTTGTCTACCTTCCTTTTCAATACGTATCATAATGTAGCATACTACGATGGTTTGCACATTCCATTACATACTTGTTGCATGCCAACAGTGTCAGGTATTGCAGTCAATTTCTAGGCTGTGTCATACAAGGGTGTTCAGATCAATGGCTGCATCTGTTAGCAGCAGGTTCCAACATAGTTATAAGTATATAACTGATATAAAGATCCTGCTCATTTGATTGGTGGAACTCACATCACATGACATTCATTATTGCTGTCATTCACGCTACGACTCATAAAGTCATAAAGCCATGGTGAATGGGAGTTACTATTCAATAGTTGGGATCATCCTCATTCCCACGGCTTTTAAACAGTTCGACCCTCACTCCAAAACCTGGGAAGAAGTGTGTGAGCCGATTTGTGCTGCAGCTGGACAACCACACACAATTATGGCGGCCGGCAAAGTCAACAGATGGGCCAACGTTTACGAATCTGTATTAGTGATAGAGGTCTCGAGACCTGGTATCGGTCTCGAGACCGTCTCAAGACTTTTTTATTTTACTCAAAACTGTTCTATATCTCCATCGATGTTTGTTTTTATGAAGTCGGCCTGTTACACTATATGTGTGCCATAGACTGGTTCCGGTTTTTAGATTTGGTAATTACTTAAACACCATACATTTGTATTTATTTTTGGTCTCAGACTGGGAAGTTGTGGTCTCGGTCTCGGAAGTTGTAGTCTCGGTCTCGGACTGCAAAAGTCTCGGTCTTGGAGGTGTTGGTCTCAGTCTCGAAAGTCTTGGTCTCGGTCTTAAAAGCCTTGGTCTCGGTCTCAGTCTGGAAAGAATTTGGTCTCGGTCTTGATCTCGGTCTCGACTACAACACTGATCTGTATGTCAGTTATATAAAACAAATATTGAGTGGCTTGAAAATGTGAAATGGGAGGAATATTATCGCTCGGTAAAATCTGGACTTTTCTATTGCACGAGGCGAAAACACAGATTTTACCTTGTGATAACATTCCTCCCATTCCACTATAAGCCACTCAATATTTGTATACATTGATGTCAGAGATCTAGAAAAACAGCTCTGAATAAACAATTCCGGTGGTCTTACCTTCTTTTCCTCTGCCATGAGTGAGCGCCATTTCTGCATTGCCAGTTTGATGAGATCAGGCTCGGTTAACTCCGGATTGTCTTCAGCGAGATTGGATTGGTTCTCTGTCAGCCAATAGGAGAATGCCGACGGTGGTCTGCGAAGAGAAATGTAGGTCAAGATATGATGTAGTGTCCAGTCAAAGTAAAGACCAATAATTTTCTACTTGGAGGTAGCCAATGGTGGTCTGTGGAGAGAAATGCAAGTCAAGATAAGATGTGGTGTCTAGTCAAGATAAGATGTGGTAGCCCACCGTTTGCTCTCTTTCTTCCTTATTATTCTCATCTGGTCTTCTCTCTAGCTTCATCTTAAACACACAAACTCAACTCACTTGTTCACTGCCACCGTCTGCTCTCTTTCTTCCTTATTTATCTCATCTTGTCTTCTCTCTAGCTTCATCCTAAACACACAAACTCAACTCGCTTGTTCACTGCCACCGTCTGCTCTCTTTCTTTCTTATTTATCTCATCTTCTCTCTAGCTTCATCCTAAACACACAAACTCAACTCACTTGTTCACTGCCACCGTCTGCTCTCTTTCTTCCTTATTTATCTCATCTTCTCTCTAGCTTCATCCTAAACACACAAACTCAACTCACTTGTTCACTGCCACCGTTTGCTCTCTTTCTTCCTTATTATTCTCATCTTGTCTTCTCTCTAGCTTCATCCTAAACACACAAACTCAACTCACTTGTTCACTGCCACCGTTTGCTCTCTTTCTTCCTTATTATTCTCATCTTGTCTTCTCTCTAGCTTCATCCTAAACACACAAACTCAACTCACTTGTTCACTGCCACCGTTTGCTCTCTTTCTTCCTTATTATTCTCATCTTGTCTTCTCTCTAGCTTCATCCTAAACACACAAACTCAACTCACTTGTTCACTGCCACCGTTTGCTCTCTTTCTTCCTTATTATTCTCATCTTGTCTTCTCTCTAGCTTCATCCTAAACACACAAACTCAACTCACTTGTTCACTGCCACCGTTTGCTCTCTTTCTTCCTTATTATTCTCATCTTGTCTTCTCTCTAGCTTCATCCTAAAAACACAAACTCAACTCACTTGTTCACTGCCACCGTCTGCTCTATTTCTTCCTCATTGTTCTCATCTTTGTCCTTCTGTCTCGATGACTTCATCTTGCTGAACAGTGTGGACTGAGTCTTGCCTTTTTTCTGCTTGGATTCCGAGGATTTTTCAGGTGCTGTGTGTAAAAATAATCATCCAATGTTAGCATTTCCAAGCATTTTCTAGAAAATAGGGGGAAGTAGTATAATGCCAACTTTATATCAAATTTCACCAAAAGTAACAAATATAATATTTTTTTTTTAATATTTAAACATCTGTGCACGTCATGAATCCATGATTTATTAGTTTCTCTAGTTCTAAAAAAAGTATCTAAGAACTTCTTAATAATTTATTGCTTTACACATGTGTGTGTGAATGGGGTCTATGAATGGAAACTTACCTGTAGAGCAATCTACTTATGCATATTTCTTTTGACCGGTAAGTTTTACCGCTAAGAGTTTACAAAATAGCAGTCATTCCCCGGCCCGGTACGTTATCGTGTAGTTAATTGTAGTTGTAATTGTACAATTAAATTTGTAATATGTAATGTTCGTAATTTATTTGTTGTGTGTATTGTCTTTGTGTGCATATTTTAATATTTGTGTAATTTGTTGTACTGCTGTACCACGGACATCAAATTTTATGTGTGTCGCATGATGAATAAATAAATTGTATTGAATTGAGATTGTTTTTGATCCATAAAACCTACGACAAATAATTATGTGGTATAACACACATTCCAGACTAGTAAACCAAACAGTAATATGGGCAACTTGAGTTGACCTTTCTACATGTTGGCTTTAGGCAGTTGACACCCTAGCCTCTAAGGGGTGTGTTCAAGCGTGCTACTTGTGTTAACACAAGTTTACTCCTGAGCTCACACACCGCAGCAGTACAACCTGTGGGTTAGCAAGAGTATACTCTCAATCAATACTCTTGCACCTAGAGTATACATACTCCCAGTCAGAGCTTAGTCAGACTCTAAGTATACTCTTGCACGTCAAGTATTCTCCCAGTTAGACCGCAAGTATACTCTTGCACCTAGTGTATACTCCCAGTCAGACCGTAAGTATACTCTTGCACCTAGAGTATACTCCCAGTCAGACCGTAAGTATACTCTTGCACCTAGAGTATACATGTACATACTCCCAGTCAGAGCTCAGTCAGACCGTGAGTATACTCTTGCACCTAGAGTATACTCCCAGTCAGACCGTAAGTATTGTGACAAAAATGCCCTTTGCCCTGGGATACATTTTCTGTATTATATTAATTCAGCTTCCAGAGAATGTGCCATGAAACATGTTGATTTTTAGGACACTTTAATTAGCGAATCACACTTTATTCACTGCCTATGGCTATAGAATTACCTAGGAAGTGGCCTATTTATAGAATAATTACGTTGATGATGTAAAGAAGCCAATAACTTTGTTGCTAATGCTTTCTACGCTGTAGTTTCTTTCAGGTACTTACTTTGTATGCAGTCTTTATATTACGCAAGACATAATGTAGCATGCACAGATAGTCATGACAGTGTTATTGAATGTACCCATTGTTTGCGTGTTAGTGACTTGCACACATATTAACCATGTACATGTACTTTACTAATGCAACTGTGATTTCAACATCAGGGTGGGTGACTAATTTGCATACGCGCTACGCGCACTTAGCCTATGAGAGCGCGCGCGCTGACCGTGACCTAGATCCAGCCCTGCCGATTGTCTATAAAAGGCGAGCTGGAACAGCATTTGGTTGCTCTGTTCGCCTCCAGAACTAGCCCTGTGGGAAGATCTCTGACGATGGGAAAACGAAGAAGTACATAAGGAATGAAGTACATGTACAACCCGAAGATGAAGGAACCAGATGATCAGAAGTATGATCCAAACGAGGGATAGAAGAATTAAAACACGACGAATCCGATGTGCCTATGCATGGGGATTCCTATGCATGAAGTATACCGTTGTATGTACTGTGTGTACTTCGTTGTATGTACTGTGTGTGCTACACGTTCAACGTTATGCGAATCGGCATTAGACTTGCTACCAGTCCAAGCAATGATTAGGATTAATTAATTGCGCGCATTAGGATTAACTTGCGTATGCAATCTAAGTGACCCAAACTGATGAAGACGGTGATTAAGATAATATTTGCGTTAAAGATGATTATTTGAGAATGTAAATAAACCAGAAGTTTCATTGTTTATTCTATCCACTTGCCTCAACTGCCTCCCTGAGTTATAAGAACAGTCTTTAGGGCTAGACTTTAGAACAGACTTTAGGGCTAGACTTTAGAACAGACTTTAGGGCTAGACTTTAGAACTATTAGGGCTAGACTTTAGAACAGACTTTAGGGCTAGACTTTTGGATAGACTTTTAGAGCTAGACTTTAGGACAGACTGAAATTATGCCCAGTGCCCCCGGCCTTGCCTTTTCTCGTGCGTTTGCGCGCCAAATCAGATAATCCAACCCTTCCCTTTCCCTATCCAAGAAGTGAGCTTCGTAAAAGACGCTACCCTCCAACTCCAAGCTCCGCCTTCAGACCAACCCTACTTGAGCCAGGTTGACGGGTATTGACGGAGACCTCATCGCTGGTCCAGGCCTGGTCAAACACTGCCCGGGTAGCTCGGCAAACATCATCACCGATATCTCCGGATTAATCCCGGCGGGTTTCTAGGGATTCGCTCTACCCCCCTGGGTATAGATCGAGTCCCCTGCGGTATTCCCGTTACATTTTTGGTGGCAGCGGTGGGATATTAGCGATTTAAGATAAACAGTTAGGATTGTGACATTTTTGGTTGCAAAATCGGCGGAAGATTTTTAAAGGTTAGACTACGCTACTGGTACTACGAAGAGAAGGAGGAATAATGGAAGATTCAGACCCTGAGATTCAATTTGGACCCATTCCAGAGGGACTACCGGAAAGTAATGATGTGAGCAACACTACGGCTCAAGAAGGATCCATTACAGAATCACCAATGAAGGCAGGAGGCGATGCGTCAACCCCACTGTTGATTGACTTGGAGGAAGGACGTGAAGAAATAGTGAGAATGAGGCAGGAAAATGAGGATTTAAGAAGACAACTTGAGGCGTTGAGGAAATGCGATTTACCCCCACTGTTAACCCCTGTACAAATTCCCTCCCCCAATCCTTCCTTGATTATGAAACCCACAGGTGCAGTCGATCCCCGAGAAATGATGAGACCAGTCAGAAGTCCATTTGCAGAGTTAGACAAGCCGCGTGTTCGACCAGCAAACTTTGATGGGTCAGGTTCTTGGACTGACTATAGGGTGCAGTTTGAACTACTAGCGGAGCTGAATGGCTGGGGAGAATCAGCGAAAGCAATCTACCTTGCTGCAAGTTTGCGTGGATCAGCACAGTCCGTACTAGGAGATTTAGATGAAGAAAGAAGACGTCGATACAGTTCCCTAACCAGCGCTTTAGGGCAGAGGTTCGGCCCAGAAAATCAAACTGAGTTATTCAGAGTTCAGCTGAAGAACAGACTGAGAGGACGAGATGAAACACTACCGGAATTAGCCCAAGCCATTAGACGTTTGACGAGACAGGCATATCCGAGTGCAGACTATCAACTACAAGAAACACTGGCCAAGGAACATTTCATCGATGCACTAAATGATGCTGACATCAGATGGCGAGTATTTCAGTCACGACCAACTAGTCTTAAAGATGCAGTTAGAGTCGCCGTGGAATTGGAGGCATTCCAGACTGCAGATAGACAGCGTACATGGCCGAGAAGACCAACGGCAAGAATGATAAATGCAGATGACAGAAAACAAGATCACGGAAATTGCACCGAGGGAAACCAGAATTCACAGGGACAAATGACGTCATTGACTGAAAATATTGAAAGAGCACTGGTGGAAGGATTCAAAAGTTTGCAGAAACAGATACACGACAACAACGAGAAGAAGAATTTAAATTCATGTAGTCAAGTTGCGGGAACAACGGGACAAAGATGGGACCGACAAGGAAATCGCAGCCAACTGGAGTGTTGGAATTGTAATGAGTTTGGCCACACAAGACGAGTTTGTCCGAAGCCAGAACGTCGGCCAAGACGACCCAGTTTTCCAAACCATGATGGCGGACAACAGTTTCAGCAGGGAAACGGACAACAGTCGAACTACGACAGGGCCAGAGTTCGACTAAACAACCCGGGCCCGACCACAAGTCGTCAGTAAGAACACGTTCATTATCATCAGGTACAGATGGACTATACGTGACAGGTTGTGTGGAAGATGTAGACGTAACTTTTCTAGTTGATACAGGGGCGAACATAACCATAGTGAGACCCGATGTGTACTACAGGATACCCAAGAGTAAACGGCCACTACTGGAGGACGAGAAGATTGAGATGGTAATGGCGGATGGAAAGCCACTTTCTTTTCAGGGGCAAGGACTTTTCAAAATTAACATTGGTGACGACGTTTGCAAGGAAGTACACCATAAAGTGTGGATTGCTGACATCGAACTTGAAGGTATCCTGGGGTATGACTTTCTTCACAAGTACGACTGTAACCTTGAGATTGGGAAAGGCGTGATGAAAATCGAAGAAGAATCTGTGAAATGTATGACGGGGAGATTCAAACCTTCATGTTGCCGAGTTATTGCAGATACGAATGTGTATATACCACCGATGGGAGAAGTTTTACTACCGGGACGAGTGGTAAATCCAAATAACATTGGCTTTGCTATAATGGAGCCGACTGAGAAGTTTACTCAGCAACATGATGATCTGATGGTTGCCAAGGTACTGGTTGATGCAAGCCAAGAGCAGGTTCCAGTGCGTCTACTTAATTTGAGTGATCAACCTTCAAGATTGTATAAGGGAACGAACATAGCAACGTGCGAGCCGATTCTAGAAGTAGTTTCTACTGAAGAAAACGATGAGAAGTTGCGTACAACAGTTGTCCAAACCCAAGATGGAACAGCAGTAAGCAGTGAGCAGGCTAAAAACACTATACCAGAACACTTAGCAGATTTGTATACCAGATGCAGTGCACACTTGAGCCCTGAGCAAAAACAGAAGTTAACAACCCTTTTAATACGGCATGAAGAAGTGTTTGCGTCATCCCCAGACGATCTTGGAAGAACTGAAGTATACAAACACACGATTGACACAGGTGGGGCGAAACCAATAAGACAACCCGCAAGGAGACTACCGATGAAACAGAAGGAGGAAGCTAACACAGAAGTCAACAAGATGTTGAAGAGAGGCATCATCGAACCGTCATGCAGCCCTTGGGCCTCGCCCATAGTATTAGTGACGAAGAAAGATGGAACAACCCGATTCTGTGTCGATTACAGAAAACTGAATGCGGTGACGATTAAAGACTCATATCCACTTCCAAGGATAGATGATTCACTCGACGCTTTGTCGGGTTCTATATGGTTTTCTACGCTCGATCTACAGAGTGGGTACTGGCAGGTTGTTGTAGAAGAGGAGGATCGTGACAAGACTGCGTTTGTAACTGGCACGGGAGTTGGATTCTACCAATTCAAAGTCATGCCATTTGGACTTTGTAATGCGCCAGCAACATTTGAGAGGTTAATGGAACGTGTCTTAGCTGGTCTTCAATGGCAGACGTGTTTGTTGTACTTAGATGACATAGTTTCGTATGGCCAAAACTTCGAGCAGGCGCTCGGAAGACTAGAAGAAGTGCTGGTTCGACTAAAGACGGCCGGGTTAAAGCTGAGTCCAAAGAAGTGTCACCTGTTCCAGCGAAGTGTTACATTTTTGGGTCACGAGATTTCTGACAAGGGAATTGCCACCGACAAGACAAAAACAGACGCAGTTCGAGAATGGCCGACACCGAGGAATGTAACTGAAGTGAGAAGCTTTCTTGGCCTATGTTCCTACTATAGAAGATTCGTGAGAGGATTTGCTAATGTTGCAAAGCCTTTACACAGACTGACGGAGAAACAACGGGAGTTCAGATGGACTGATGAGTGCGAAATGGCCTTCAGTCAATTGAAGATAGCCCTCACATCGACACCGATTTTGGCCTATCCAACGGCTGATGATAATTTTGTCTTAGATACTGACGCTAGCAACCTAGGCATTGGCGCAGTATTATCACAAGTACAAGGGGAAACCGAAAAGGTCATTGCGTACTTCAGTAGAACGCTTACTAAAGCTGAACGGAGATATTGTGTAACAAGAAAGGAACTCTTAGCGCTGGTGGCGGCAACGAAGCACTTTCACCATTACCTGTATGGTAATAGGTTTTTGATACGGACCGACCATGGAGCGCTGAGATGGCTGATGAACTTTAAGAATCCGGAGGGCCAGACAGCAAGATGGTTAGAGATACTAGGCACCTACACATTTGACATACAGCACCGACCCGGAAGGCAGCACGGTAACGCAGATGGGTTATCTCGCCGACCATGTGACGAGTGTCAACAATGTAGCAGTATCGAGCGCAACGCAGGAAGAGAAGAATCTAACGTCCAAAGCATGAGAAGTTATCAAAGACACGGTGAGCTAGAGGGAGTGTCAAGTGAAAGGACGACTGAAATCACTGAAGAATTAGAGGCCGAAGGAGCAACATTGCAACAAGTGCACTGTGCAGTTGTAACCACTGGACATTATAGGGAGAAGTATAAAGGGGAGGACACGAGGAATCCACGAGGAGAAAAGTTTGAGAACGGCACGAGGCCAGAAGAGGGCCGAAGATATAAAGGTTCAGGGGACTTGACTGAAACGTCCGGAGATGGTAAAGCCACTAGGGATAAGACTGAGGGCGAAAGGTACCCTGCAGATAAATCTGGAGATGGCGAGTTAATTACCACTGGGGGCGATGGTGAGGGCAGGAATAGCCCTGGGTACAAGTCCGGAAATGATGATAGGCTACAGAAGGATAGCCAGGGATGTAAAGCCGTAAACTTGAGATGTGGACTGGAGTGTTCTCAAATGAGGTCTGAGAATGACGCAGACAAGGAACTGAATGAAGATGTAGATGGTGATGTTTCAGCAGAAAAGTCGAGAGGAGGCTTGACATGGCCAGAACTGAGCCAGGGTTGGACAGCCGAGGACTTGAGGAAATTACAACTTAATGATCCAGTGATTGGACGAGTAATGCAGTGGAAAGAAACAAGAAATAAGCGACCAGAGTGGCCTGAAGTTTCACCGGCAGACAGAGCGACTAAAAGTTACTGGACACAGTGGGATCGCCTTGTGATGCGAGACGGTGTTTTGTATCGTAGATGGGAGTCTGACAGAGGAGACAAGATAACGTGGCAGTTGGTCCCCCCGAAGATTGTCCGAGTACAAATGATGCAACATTTACATAGTGATTCGACGTCTGGACATTTAGGTTTACGAAAGACCCTTGACAGAGTACAGCGGCGGTACTACTGGTTTGAATGGCGACAGGATGTCAACCGAGTGTGTAAGACATGCGATGATTGCGCGAGACGAAAATCTCCTAACAAGAGACGGAGAAGTCCCATGAAGCAATATAACGTAGGCTTGCCGATGGAAAGAGTCGCTTTAGACGTGTTGGGACCTTTACCGATGACTGATGATGGTAATAAATATATACTCATTGTGGGTGATTACTTCACCAAGTGGACAGAGGCGTATGCCATACCTGATCAAGAGGCGACTACAGTTGCCACGAAGTTGACAGAGGAATTTATCTGCAGATTTGGAGTACCCTTACAACTTCACTCGGACCAAGGCCGAAATTTCGAGTCTCGTGTGTTCCAAGAAGTTTGTAAGATGTTGGGAATCGACAAAAGCAGAACAACCGCCTTACACCCACAATCAGATGGCATGATTGAGCGATTCAACAGAACTCTTGAGGCGATGTTATCGATGTATGTAGCTGACAACCAGCGAGACTGGGACCGTCATTTGCCGTATGTTATGATGGCGTACCGAACATCCGTACATGAAACTACGGGATGTACACCAAGTGAGATGATGTTAGGCAGAGACACCAGACTACCCGCCGATTTGTTGACAGAACTTGCTGAAGACGAAAGTTGTGGCACGACTCAAGATTATGCCTTCGAACTAAAAGACAGATTAGAACGAGTACATAGATTTGCCCGCGATCATCTTAAGATAGCTAGCGACCGACAGAAGAAGAATTATGATTCAAAAGCTGAACGAGGAGGATTTCATCAAGGAGATGCAGTGTGGCTTTACAGTCCAAAGAGGAAGAAAGGAATAAGTCCAAAGTTACAGCGGCCTTGGGAGGGTCCATATATCGTCACAAACCGACTGAGTGACGTCACGTACCGTATACAGATGAGTAGTAAATCAAAGCCGAAAATAGTGCACAACAACAGGTTAAAACCGTACTGTGGTGAAAATGTGCCGGATTGGTTTCGTTCAAGAAGCAATAGAAGTCAGGAAGATGAAAAGCTTGAAAAAGATAGAGAGCTAGAGAGAGAAACGTCCAGTTCTATAAATTCATTAGAGCCAGCGGAGACTAACGATGTGACAAAAGAGGTGTCAAACGAGGGGATGGGGAACCCTCAGGAAGATATCAAGGACGAGAAGGAGGCTAGCAAGGATGTCGAGGGATCCGATGCCGATTACTGGAGAAGTCTAAGATTTCCGAGAAATCAGAAAATTGCCGAAGACGGACAGCGAACGTCTACGGACAGTGAGAAATCCGATGACGATTTAAGGAGGAGTCAACGAGCGAGAAGAGTGCCGGCGAGATACAGAGACTTTTAATGCGTATCAACTTATTATATATTTCATTAAACCCAGTTTGTTTCGCGTTATAGAGTTAGTGAATTATTTTGTGTAATTAGATATTAGACGATTAATCTTTTGAAGTTCATCGAACTAATTGTAAGTTCAGAAGTGGGCGGTGCAATAACGAGCAGCTTGCTGCGCGTGTGACGTCAAGAAGACAATTTGCATAGATAGCGTCCTTTTGAGCTGAGCTCGAGCGCGGTACTTTTCGTATATTCACTTTTGCTCCAGAGTTAATACTGCACAGACGTGTACGTGTACTGGTAGCAAGATGTATAGATCCCGAATTACCGCTCGCACCGGGAGTACATGTAGGCACTGCCGGAGATGGTTTAAATACCACCAGGAACTGCTCCAACATGTCAGGAGATTTCATAGCCAAGGAACCAGAAGTCCTGCATCAGAGGAGAGAAGGGGATCTAGATCCGACCCTAAAAACCACAGGGCAATCTTCACCCAAGAAGAAGGGAAAAGAGAGATGCGGCGAAAACGGGGAGACCGTGGGCAAGACAGACCGGGGAGAGGAGGCTCAGGAAAGAGCAAGTCAACTGGGACAACATCAACGACAACAGCTCTGCAGCCAGCCCCGAAAGTGGAGAGAAAGGCAGCATATCCACAGTGTAGCGCAGGCCAAGATTTTCTGGAGCTTCATCCATCGCCAATGAGACCAGTCACGCCCGAAAACATCTCGAAGCAACTAGACATTGCGGAACTTGACCAGCTTCTCAATACGCTGAACACACCAAAGGTAAGCCCATTGGCCACTTCACCAACAATGGAAGAGTTTCAGCCCCCTCCCACACCACTAAGCCCGTCCAAATCTATGGAGAAATGGATGGAGGCAATCAACAAGATAGACTTCACCAGTCCTACCGTGTCCCAACAACACACGGTCGCCCCTACCATCGGCTTCGGTCATGGCCCATCGGCTTCACCCCTCTCCGGATCGGAAGCAGGCCCCGCCCCCGAAGATATCCCAGAAGACACGGAGCATGAAGAAGACCCCCCAGCACAACCCGAGAAAGCCACATCTCCACCCATGATTACTCGGAAGGCAGCGGATCCCCGCCTCTTTAATCATGGGCGGAAAGGCGACCCACAGTCCGCAGCCGGCGCAGAAGTCTCTTGGATGAGACAACAAGCCCGAAGCGATGAGACGGCAAAGAAGACAAGGGAGGACTTGCTTCACCACCTTGACTTCGGGATTACTGTTCGCCAGGTCCAGGAGACAGCAAAATTTCCAGACGGAAGGGAATACTCCGTCCACTTCACCGAGTACTGCCTCCCCAGCAGTCAACCCAAACAGCCCCGACGATGGACCACAGGACCGGCTAACTTCGCAAAGGAGCAGTAGTAAGATAATGTAAAATATATATTGTTAATATTTGTTTATTATACCTGTTCTTGTTCGCAAATTAATTACCGTTATTTAGCTGCAATTATTATTCTACAGAGTTCTAGAGTTATAAATAAAATCGCAATGTTGCGGCGCTTTCTTTTCACCATAATATAATTCCTTTTTATTTTAGCACAGATTACCTATATAATGTGCAGCGATGATTATATTGCGCGTAGTGCAGTAGTCTGTTTACATTGTAACAGTTTCACTGTGCGAGTCAAATTTTGCGACAACTTTCTCCAAAGTTTTCGCGCCGTTGTGATTGGCGGGAATAATTATCCCATAGTGCTTTGCGCGCAGAAGGTGGCGCATGCGCGCGCTCTTGCCAAAAATCTTGTGTAAACAAACATGGCTGCCGCGTGATGAGGCTGATGTCGACGTCAACTGTAATAGTTTTTCTTGTAAAAAAAGTAAATAAGAGAGGGATTTTTAAACGTGTAAGTATAAAGCACTGTTCAAGAAATGTTTGTGGATATTATTGATGATAAATAGAGTGATTGTAGCGTTAGATAAGTCTTGAAAAACAGAAAGGTCTGAGTTACTTTCACTGTCACTCAGTCTCAGTGTCTGTGTCATGTGTGTGCAACTTGTAGTACTGCACAATTTTGCATGCCACAACGGAGTGGGTTTATGACACGGCCCATAACTATTTGCCAAACTCAGATGGTTGCCAATTTAAAATACTGCCTAAAAATGTTTGTTCAAATTCGTGATTATACTGAATAAATGTAAATGTTTTCTCAGTGTTTTCTTGTTGTGGATGATTCAGTCCACACAAGGACAAGTATGTATGAAGTTGTTATTGTTGGTAAACATTCGAGCAGTCAGTAATGTATGTGTTGGAATCTTTAAAATAGTAGTTAATATAAATAACAACTGTCGAAATGTTTCCAAATTTTGCAGTTGCTGATTTGACAAGAACTCGCGTTGTAAAATTTTAAGGTTGTGTTTCGGCCAAACATACACACGTGTATGACTCAGAGTAAATTACTGTGTTTTGATGACCTAATTGCATTTTAAGTGAGATTGTATCTTATATAAATTACAGGCATTTTAATATTTCTCTTAACATTTGATTGTTTTTGTCATAGGTTAATTTGAATGCGGGGACGCATTCTTACTAAGTGGGGAAGTGTGTGACAAAAATGCCCTTTGCCCTGGGATACATTTTCTGTATTATATTAATTCAGCTTCCAGAGAATGTGCCATGAAACATGTTGATTTTTAGGACACTTTAATTAGCGAATCACACTTTATTCACTGCCTATGGCTATAGAATTACCTAGGAAGTGGCCTATTTATAGAATAATTACGTTGATGATGTAAAGAAGCCAATAACTTTGTTGCTAATGCTTTCTACGCTGTAGTTTCTTTCAGGTACTTACTTTGTATGCAGTCTTTATATTACGCAAGACATAATGTAGCATGCACAGTCTATCTAGTCATGACAGTGTTATTGAATGTACCCATTGTTTGCGTGTTAGTGACTTGCACACATATTAACCATGTACATGTACTTTACTAATGCAACTGTGATTTCAACATCAGGGTGGGTGACTAATTTGCATACGCGCTACGCGCACTTAGCCTATGAGAGCGCGCGCGCTGACCGTGACCTAGATCCAGCCCTGCCGATTGTCTATAAAAGGCGAGCTGGAACAGCATTTGGTTGCTCTGTTCGCCTCCAGAACTAGCCCTGTGGGAAGATCTCTGACGATGGGAAAACGAAGAAGTACATAAGGAATGAAGTACATGTACAACCCGAAGATGAAGGAACCAGATGATCAGAAGTATGATCCAAACGAGGGATAGAAGAATTAAAACACGACGAATCCGATGTGCCTATGCATGGGGATTCCTATGCATGAAGTATACCGTTGTATGTACTGTGTGTACTTCGTTGTATGTACTGTGTGTGCTACACGTTCAACGTTATGCGAATCGGCATTAGACTTGCTACCAGTCCAAGCAATGATTAGGATTAATTAATTGCGCGCATTAGGATTAACTTGCGTATGCAATCTAAGTGACCCAAACTGATGAAGACGGTGATTAAGATAATATTTGCGTTAAAGATGATTATTTGAGAATGTAAATAAACCAGAAGTTTCATTGTTTATTCTATCCACTTGCCTCAACTGCCTCCCTGAGTTATAAGAACAGTCTTTAGGGCTAGACTTTAGAACAGACTTTAGGGCTAGACTTTAGAACAGACTTTAGGGCTAGACTTTAGAACTATTAGGGCTAGACTTTAGAACAGACTTTAGGGCTAGACTTTTGGATAGACTTTTAGAGCTAGACTTTAGGACAGACTGAAATTATGCCCAGTGCCCCCGGCCTTGCCTTTTCTCGTGCGTTTGCGCGCCAAATCAGATAATCCAACCCTTCCCTTTCCCTATCCAAGAAGTGAGCTTCGTAAAAGACGCTACCCTCCAACTCCAAGCTCCGCCTTCAGACCAACCCTACTTGAGCCAGGTTGACGGGTATTGACGGAGACCTCATCGCTGGTCCAGGCCTGGTCAAACACTGCCCGGGTAGCTCGGCAAACATCATCACCGATATCTCCGGATTAATCCCGGCGGGTTTCTAGGGATTCGCTCTACCCCCCTGGGTATAGATCGAGTCCCCTGCGGTATTCCCGTTACAGTATACTCCTGCACCTAGAGTATACATACTCCCAGTCAGAGCTCAGTCAGACCGTGAGTATACTCTTGCACCTAGAGTATACTCCCAGTCAGACCGTAAGTATACTCCTGCACCTAGAGTATACATACTCCCAGTCAGAGCTCAGTCAGACCGTGAGTATACTCTTGCACCTAGAGTATACATACTCCCAGTCAGACAGTGAGTATACTCTTGCACCTAGAGTTAAGCGTTGTCTGTCGTCCGAAGATCTGTCGTTTTGTTTGAATTTCTGCAGCTGATAAATTATCCCTCAAAGATTTTAGACCCCGACTGCATTAATGCGGAACTTACAGAACCACGAATATTACACAGAATAAATCCACGATATCCTCTTCAAAGACAGAAAAACTTTTAAACCTCACTAGTAACTGCCAAATCTTCATGTATTTTCGCTTGAATTAAATATTTGTTGCAGAACGCTGCGGCTGGTCGTCACAATCTATATTACGTGCACAACACATGCTGTAAAGGGATATCATTTACAAATCAAGTGCGCAGATACTGCCGTGTGCGTTATATAAACGCACGGCAATACGGGCCCTATTCCTAAGGCTGTGGGGGCATGTTTACAGCTGCAGAACCAACCTTTTAAATGATCATAATTTTAACAGGGACAAGTGTCTTATATCCTCAATAAGTCCTCTAATTATTTTCTCGGCAGAATTCAGCCGGCAAGGCATTTAATTATGAGAGTTCCGTATTTTACCAGGGCCCGTTTTTCAGTGCGTTTGGTTAGTTTCTTATCGGCGCCTAATCGGCATTAACCCAGGCATGCTGGTCTGTGCGTTATCGCCACATTGTATGGTCCAAGCATGGTCCAACGCTGTGGGGAGGGGGCATGTTTACGGCTGCAGAACCAACCTTCAAATGATCGCAATATCGTAATTTTAACAGGGACAAGTGTCTTATATCCTCAATGACTCCTCTAATAATTTTCTTGACAAAATTCAGCCGGCAAGGCATTTAATTATCAAAGTTCCGCGTCTTACTAGGACACGTTTTTCAGCTTGATTAGATGCTTGCGATATAATGTAGGGCCGAGTTCGACACGTTTCAATGAAGTCGCGACACGTTTCAATGAAGTCGCGGCCTTCTCCAGTCACCGCGGTTGAAAACTCAAAACTAAGCAGCTAAACACAACTAGTTTAGACCATAACATTGTCAACATTCAAGCAAATACCCAGCAAAACGAGCGAAAATAACTGCGACCCTCACCAATCAAGCAAGACAGTTCATATCTCCATGTGTCATTTCTACAATTTTTTACAACTTTCTCTGATAAAATTTTTCTGACACGTCATTCAAATCATTTAAAGTGATTCAGATTCCTTATCTGGATCCAGAGCAATATGGAAATTTATCATCCATGACCCATAGGCTACATGTATCTAGTAGTTATTTTTCCTACAATTCTGCTAACAGACAAACAGACAGACAAACAGACAAACAGACAAACAGTCAGCCAGTCAGTCAGTCAGTCAGTCAGTCAGTCAGTCAGTCACGGGTAAATACATAACCTCTGTCATCAGGGATGGGTGGAGGTAATAATTTGGTTTGGGGTGACTCTGTAACACTGGGCCGAGTCTGGTGTTTACAATTGTCAAACAAGTCTTAACTAAAATAAATCATGCAGAAAAAAAGCGATATCGACTTACGACTTTTGGCTTTGAGTTTGGCGGTTTTCTTCATAGAATCAAAGACACTACTTCCCTTGCTAGCAACCTGAGACTCGGAATTACTTTTCTTGAATGGATTCTTACGAATCTGACTGCCGGGTAAAGCTGACGTTATTACCTCATCTGCGGGATAAATTGTCAAGGTCTCATTGGCTTTATTTGAAGGAATTACCAATTATCTCTCAAAGATTCGGTTGGCTGCAATGTGCGCTAGCTTAACCAGTTCGTGTCGGGATTATTTTAACATTGGCCTGACCTAGACACGGGATTGTTTTTCAATAAACCTCGATCCTAAACGGGTTTAGGCCGGCATCTGTGGGTAGCACACCCTGCTATTTCCGGCTCACAGCGAGCCAGTCACTGACAGATATTTCCGGCATTGCTTGTGACGTGTTCATTCGTCATCCATTTTGAATTTCAGAAAAACTCTGTGTGTATACACGTCATCCGACGCAAACTGGTTAAAACGACAATAGACCATTTGTCAGTTGTTCATTTTTATTGTTTGAAGCAGCAAAAGTGCTCAAAATATAAAGAAAGGTGCTTGACAAACAACCTGATGAAGTTTTTAGCTCTGTGAATGCTGCATATTCCAGGAAAACAATTTTAATTCAAAATTTGCTGAGTCACATTTTGAATTGCGACCACAATCTGCGTTAAGGGTGCGTTCTCATCTAGCTGATTGCAAAACAGACCAAAAATAGCACCCATACGTGCTTTGTTCAAACTACTTGCAAATTTTTTTAAAAGTGCGTCTCCGAGATGCATCTTTGGAAATCACATTCTTTTATTTTCTTCAAAATGACAGCATGCCAGAAGGAATGTCACAGAGTTTAGAATCAATAATATCTTTACAACAAGTAAGCTTTTTAAAAGTATCTTAGTTACTTAGTTGAAAAAGTACATATACATTCCACCTTGAAAGGTTGGTTTATGCTTCACATGAAGGCAACGGAAACCTCATGACTTGTCCAAAATTCGTCATTACCCTAACAATTTACTTGAATCTAAAATTAGGAAGATGTAGGAACTGGCTATCAATCTATAAACTGTTAGCCAAATGTTAGTTTTTGCTAAACATTAATTTATGTTTATCACGAGTGTGCTTCATCACAATAGCCATTACAACTTTTCTAAAAAAGATGATAAAATCTGTATAAATCTGTGTAAAAACAGCTCTGCAATCCACAATGTCAGCAGACGGCTCTAGAGTGAATTCAGCCGGTTATCAATCCCGTACCTTTCTTTGGCTTGCTGAGGATTGTTGGTTCTTTCCTTGATTTCATATCTGGCATTCCATCTTCTTCATCATTATTCATTGCGACATCTTCCTCCTGTCCCTCCTCACTGTCTTTCTCTTCTTCATCTTGTCTTGAGGCCTGGTGAGTAGCAGTCTTGGAATGAGACAGCGTAGACCACTCCGTTGAGCTGCTACTCCTCCTGAACAAAGTAGGTTATAAGGACAAAATGATCACTGTGGCTAGCCTAATAAATATCCACAATCTCAAGAATGTATCTTCCTCCTGGTCCTCCTCATTGTCTTTCTCCTCTTCATCTTGTCTTGAGGCCTGGTGAGTAGCAGTCTTGGAATGAGACAGCGTAGACCACTCCGTTGAGCTGCTACTCCTCCTGAATAAAGTAGGTTATAAGGCAACATGATCACTGTGGCTAGCCTAATCAAAATCAACAATCTCAAGAATTTATCTTCCTCCTGTTACTCCTCATCGTCTTCCTCCTCATCATCTTGTCTTGAGGCCTGGTGAGATGCAGCCTTGGAATGAGACAAAATTAATTACCTCTAAAGCAAACGCTTCAATCTTTTGTGTGGACATCGTAACCCACAAAGTTAAGAAAGATTCATATTCGCAAATTTGTGATGTTATGGGAGGTTTTCGCGATGCCACTTGGCAAAAGTGACGTCAAATTCGTATCGAATTCGCATAAAGTATGAACCAGCCTTTACTCATCTAAAACAGATCCACAGATTAACTTAGACTTACGTTGTTTTTGTGGCATTTGCATAATACCCATCATGCTCCTCTTCTTCCTGTTCTGTTTCCACGGCAGCCATTTCATCTTCCATCATTCGCTGTGCTAGTTGATTAAGTCGTTCAGCTAGAGCCATTCTGCGTGATCTACTGGCATATTTGATTGCCAGGGTCACAGCATGCTGTGATGTCATGAGTTGACAGATCTCAGAAGCACGAAATTCTCTGTCGGTACGACACGCCAACTGAAGAGATCAATAGTTGAGAACAGATAATACGAAGCATGAACAATCATCAGCATGAATTCAAAACTATAATCAATACTGGTATCGTTGGCATTCTTGTCTTATCCTAACCAGTTCAAGTAGAAGGACGTGTATACACGCAAAGTTTTTCTGGAATTTAAAACGCATGACGGATAAACAAGTCACGATCAAGGCCAGAATAATACGTCAGCGACCGGCTCGCAGTGAGCGAGGCAGGAAATATTAGAGTGTGCTACCCACAGATGCCGGCCTGAACCTGCCTCGAATTGAGGTTTGTAAAAAAACAATCCTGTGCCTGGGCTCGGTCAATGTACAATTAATTCCAGTGTTAACTGGTTAAAGCACTAGCTTCCATTATGAAGAAAAAAAATGTAAATGGCGAACAATGTAAATGGCCAACACTGTCAATGGCACATCCAATAGCCCTATGTATTGATGACTTCACCTCCTGTTTACTACATCCAGGCTTTAGGCTAACTTGTTTTTCTGCCTAGTCCACTGGGCTAGTTAAGGCGGCTTACCGAAATTGAATAGCCGTGCCGGCTGCGTTCTTTCTGCAGACTCCTGCAGACTTTTTAAACAAAAGAGCCCTTAGTTACCCGTCCTAGCACGGGCCAGAACGCTTCATTTAAATAACAAACAACGTGAATATACCCGATCTTCTGCAGACCCGCCGGGCCAGCTGGAGCACTAGGGAGCTAATTTAAATATGAATAGTTACGACGATGGCCGGTCAGTCTGCAGAATACCGACTTGCAAAACCGCAACTATTTTGATGGTTGGCATACTGACCCCGGATCACGATCATGAACAGCTTTGTCTTCGTTCTGCAGTTTAGCAATAGGCTTTATTATTTTTAAGGGGGATTATTTTAGGGGATTAAGAAAAATGTATCCCTATCGAGTTTTTCGTTTTCACGAAGGGACTAATTGATACATGGCCTTTTTCTGTTTTCACGAACAGACACTGCAAAATTAATCACAAAGTTTCTTAAAGTTTGCATCATTTAAACAAAGATTAGAATCTCTTATTTCCTCTGATACCTTTATCTTGCATATTCTATTCATCTTTATGTTTTAAACTGCTAAACGAATTTATACGCGATATTATACACGAAACAGCCTATTTACACAATTCGAACTTTCCAGCGATCTTCGCGATCGCACGCATGCATTGCACAACTCGGAACTAAAAGCACGCGGGCCGTTTTCCAAACCCCAGCCTAGGCCCTATGCGGGCTCCATCATTATTGCCAAACTACAGGAACGAAGCCTAAGTGGAGACGAAGTTGGGGTTTGGAAAACGGCCTCGGGGAATTCCCGCTGGCACGCAATAATTCAAGTTGCTACATTTAGCTAGCTACGGGGAACACGACGACCGTTTATGTATGCACTCTGAAAATGCAGATATGGGACGCACAAGTAATTTTAACGGACAATGTTTGTGTGGCACAACTTCCAGTACAGAAGTTTCTTCTCCAAGTTGATAAATTAAAGCAAATTAATTCTTCCCAATGCTGATGGTATGGTGCAAATCGTCGGTGTTTTTCGACACTGTAGCAGGCCTCTGGACGGATAATCAACGGTTGCTTATTATTCTTCTGTCCACGGTGTTCCTGGGCTGGCGACAACATACTTACTAGCTAGCTGCATGGATTGTCTGACCATTTTATTATACCGGTACATGGTCTAACGAATTGTTTACATTCGCACAATCCGAAAGTATGCCACGTTAGGCCTGATTTAATATATATTCATTGTGAACATCCGTTGTTTAATAATGTTTATAGGAATTTTATAAATACATATTTATTTTATAATTATAGACAGGCAAGGAAATATTATTTTTTAGGATGATTAGAAAAACACACATGGCGACAATGCTGTATCATGTAGGAAAGGTATCTCTCAATTATATAATTGTTACCAGTCGACAAAAGTAATTCCAGTGAGTTATTCATAAACTCCCTGTTCCCGGGACCATGTTGTCTGCATCTGGCGAATAACTTCCAATCCCCTGGTCATTCAGCCTACTAGACCATACACTCTGATAATTTATAAATGTAAAATTTTTGGGGTGGACAAATTCGTTTTTTTATGATACAGTATAACTTTGGTTTTGTTTTTACACACGGTGTCTTGTGACATCATTTGGAGTTGTTTTGGGACAGGTAAACTATTAGAAAATCCTAGGCAGATTTATATCAATTCAATTAAATGTTATTTTTAATAATACTTAAACAAGCAGCTTAAATCGTCGGGGATGACGGCGCTTGCAGACCTCCATGTAGGAACATTGACGAACACATTTAGGTCTACTACTTGCACAGTAAACAGCCGTCCACAACTTAAACTGATGCTTTTCGCGGGAAAATTCTTGGCCCATCGCCAAGTATTGACCGTGGGAACTAAGTGCTAGACAGCAGATTGTCATGGAGACGGAATTCTAGCACCAATGAGATTATCGGCCTGAAGACGCTAATAAAGGCCTAAACAAGGATGGTTGCATAGGAACATTGTTGTCAAGGAAACCAGTGTTAAATTGTTAAATGACTTTTGCTTTTGGTAATTTTTTGTTTAGTCCCTGGGGCGGGGGGGGGGGGGGGGGGGGGGGTTGGGGGGGGGGGGTGGACTTTCAGACTATTTATTTCTCGGATGAAGTGCATTTTAAAAGGTAGCGTTAAAGATTTGTGAAACACTTTTTTGTCAATGAAAAATCTAGAAAACAAAATTGGCTAGATTTCCGACTCGCACTTTGAATATGTTTGGACGGTTTGTAGAAACTCACAGGAGCCGCAAAATTACATCCTGAGCAACGCAGAGCTGGCCACGGACATTTGCAGCAACCATTAAACAAGTTGGCCAATACATGATATGAACGTCCACCCCTGGTAAAAAGACAATTTCTACCACCTATACTTAATTTTATTAGCGTTTACGTAGCTTTTCAGTCTTTTATGTTTCTTATTCTGTTTAATATAATAGCAAAGCTTTATTTCACGTTCTATACGTTAGTTTCTACAATTGTTCCGATTAATTTTATTTTTTACGTGGGAGGGATAACAATTTATGAGAACACCACGTGCCTAGGCCATGTACCTGTACCATGTACATGTAGTTCGGATTGTGTGTAAAGTGTATGCCTTACCATAAGTACCAACTACACGCGAGCAATTAAGCGATTTATGTGACGTGTTTTGTGCCGGGGCAGTTTTCGTTTGGCCGCGCCGGGCCGCCGGCTAGGCTATGCAGCACAGGCAGGCTTGTTGCTCTGTCTAACGTTAAACGATAATCATTTCAAAAGTCCTCTTTTTAAACTTTTGTGTAAGTATTTAAAATGAAATTTATTTATATTAATTATTTAATACGTTTTCAGAAAATCTGCTTTATTCAGGGTGATCCTAGCTGAAAATAAATTTTCGCGCGATTATTTTTTCGTTATTTTTGAAACATTTTTTTTACCCGATCCACATATCTAAAAACCGGGAACTGGTTAATGGTTAAAACGATCCGGAACTAGGAATAGAGATTTTGCTCTGTTGACGCATGGGTTGACCTCGTATTTTTGAAAAAAGAAGAGCTCAAATTATGAAAAGCAACATTTCTAGTATGTCCAACACTCGAGGTAGGAATTTTAAACCTCTTTTACTTGATTTTTGAGGATTGGTCTAGCCGAAAGCAGCTTGATTTTTTTTGCGATTCGGAACTCGTAAAAACGACCGTATCCTAATTCATGTACTATTTTTGTAGTACGTCTTTCTGCGTACCGGCCGTCGGGATTCATGAGGTCTCTAGTGACTCATGTTTATTCATTATATCATTGTTGAGATGACAATAGCGCATGGCTGGTGGAGCTCATTAAACTCGCAGCGGTTGAACGCACACACCCGTCCAGTCTGCAGATTCTCGCCTCCCTTAGCAACTGCAGACTTATCGGCCAGAACGCATACGGACTGCAGAATCACGGCTAGTCAATTTCAGTAAGCCGCCTAACTGAAGATTTTTAAGAGTTTTAATAGCACGTATACATTTTGGGGTTTTGTATATTTATTTTCTTTCAAACTGATCATGAGCTGTCACAGAATCAATCCTGAAATTGTCGTTGCCCTGGTACAGAATAAGTTCAGTTTTCTTTCCAATCCCAGCTCGGTACCTATTTCGCAACAGATCTTGTGGTTGTAGAACATCACTTGTTATCTTTTCACTGTAGAATACTCAAACTGCCATTTCCATTTCCCCCTTGTAAACCCATTGCCTTTTTTTGTTGTCATGGGATGGGTCATACATGTATGCTCTATTCTTTACACTCAGTGAGGCTGCTGACATTTGGTAGACATCGCAACAATTACCGGATTAAAATTGGAACAAAAGTGGCGTTCTTATGGTAATCTTCTTGAAATGACCACATTTTGCTTGAAGTTAGACAATGTTGCTTGGCGCGCAGTGGAGATTCAAAAATCTTTTTGAGTTGGCGGAGGGCGCTATTTAGACGCGATTCTGTTTTGACTTCATATTAAACGCTTTCTTGAGTGATTCTGTACAATGTACAGTGTACAGCTGCAGCCAGTTAAGGTTAGAAAGGGTGATAAAGGGTGTGAATGCAAATAGTGTGCGGTACCTTGCTGTGAGCTCTATATTGTGCTACGCATACAACAGCCCACCAGTCTACTCTGTTTGTGCAATCATGCAAGTTTATCGCGCAAATACCACGCGGAAAACACAGATAAAAACACATTTACAATGACTCAGTTCATTGCGATGGTGTATTTATTATTACCGAAAGCATTATTTTGATCTGAATTTGTCACTATCCCAACAGGCAACCAAGAAAGCAAGTTTAGGTAGCCCGGAGCAGTGACCCCACTTTCCCCCATAACGTCTTCAATACATAAGGCTGCTGTGTATTGTATGTGTCTAACCTTAACTCTAATTGTATTTTTGTTTTAAGTTTTGCTTGACATAGGCATCAAGTCCACATTTTCCTGTTATTCTTATTTTAGTTATTCAGCTTACCGCAAACAGCTTCATGATGTTATCCTGCTTCTCTCTATTTGACATTGTTTGACTCATCTCATCAATCTCAAAGCCTTGAGATGCGCTGTACTCAATGTGTTTACTCAAAGCATCAGTCCTCCAATACGCCTCCTAAAAAACAAGTTAAACAAATCATTATGGAGTATTCTTCAAAGTACATTGTGCAGTGTGCAGCGGGTAAGGCTGGCATTTTTTTGCTAGCCTAAATTTGAACCCTGGCCACATCCCCCCAAAAGGTTGTGGTTGGTTAGTGCATGGAGCACTAAACTAGAAGGAGCTAGAACAAAGAACACCCCCTCTTATCTTCATCCGATTAGCGCCCAGGCTCTCCACAATAGAGAATGCACTGCCCCAAATCATGGCCCAATGCACAACGGCCGGCCTTTGTGCACAGAGATGGCCACCGCGTTTTCACTGGTAACCTAACGACTCTCCAAAAGCTGAACCAGCGAATAAACTAGATCAGTAAGCACTGTAATGACATAAAGCTGAAATTGTAATGTTAATTTTTGTATAATAATACATTTTTCAAAGATTTTCAAATGCTGAAAAATAACCGAAGCAGACAATATCGACATGAGGAAAACGGTGATACATGTTGCACTGCGAGACAGATAAGGCCAATTGGTGAAATGTGCGTTCTAAAAAACAATCCAACACGACTGGAATTTCCCGACTTCCCTGGCGAGGGCCACGGTGGCGCGTAATCTGATTTAGTTATTTCGCTTTGTTTAGTGAGCGAGTCTTGCGGTCATAAAGATCATGTCAGTGGCCTTCTGTATTTCCTTTTATCTTAGGTTGTTCTAACTCCTAGTTTATTGCTCCATGGTTTAAGTGCTTAATACCCGAATACACAGCCTACATGCAGTGTCTATGCATCAAATCTGAAGTCACTCTGACTGTCCCTGGATGAGACCAAATGTGGCAAAAAGTTACTTTAGTCATCTGAAATAAAGGTTTAGGGGATGTACAGTGTATATCTTGTAAAAGGAAACATGATCTGAATCGGATGCCATTAAATCTGTTCATCACTTTTTGTTGTAAAAACACTAATACATTTTGAAGATCTTTTTTAGGACTCCAAAAATAAAGCGGTCAGGGCAGGAATCTTAAGGGGGTCATATCTCAGAAACAACTTGGAGTTGGGCACTAATACTTTGTTTGTGTTAATGATACATACTGAGGTATATATGGTAAAAGTAGGTCGGTTACCCGACAACTTTTCAAAAATGTAGGTGATTTGGATGTACATGGGGCTTGGATCTTGCTGGGTATTTATTAATTGTCTTCATGTTTTATCGTTTCCACCCACATATTTCCAACCCTTCTTTATGCCTTTTCCGTTATGGCATCTCTATGTAAACAGTCCATTAGTGTAATTCTACTGACCTCCATAATTCCCTTATCTGTCTCTAGATCACACAGAGGTATTTGGAATGGAAGGACCATGACGGAAGGTCTAGGCAGAGTTGGTGGGAAGGCTGCTCCCTTACACTGAATGCAGCGTAGCTGTTGTGGGTTCTCATTCACACCAACCACCCAGAAATGGTCTGATCGACTCTTGGTCTGTGGAGAGAATGAAATCATCTATCATTACATTGAAGGACCATGACAGAAGGCCAGGTCTAGGCAGAGTTGGTGGGAAGGCTGCTCCTTTATACAGAATGCAGCGTAGCTGTTGTGGGCTCTCATTCACACCAACCACCCAGAAATCTTGGTCTACACAGAGAATGAAATTATCTACTATTACATTGAAGGACAATGAGGAAAGCTCTAGGCAGAGTTGGTGGGAAGGCTGCTCCCATATACTAGATGCAGCGTAGCTGTCGTGGGCTCTCAATCACACCAACCACCCAGAAATGGTCTGATCGACTCTTGGTCTGTGGAGAGAATGGAAGTATCTATCATTAAATTGAAGGACCATGACAGAAGGTCTAGGCAGAATTGGTGGGAAGGCTGCTCCCTTACACTGAAAGCAGCGTGGCTGTTGTGGGCTCTCATTCACACCAACCACCCAGAACTGGTCTGATCGACTCTTGGTCTGTGGAGAGAATGGAAGTATCTATCATTAAATTGAAGGACCATGAGGGAGCTCAAGGCAGAGTTGGTGAGAAGGATGCCCCCTTACACTAAATGCAGCTTGGCTGTTGTGGGCTCTTATTCACACCAACCACCCAAAAATCTTGGTCTACACAGAGAAGGAAATTATCTACTATTACATTGAAGGACCATGAGGGAAGGTCTAGGCAGAGTTGGTGAGAAGGCTGCTCCCTTACACTAAATTCAGCTTGGCTGTTGTGGGCTCTCAATCACCATTCCCCCCCCCCCCAAACCCCCCCCCCCCCCCCCCCCCCCCACCCACCACAAATGGTGTAATCGACTCTTTGATTTGATTGTCGCCCTTCACCGACGTGTAGTTACACTGTATACTCAGTGTTGTCACGAGAGATTCTTTCAAAATTATCACCGGCTTGGGTGGGACTCGAGCCTTATACTTGGCAAGTTTGCTGGCTAATCAAGCAATAAACCAAACAAGCTTTTTGATAAGAATTGATTTGTTAACCAATGTAGCTCCTAATAAACCAACCAACTAATCAAACAATAAACTGGTTAGTTCACCCACAGTCACTTACGTGATTTTTGGTATTTGCAATCTGTATCCATGACGACAGAGAGCGATTTAGAAGTCTAACCACTCCTTCCGAGTCCACTGTGCATGGTGTTCCATCAGCTGAGAAACTGTGTGAAAACAAAAGAAAAGAAAGAAACTACCAAGATTGATAGGTGGTTCAACTTCTGGCCTTCTTGTTCAGTGTCTTGATGAAGTAGTGCAAGTCAAATAATATTGGGGATAAATTTGTTTGAGTGACGTTACCTAAACGCCGATTCTTATTTTAATTTATGTGCGAGCATCATGCGACCTCCTTGGTAATTTATACGCATTTGTTAGATTATCCCAGAGACAGAGTTGTAGTCGAGCCACCTGTGTCGAGTCCGAGTCCCGAGTCACTTGGTCCGAGGTCCGAGGTCCGAGTCCCGAGTCACTTAGTCCGAGTCCGAGTCACTTGGTTCGAGTCCGAGTCACGAGTCACTTGTTTAAATAATTAAATAGTTGGAATACTTCAACCAGTTCACTTAGATGGCTGGATCACTATTGATTGCAAACCAAATGTTGTAAAATAATAATTGGAAATGACAAAAATAAAACACATTTAATTTAACAAAGTTCTGTACCTGCAGTTTAAATTTTATTTTAGGTTTTACCAATACTCCTTGCCCCTTCTCCAAAATATCTTTTAATAATTTTTTTTCCTCAAAATAACCCATTTTATATTGATTTATTTATTTCAGAAAGGTCAAGTCCGAGTCATGATAGTCGAGTCCGAGTCCGACTCCCAGTCTTTTGCCGACATGACTCAAGTCAAATCCGAGTCACCGACTCCAGTCCGAGTCCTGGACTCAAGTCCTACAACTCTGCCCAAATGACCTGTGACCCATAGAAATTGTGCACATGAGCAGTTGGTCTTTCCGTGCATATTTGGCCTTTCAATTAAATTAAATTAAATGTCGGAAATTGATTAACCGATCCAACCGAACCAAAAATCACAAATGCAAAATTGGAACTGACCCGACCTCACTGAAATGATGGGAACATCGACCCGACCCGACCTCGGGTCGGGTTGGTTTTTGTTTCGGGTCGGTTTTGCACATTAGTGAGCAGGCTGACAACAGACGAAGCCGTAGCTCTGAAAGCGTGTCCCCTAGAGCCGCGTCCAAATTTCTTGTCTAGAGGGCTATTGTCTTGATGTTCGTTCATTACAACTACGCGTGAGCAGGCTGACAATAGACGTAGCCATAGTTCTGAAAGCAGTTTCAGACACGGCCTCAGTCAACAAGTTGATATAGATATAGTATGGCTCAAGAAGGAAGACGTATCAAGCGTGACTGTGATCAATCTACCTATACTACCTGACCTAATTGAGGATTAACAGAAGCCCATTACTTACCCCAGCCAGGCTAGCGTATACAGCAGAGTATGGCTCAAGAAGGATGACATATCAAGCGTGACTGTCATCAATCTACCTATACTACCTGAGTTACTTGAGGATTAAGAGAAGCCCATTACTCACCCTAGCCAGGCTAGCGTATACAGCAGAGTATGCCTCAAGAAGGATGACATATCAAGCGTGACTGTCATCAATCTACCTATACTACCTGAGGTACTTGAGGATTAAGAGAAGCCCATTACTCACCCTAGCCAGGCTAGCGTATACAGCAGAGTATGCCTCAAGAAGGATGACATATCAAGCGTGACTGTTATCAATCTACCTATACTACCTGACCTAATTGAGGATTAACAGAAGCCCATTACTTACCCCAGCCAGGCTAGCGTATACAGCAGAGTATGGCTCAAGAAGGATGACATATCAAGCGTGACTGTCATCAATCTACCTATACTACCTGAGTTACTTGAGGATTAAGAGAAGCCCATTACTCACCCTAGCCAGGCTAGCGTATACAGCAGAGTATGCCTCAAGAAGGATGACATATCAAGCGTGACTGTCATCAATCTACCTATACTACCTGAGGTACTTGAGGATTAAGAGAAGCCCATTACTCACCCTAGCCAGGCTAGCGTATACAGCAGAGTATGCCTCAAGAAGGATGACATATCAAGCGTGACTGTTATCAATCTACCTATACTACCTGAGGTAATTGATGATTGACTGAAGCTCATTACTTACCCTAGCCAGGCTAGCGTATACAGCAGAGTATGCCTCAAGAAGGATGACGTATCAAGCGTGACTGTGATCAATCTACCTATACTACCTGACCTAATTGAGGATTAACAGAAGCCCATTACTCACCCTAGCCAGGCTAGCGTATACAGCAGAGTATGGCTCAAGAAGGATGACATATCAAGCGTGACTGTCATCAATCTACCTATACTACCTGAGTTACTTGAGGATTAAGAGAAGCCCATTACTCACCCTAGCCAGGCTAGCGTATACAGCAGAGTATGCCTCAAGAAGGATGACATATCAAGCGTGACTGTCATCAATCTACCTATACTACCTGAGTTACTTGAGGATTGACTGAAGCTCATTACTTACCCTAGCCAGACTAGCGTATACAGCAGAGTATGCCTCAAGAAGGATGACGTATCAAGCGTGACTGTGATCAATCTACCTATACTACCTGACCTAATTGAGGATTAACAGAAGCCCATTACTTACCCCAGCCAGGCTAGCGTATACAGCAGAGTATGGCTCAAGAAGGATGACATATCAAGCGTGACTGTCATCAATCTACCTATACTACCTGAGTTACTTGAGGATTAAGAGAAGCCCATTACTCACCCTAGCCAGGCTAGCGTATACAGCAGAGTATGCCTCAAGAAGGAAGACGTATCAAGCGTGACTGTGATCAATCTACCTATACTACCTGACCTAATTGAGGATTAACAGAAGCCCATTACTTACCCCAGCCAGGCTAGCGTATACAGCAGAGTATGGCTCAAGAAGGATGACATATCAAGCGTGACTGTCATCAATCTACCTATACTACCTGAGTTACTTGAGGATTAAGAGAAGCCCATTACTCACCCTAGCCAGGCTAGCGTATACAGCAGAGTATGCCTCAAGAAGGATGACATATCAAGCGTGACTGTCATCAATCTACCTATACTACCTGAGGTACTTGAGGATTAAGAGAAGCCCATTACTCACCCTAGCCAGGCTAGCGTATACAGCAGAGTATGCCTCAAGAAGGATGACATATCAAGCGTGACTGTTATCAATCTACCTATACTACCTGAGGTAATTGATGATTGACTGAAGCTCATTACTTACCCTAGCCAGGCTAGCGTATACAGCAGAGTATGCCTCAAGAAGGATGACGTATCAAGCGTGACTGTGATCAATCTACCTATACTACCTGACCTAATTGAGGATTAACAGAAGCCCATTACTCACCCTAGCCAGGCTAGCGTATACAGCAGAGTATGGCTCAAGAAGGATGACATATCAAGCGTGACTGTCATCAATCTACCTATACTACCTGAGTTACTTGAGGATTAAGAGAAGCCCATTACTCACCCTAGCCAGGCTAGCGTATACAGCAGAGTATGCCTCAAGAAGGATGACATATCAAGCGTGACTGTCATCAATCTACCTATACTACCTGAGTTACTTGAGGATTGACTGAAGCTCATTACTTACCCTAGCCAGACTAGCGTATACAGCAGAGTATGCCTCAAGAAGGATGACGTATCAAGCGTGACTGTGATCAATCTACCTATACTACCTGACCTAATTGAGGATTAACAGAAGCCCATTACTCACCCTAGCCAGGCTAGCGTATACAGCAGAGTATGCCTCAAGAAGGATGACGTATCAAGCGTGACTGTTATCAATCTACCTATACTACCTGAGTTACTTGAGGATTGACTGAAGCTCATTACTTACCCTAGCCAGGCTAGCGTATACAGCAGAGTATGCCTCAAGAAGGATGACGTATCAAGCGTGACTGTGATCAATCTACCTATACTACCTGACCTAATTGAGGATTAACAGAAGCCCATTACTCACCCTAGCCAGGCTAGCGTATACAGCAGAGTATGGCTCAAGAAGGATGACATATCAAGCGTGACTGTCATCAATCTACCTATACTACCTGAGGTACTTGAGGATTAAGAGAAGCCCATTACTCACCCTAGCCAGGCTAGCGTATACAGCAGAGTATGCCTCAAGAAGGATGACATATCAAGCGTGACTGTTATCAATCTACCTATACTACCTGAGGTAATTGATGATTGACTGAAGCTCATTACTTACCCTAGCCAGGCTAGCGTATACAGCAGAGTATGCCTCAAGAAGGATGACGTATCAAGCGTGACTGTGATCAATCTACCTATACTACCTGACCTAATTGAGGATTAACAGAAGCCCATTACTCACCCTAGCCAGGCTAGCGTATACAGCAGAGTATGGCTCAAGAAGGATGACATATCAAGCGTGACTGTCATCAATCTACCTATACTACCTGAGTTACTTGAGGATTAAGAGAAGCCCATTACTCACCCTAGCCAGACTAGCGTATACAGCAGAGTATGCCTCAAGAAGGATGACGTATCAAGCGTGACTGTTATCAATCTACCTATACTACCTGACCTAATTGAGGATTAACAGAAGCCCATTACTCACCCTAGCCAGGCTAGCGTATACAGCAGAGTATGCCTCAAGAAGGATGACGTATCAAGCGTGACTGTTATCAATCTACCTATACTACCTGAGTTACTTGAGGATTGACTGAAGCTCATTACTTACCCTAGCCAGGCTAGCGTATACAGCAGAGTATGCCTCAAGAAGGATGACGTATCAAGCGTGACTGTCATCAATCTACCTATACTACCTGAGGTACTTGAGGATTAAGAGAAGCCCATTACTTACCCTAGCCAGGCTAGCGTATACAGCAGAGTATGCCTCAAGAAGGATGACGTATCAAGCGTGACTGTCATCAATCTACCTATACTACCTGAGGTAATTGATGATTGACAGAAGCCCATTACTTACCCTAGCCAGGCTAGCGTATACAGCAGAGTATGCCTCAAGAAGGATGACGTATCAAGCGTGACTGTCATCAATCTACCTATACTACCCGAGTTAATTGATGATTGACTGAAGCTCATTACTTACCCTAGCCAGACTAGAGTGGCCTTGGGACTCACTGGTAACCGATCACCAGAGATGACACAGTGTTTCTTCCTACCACCAATGTGGAGTAATTGCACTCCTAGACACTGCTCGCCAGGTACTCCTGCACAGGGAACAGGCCATATTATTATATGATAACCGATTCAATTAACCCTCCCTTTATGAGGGCAGATCACTGCATGGCAGTGGTACATGCAAATTCACTCCAGCTGTGTGCACTAAAGGATTATACACAGTTTTTTTGGGGGTGCATGTTAACCAGTTCGCATCGGGATTATTTTAACATCACTGAGCCGACGCGCGGGATAATTTTTAACAAAACTTGATACGAAGCAGGTTCAGGCCACCAGTACCGGGAAGCACATCCACGCAATTCCGGCCTTGCTCGCTGCTGACAGACATTTCTGGCCTAGCTCGTGGCGTGTTTATGCGTCATCCGTTTTGAATCTTGGGAAAACTATGCGTTTATATTAGTCATCCGGCGCGAACTGGTTAAAGTGCGTTGGGGGATAAACAAGAGAAGGGGTTAACTGAAAATGCATCCGACTACGGGCTCTGTGCCCAAGTACAATCACAATGATATAAGAGAGAGATATAAGAGATCAATACATTTAAATTCCGTACTATGGCAAATGTGTGACTGGCAATCATATGTGACCTGTTCCAACGAAACCCGGACAAAGTCGCACAATGTGTTTTGTCACAATGTACTCCTGAAGTCATTTCGGGATCGATTTTACCATTTTGAGGTTTTCCTAAGTCACTCACTATTAATCTACAATCTCCTCAAATTTGAACAAAATCCGTCTACCAGAAGTGTGGTTTTTTTTCAATTTTGTGAAACATTTGTGTACAGAAATAATACGCTTTTCTAAACTTCAAAGCTGTTTATCTCATAATTAGGTTGTCAGGGTTTTATCACTAAATCCAGACCCCAGGGAAGATAGGGTGGGGGTACATATGTAAATGATACATTATTTTAAAGCTGAGAACATAGAGAATTTGAAAAAAGCAAAATCTGAAAAACTAAAAAGTCGACTTTGTCCGGGTTTCGTTGGAACAGGTCACATATGAAGAAGCAAAATATTCTGATGAAAATAAAGTGTGTAAGCAAAAGAGTAAGCAAAACAGACAAAGCAATCCCACTGGTATACGGCAGAGTTGTATTCGAGTCCCTGTAAGTCCATCACAAGTCCTTCAGTCTCTGGTAAAGTCACTAGTTATTCAAATGACCTTTGACAACAGCTTTCCTTTGTCATTGTTCATCTAGTTACTTGCGACTGGCTTCATGAAACGACTTGCGACACGACTTGCGACTGGACTTGTGAAATGACTTGTGAAATGACTTGCAGGGACTCAAATTAATGAGGAGCGCAATGCTAAATGGTATTTATATTATCCATAGGAAGTACGTTTGAGAAGAATCCTTATACGACTGCGCAGGGAGCCCATAGACCGAGATGAAACTAGCTTATCCCCAACTACCCCTAGCTCATCAAACTCCAACTGCAGGTTTTGCTGGGTTTCAGCAGGTTCGGTACCAAACATTAGCAATTGGTTGTCGGACTTTGTTTGACTCGGTACAAAAAACCCAGGAAGACACTGTTGAATTATGTGTGGTTCAGGGCAGAAAGGCATGAGACTTATGAAAATGTTGAAGTTTGGGTGAAGCATTTATTCGTGGGAGAGCTCAGGTTGGTCACAGCTTAGCTTCTGGTCAACTTTACCCAATCAATGTGATGTGGCCACTCATTGCAGGCAGCCCTGATCCTGAACACTCAACAATGCATAGACCCATCTGTACCAAGTCAATCAAACTTCAACAAGTTGAAGTTTGGCAGGTTTAGTACTGTTAGGTTCAGTACCATTAACTACTAAACCAAATGCAGTTGGTGAAGTTGTTCGTCCATCATTGTCAATGGTTAGTCCAACATGACTCGCTTCAATCACGTATTGATTATGCTCTTTTTCTTTCCACAACTACCAGGGAAATTTATCTTTTATGACCTTTTGTCTTCCTCAAGATCATCATTGTAATTTTGAAAGCGATGTATATTGCATTTAAAGGTAGAATACGCCATTTTCAGATATCAAAAAAATGTATTACCGAACTACATGTATTAAGAAATATCTTACTTATTTAAAAGTAAATAATTATTGTAGGCATCCAGATAAATAATTGCGCTAGTTCTGCGAAATTGAATTGTATTAAAAAAACTCCCAATCGCCGGATGGCGATTGCGAAAAAACAAAAAACATAAGAACCACTGACCAAAGCCAGTTGGAAACTAATGACGTTTTTCTTGCATCCATGATTGTAAAACTTCAGACAGGTCAGTTAAACAATATTTAATATAAAATACAACCCCCCAAATTCACCCATTCATAATAATTCAAGCAATTACCATGCCAACAGTGTATCCTAACTTTTAACTAAATCTGGAACCTCTGAAAATCCAGATGAATATTGCGCAACATGCATTTTACTGCCGTCGACGCGACCACCATGTGCAAAATTCTTGAAGCTCTAGTTTCACGTACGTGTCACATGTTAATGCTTAAACTTATTTCCAGCTGTAAACTACTCCAATCGAGGCCCACTTATATGCATCTACAATACAATCTGTGGGCCGACAACTTGTAGAACAGATTCAAATTTCGTTCGATTTTGGGGGAATAATATCGTCACAAAAATCAGAATAAATCAGACTAAACTTCAAAAAGTTGGATTTCCGATTAAAATCTGAAAAGTTTCATCTCAGCATAGAGACTGTCATCTACCAGTGTAGTTAACATAGTGCTTTTCTTCCTCCAAACCATTTTGTGACAAGTCTAAAATAAAAGTGGTTTTCTAGCGCAAGAATGACAGCTATTAAGGTTTGAATGACTGCCTGAAACAACTTGAGGTTTCCCCTAAGGCATAAAAAAAAAAGTTATGTTGGCGTAACGGGCCCAAAAAAATAGGGTAGGTAGGTAGGGATTCTTCTTTTTTTTTTCTTTTCTTTTTTCCCCCTTCCATCAATGAAAATGATGTTTTCTAATTGTTTAAGCCGGTAGTGATACACGATAGCGTGTCCAGGTTCAATATATACACAATCCACAAACACAACAATGAGAAACGGTCAGAAATGGTTTCAAATGTATTTATAACTAGATTTATATAGATTTTAATCATTAAATTTCGTCCCTTGAAAAAACAAATATCCAGGGTCGGCCTTTTTTTTTAGGGTCGGTCGGGTTACGCCAACATAACATTTTTTTTTTTTATGCCTAACTCTAAAACGAACCATGGTGGGTATTAATTACCTGTCCCTGCATGGTACACAATGATGAGTTGATGACCGTAACCAGCTATACAGACTACCGGGCCAGGAATAGCCAGTACCTCTCTCTGCATACCACCGATGCTAAACAGACGAATGAGACGTTTATCAGTTGCTACTGCAAACCATCCATGACCTAGGGTTAGGCACTGAATAAAAAAAAACAGAGGGAAAAACAGTGATTGGTTAGATCTAAAACTAAATGAATGCATTATACTGACACCATGGGAGAGACAAATGAAACAAATCCTAAACAATTTGTTGAACTCCTGTATGTTTTTAATAGGCTGTTTTTGCTTCTTGCATCCACGCCTATTTATGCGCATGCGTGCATGAATTGGAATTTATTAGGAAAGTGGTCTATTGCACATCTAGTGCGTCAGAGTTGTTTAATTGTTAGTGCACTTTCTTTGTTTCTGTCCCCCCCCCCCCCCCCCCCCCCCCACCAACCAGCCGCTGCCTACTAACAGTTCCTTGTAGATCAGTCGTGACTGGTTTACCTTGAGATTTTCTCCTTTTGGTAACGATGTCGTCCATTCCTTCTGATTGTCCCATGATGCAAAGTGATAGCAAACCAATTGGCTGTTAAATGAAAATAACCAATACACTTTTAATACATGAATTATTGAAACTTGTAAAATCATGAATTATTCCAGGACAGGGATGTCATGTCAGTAAGTTTTTGACCCAGGACTGGAGTCAGGGTGGCATAGCAGTTCTTTCCCTGCTTTCCAACGCTGCGATCCGGGTTGGATTTTTCTGCCTGCGAGTCAGGTTGGCATAGCAGTTCTTTCCCTGCTTTCCAACGCTGCGACCCGGATTGGATTTTTCTGCCTGGGAGTCAGGTTGGCATAGCAGTTCTTTTCCCGCTTTCCACTGCTATGGCACGGGTTGGATTCCTACCTAGGAGTCAGGTTGGCGAACTTGGGTGCGTTTCAATAACGCGAACGTTGCCAACGTTGGCCAACGTTAGAGCCAATTATGTTGGCCAACGTTAGCGAAAACGGCGAACGACATTCCGAGCTGTTCGCTGTTGGCCAGTGTCGTATATTTAAGATGGCGGAAAAGTTAGCAGACGACTGTTTTCTTTTCACGGTTTTGAGTTACGTTTCATACTTTTTGTTATAAACTGTGGATTGTTTTGGCAGTCACAGGATATTTGTAAAGAAAAATAATGAGTTTGACAATAAAATTGGTGCAGCAGTTAACCAATAAATGTCACCGTCACTGGGTGCAAACATTTTGAAATCAATTTTTTTTAAATATCGTCCCACTTCAACTGGCGCCAACTCAAAACCTAGATGAACATTCACGCAAACAGTTCGCGCAAGTCGAACGCACTCCTGGTTCTTTCACCGCTCTAGCCATAGCGGTTCTTTCCTCATCTTCCACCGCTGTGACCCGGGTTGGAATCCCGCCTGGGCCAATATGTGGTTTGGGTTTTCAGTGACTGCCCCGACTTCTAGTTTTCCCCCAGGATATTCTTTTAGGGTTTTTCTAATAATAGTATCTGCAACTATCGCAAAACACAATACATATAATATATACTCACATCACAATACCACAATGTTGACAAAGAATGTGCAATGCTTTATTTGTGTAATATGCTAGCATGATTACATCATGCAGCGGCGCATGCACAAAGGTCCGAGACACAAACCATAAATCCAAATGATCATCTCACCTCGATACATCTCCATCGGACTCGCTTCCTAACAGCACAGCTTCACTTGAGAGATCTGCCATTGTGCGATTCAGCTGGTTGTCAAAATGGATGGCATGATGAACGGACGTGTCATGGAATTCAACATCAATAGAAGATTCATCTTCAGTGTCATAGCAACGGACGATTCCAATGGAATTCCACTTCTGTAATTCAGAAAACAAAAATTGCGGCAAATGGTAGCTTAGGGCTATCATAAGTTTTCCAGCAAACAAACATGCGAGGCAATCTAAAAAGAAGAGACAAAACTTGAAACAGGTGGTAGCACAACAAATGCAAAACCCAGTGGGAAGATTTCTTTTTTGACTTTCAGATTTATTGAAATTTGTAATCTTTTATATGCTTACATGAACTACACGTATTTTAAATAAATAGTATAAATCAGAAAGTAAAAGTAGTAAGGAATATGTAATTCTGTTATTTCCATGACTCCTGAACAGGCACAATTTTGCCAATGGCTGTCACCTCTGGTGTCAGCATGTGACAATCAGCATTCATTTATTTCACAAGACGGCACTGTTTATATGTGTTCAGGACTGAATTTAAAGCTTAAACTGCCTTTTTATTTGAGCTATGACCTAAAAAATACCCAGCCTTTGATAACAGAAAGCATGTCAGATTTAAATTTAGCACCGTTATTTACATGTTATTTACAACATTCTGCCGTCTATGGCATTTTGTTCTCTCTGCATTCAGTGCGTTATATCAAGTCATTTACTACACGCCATAAAATCTAAAGCATGTGTAGAGGTCAGTAGTGAAACTACACAGGGCCGGGGACAATTGTACGCGGTGAAACCTATACGTGTATGCAAATATTTGCAAGTCACGCTGAAAAGAACCCTGTATTGGGACAATAACCTGTTACCATGAATCTACTGGACAGATGTAGTGGGAGAATAACCTCTAACCATGAATCTACTGGACAGGTGTACTGGGAGAATAACCTCTTACCATGAATCTACTGGACAGGTGTACTGGGAGAATAACCTCTTACCATGAATCTACTGGACAGGTGTACTGGGATAATAACCTGTTACCATGAATCTACTGGACAGGTGTACTGGGACAATAACCACTTACCATGAATCTACTGGACAGGTGTACTGGGATAATAACATCTTACCATGAATCTACTGGACAGGTGTACTGGGACAATAACCTCTTACCATGAATCTACTGGACAGGTGTACTGGGATAATAACCTGTTACCATGAATCTACTGGACAGGTGTACTGGGACAATAACCACTTACCATGAATCTACTGGACAGGTGTACTGGGACAATAACCTCTTACCATGAATCTACTGGACAGGTGTACTGGGACAATAACCTCTTACCATGAATCTACTGGACAGGTGTACTGGGACAATAACCACTTACCATGAATCTACTGGACAGGTGTACTGGGAGAATAACCTCTAACCATGAATCTACTGGACAGGTGTACTGGGAGAATAACCTCTAACCATGAATCTACTGGACAGGTGTACTGGGAGAATAACCTCTTACCATGAATCTACTGGACAGGTGTACTGGGACAATAACCTCTTACCATGAATCTACTGGACAGGTGTACTGGGACAATAACCACTTACCATGAATCTACTGGACAGGTGTACTGGGAGAATAACCTCTAACCATGAATCTACTGGACAGGTGTACTGGGAGAATAACCTCTAACCATGAATCTACTGGACAGGTGTACTGGGAGAATAACCTCTTACCATGAATCTACTGGACAGGTGTACTGGGACAATAACCACTTACCATGAATCTACTGGACAGGTGTACTGGGAGAATAACCTCTAACCATGAATCTACTAGACAGGTGTACTGGGAGAATAACCTCTTACCATGAATCTACTGGACAGGTGTACTGGGACAATAACCTCTTACCATGAATCTACTGGACAGGTGTACTGGGACAATAACCTCTTACCATGAATCTACTGGACAGGTGTACAGGGAGAATAACCTCTTACCATGAATCTACTGGACAGGTGTACTGGGAGAATAACCTCTAACCATGAATCTACTGGACAGGTGTACTGGGAGAATAACCTCTTACCATGAATCTACTGGACAGGTGTACTGGGACAATAACCTCTTACCATGAATCTACTGGACAGGTGTACTGGGACAATAACCTCTAACCATGAATCTACTGGACAGGTGTACTGGGACAATAACCTCTTACCATGAATCTACTGGACAGGTGTACTGGGAGAATAACCTCTTACCATGAATCTACTGGACAGGTGTACTGGGAGAATAACCTCTAACCATGAATCTACTGGACAGGTGTACTGGGAGAATAACCTCTTACCATGAATCTACTGGACAGGTGTACTGGGAGAATAACCTCTTACCTTGAATCTACTGGACAGGTGTACTGGGAGAATAACCTCTAACCATGAATCTACTGGACAGGTGTACTGGGAGAATAACCTCTTACCATGAATCTACTGGACAGGTGTACTGGGATAATAACCTCTTACCATGAATCTACTGGACAGGTGTACTGGGAGAATAACCTCTTACCTTGAATCTACTGGACAGGTGTACTGGGAGAATAACCTCTAACCATGAATCTACTGGACAGGTGTACTGGGAGAATAACCTCTTACCATGAATCTACTGGACAGGTGTACTGGGATAATAACCTGTTACCATGAATCTACTGGACAGGTGTACTGGGACAATAACCACTTACCATGAATCTACTGGACAGGTGTACTGGGACAATAACCTCTTACCATGAATCTACTGGACAGGTGTACTGGGACAATAACCTCTTACCATGAATCTACCGGACATGTGTACTGGGAGAATAACCTCTAACCATGAATCTACTGGACAGGTGTACTGGGACAATAACCACTTACCATGAATCTACTGGACAGGTGTACTGGGACAATAACCACTTACCATGAATCTACTGGACAGGTGTACTGGGAGAATAACCTCTTACCATGAATCTACTGGACAGGTGTACTGGGAGAATAACCTCTTACCTTGAATCTACTGGACAGGTGTACTGGGAGAATAACCTCTAACCATGAATCTACTGGACAGGTGTACTGGGAGAATAACCTCTTACCATGAATCTACTGGACAGGTGTACTGGGAGAATAACCTCTTACCATGAATCTACTGGACAGGTGTACTGGGACAATAACCACTTACCATGAATCTACTGGACAGGTGTACTGGGAGAATAACCTCTTACCATGAATCTACTGGACAGGTGTACTGGGACAATAACCACTTACCATGAATCTACTGGACAGGTGTACTGGGAGAATAACCTCTTACCATGAATCTACTGGACAGGTGTACTGGGAGAATAACCTCTAACCATGAATCTACTGGACAGGTGTACTGGGAGAATAACCTCTTACCATGAATCTACTGGACAGGTGTACTGGGAGAATAACCTCTTACCATGAATCTACTGGACAGGTGTACTGGGAGAATAACCTCTTACCATGAATCTACTGGACAGGTGTACTGGGAGAATAACCTCTTACCATGAATCTACTGGACAGGTGTACTGGGAGAATAACCTCTTACCATGAATCTACTGGACAGGTGTACTGGGAGAATAACCTCTAACCATGAATCTACTGGACAGGTGTACTGGAATAATAACCTCTTACCATGAATCTACTGGACAGGTGTACTGGGACAATAACCTCTTACCATGAATCTACTGGACAGGTGTACTGGGAGAATAACCTCTTACCATGAATCTACTGGACAGGTGTACTGGGAGAATAACCTCTTACCATGAATCTACTGGACAGGTGTACTGGGAGAATAACCTCTTACCATGAATCTACTGGACAGGTGTACTGGGACAATAACCTCTTACCATGAATCTACTGGACAGGTGTACTGGGACAATAACCTCTTACCATGAATCTACTAGACAGGTGTACTCGGAGAATAACCTCTTACCATGAATCTACTGGACAGGTGTACTGGGAGAATAACCTCTTACCATGAATCTACTGGACAGGTGTACTGGGAGAATAACCTCTTACCTTGAATCTACTGGACAGGTGTACTGGGAGAATAACATCTTACCATGAATCTACTGGACAGGTGTACTGGGACAATAACCTCTTACCATGAATCTACTGGACAGGTGTACTGGAATAATAACCTCTTACCATGAATCTACTGGACAGGTGTACTGGGAGAATAACCTCTTACCATGAATCTACTGGACAGGTGTACTGGGACAATAACCTCTTACCATGAATCTACTGGACAGGTGTACTGGGAGAATAACCTCTTACCATGAATCTACTGGACAGGTGTACTGGGAGAATAACCTCTTACCATGAATCTACTGGACAGGTGTACTGGGAGAATAACCTCTTACCATGAATCTACTGGACAGGTGTACTGGAATAATAACCTCTTACCATGAATCTACTGGACAGGTGTACTGGGAGAATAACCTCTTACCATGAATCTACTGGACAGGTGTACTGGGACAATAACCTCTTACCATGAATCTACTGGACAGGTGTACTGGGAGAATAACCTCTTACCATGAATCTACTGGACAGGTGTACTGGGAGAATAACCTCTTACCATGAATCTACTGGACAGATGTAGTGGGAGAATAACCTCTTACCATGAATCTACTAGACAGGTGTACTGGGGTAGCAGCAGAAATGAACGGTTTCTGTAGGGGTGTAGGTTGAGGTCCTTGATAATTAGTCTGTTGAGGTACCACGGCATCAGTGACACCAGACATGATACTTGCACCATCATCACCGGCACGACAACTACCATCTAAGGAAAAAAAAACAGCAATGAATTTATCAGAAAGTTCACTAAAAAATATAATCCATCCAATCATTCTTGAACTTCTTACACGTATTTACAAAGATGTCGGTTGAGTCTTCCAGCTGGAAGTATTAAGGACAAGAAGCATCTATATTACTAATACAGATGATTCTATTAACTAAGCATCGTCGATATTATAATTTGCAATACAGTAATCAATATATTAGATTTCCAAAGGTTTTTCATTAAGAGAGACCACAAATTCCAATCAAAGCAACAGATGATTTTGTTTTATATCATTTCTCAATATCGAAATCTTCGATATTTTGATATGGTTACAAAATTGCTATCGGCAATATCGATATCAAAATAATATTAAGGGTGTGCGTTTACGGGTAGTACGGGACCCGGGTACCCTATTCCTGTCACGGTCGGGTACCCAGGTACCCGTGACTATTATTAGAATCATAACAAAAACCCGGAAGTATACACTGCGTCGGCACGTGCATGTACATCCCCGCTCACTCCACTAGCAAGCTGCCGCGCGACTGCCGCGCGACTGCCGCGCGACTGCCGCGCGACTGCCGCGCGACTGCCGCGCGACTGCCGCGCAACTGCCGCGCGACTGCCGCGCGACTGCCGCGCGACTGCCGCGCGACTGCCGCGCGACTGCCGCACTGGCATGGCGTGCTTACTTCCATTGCATTCTGCAACTAAACAAATGCACGGGCCTACTTTGCAACTCCGGGTTCGACGCAAACAAATTATGGTCACTCAAAACAGCGGCAGTCTAGTCAAAACCCTTTTCTAAGTAGTCTGGCGGTCCAGTGAAAAAAAAAAACAAGATAAGTTAAGTGCGCGGTTTTCAGAGCCAGATTGTCAACAGCGATCCCGTATTGCGTGGAGTTTACTCTCAGCTTGTAATAAATGTTTGTAAATAAATTGACTTGCCGCTCCCCATAATTGCACGTCTACAGTGGCACGTCTTTTTCCAAAATAAATAAGGTTCAATGAACTAAATCCTTTGAGTGAGCCGACACGAAATGTAGCAAAAAAGCCGACCGCAGATCTGCCCGGCTGGTCGCAGAGTTGATACAATAGAACCAAATACCTCTCCTGCAGTATCAGGTTTCAAAACCACATTCCAGGTATGGTCCGTTATTCAGCACATTTTCCAAAAAGTAAACCTCGGAAAAACTTACTCAAAGGACAACTGTAACAAAACACTGATACAATGTCAGCCGCAAGTCATAGCAGCTGTCAGAATTGTCGGTAAATAGACTTCAAAGGCATTTTTTTATCACAATGACTACAAAGAAAGCTCAATCATCCGTTAGGCTGCTATCTAGACATCGGGAAATTGTCGGTAAAGACGTTTTACTCAGATGTTTTCTAACAATTTATCGCACGCAATGAATATAAAAGACGCTTGCCTTTCTGAAATAACGTGTCAACATTTACAAAGGCAGTTTCGGGTAATAAAATTAATAAATTGGAGCCGGGTACCCGCAATCAGCGGTCGGGTTACGGGTACCCGGGTACCCGGCACGGCCTTAAATAATATCAAATAATTGAGTAATATCAATATATTGACAGTGCTTATTATTAACCTGCAAGCTACATTATGTGTATTATATCAGCTCATTGTTATCTGTAACTTTTAGCTGATGTTTTGAGACCCAACCTTTGTGTTTTATACTCCAATTTGAATTATTCCATGCTGCATGTCAGTAATTCTGGAGATTTATTTCATACATGGAATTTGCATCGGAAGATGTGAATATAAAACTAGATTGTTTCCCTTCACCAAAGTGTACACTGCAAACTCAGTGTTGTCCCGAGGGATTCTTTTGAAAAAAATCACCGACTCGGGTGAGAATCGAACCCACAACCTCCTGATGTGGAGATGTAGTTGCTGTGCTAGACACCTTAACAAATCTGAGGAAGTGTTTTGTGTTTTGACCTTAATAGTAGGAAGTGAATTATAACTACAATTATACAATTGACTCCATATGTATGCAAAAAGTTAGATTTTTTTACCATTTGAATTGTCATCGTCTTGTATCTGCATGATGCGTGTATGTTGCGTCGTAGGTATGATGTCATCAACGTCCTCTCCCTCATTGGTCGATTTACTCCCAACGTTCTCAACTTCTGCTTGAGTGACAGCATCAAGAAAATCTTCATCAACTGCATCATCATCAAACAAATCAGCAGACTGCTTGGAGACTGCAACCTGATGGAGAAATGACAAGAATACAAGCATCTAGGAAATATACAGAGATATGACTCTCATGAAGTTTGCTTGAAGATTGGAACCTGGTTGAGAAATGACAGGAATACAAGCATCTAATTATTAGAACTACAGAGATGTGACTCGTGAAGTTTGCTTGAAGATTACAACTTGGTTAAGATTAGACAGGAATACGAGCATCTAAGAACTATACAGAGAGGAGACTCTCATGAAGTTTGCTTGAAGATTGGAACCTGGTTAAGAAATGACAGAAATATGACGTCGATTACAGAAGTAATCGACGTCAAGTATGGCGGTGTTAGCATGGGGTGCCCAAAAAACCGATACACCTCCATGCTTTCCAGTTCGAGGTACAGGCACGGTTCGGGTCCCCCCCCCCCCCCCCTAAGCCTAAGGACAAAAGCACAATAGACAAACAACAGATCCTTTCAGTCCTGTAGCGTTCGTCTTTTGTTCAATTTTTCTCTGTCAGTAATGTGTACGATAAGTGAATTGAGTTAGGTTACAGAACAGGAACAAAGGTAAACAACAGGGGATCCTTGGTCGTTGTGTAAAACACGTCTGTGTGTGGTACATGTGTATACTGTATACATGCGTACATGTGTGTAGGTTGCAAGAATGGGTGGGAAAACTTTGAGTGTCGATTTGCTTTTGTAGAAATCTCTGTTGGTCATGAAAACAGTCCAGTTGGGTGCTGGCATGATACTTGACAGACTGTTGGTAAAATCAACACAACTGGAAACACAGGGAAGACTTAATGTTGCCAATGTAACCAACCTCGGTAGATAGAGGTAATTGTAGTTCAGTATCTTGGCCAACAAAACAAACACCATGTTCCTGGCGGGGTTCAAACTTGCGCACCATGGTACATGAGTCCAACATCGTAACCTTTGGGCCATGGCATTATGAGTTATGGTCGGGTTACCTGTTTTGTAGTTTTCCTGTCATGAGGTATCACATTATCTAGCACACCCACTTGCCCCATGACGTCAGTATACACAATCTCGTTCCCATTGGCAGGATGCCAAGCCATGCCACATATGGATAGCCCTTTGTTGTGTTTGGTTCTGAAAGAAACAATAGAGATATCTGAAATACCAACTGCTGTCTTGAGAACGCAAGCATATCTCTGCCTAATTGGACTAAAGTGAAATTTACCCAGATACATCTTCCGCAATATCAAATTTTTGAAATTATAACTTGTGATTGGCTACTTAGTACTGACTCATTTATAAATTTGTGGGCATTCATACTTGACCATTTAGTTCCAAGACAATTGGCAAATACCTTGATACACTTCACAAACTATGCAAGGATGTATTCCTGAACCACGTGTCTCGTCTATTTTCGCGACCACCTTACAACTTGACCTCATATAACCTTTAACCTCAATGTGTAACCTTCAACATTACCATCACATGCAAGTTTTTATATTGCACGTTTGACCAAGATTTATTGCAATTGGTTTTCAACTGAGACAAATTTTACAATTCCAGCCTGATTTACAACTTGACCTCAAATGACCTTGTGAAGTTTACAATATTGCATCCATGACTCAAGTTTATTTAGATTTTGTCTAAACTAACCAAAATGACGACACATACAGACGGACTGACTACGGATGAACTACGGACAGACTACGTACAGAAAGAGTGATTTGCATAGTCTCTGAACTTCATTCAGACAAAACATAAATGTCAACATATGCTTACCTGTCTATGCACTCTCTGGTGTTGACATCCCATATACAGATATGTCCATCAGTGTTACCTGAAGCCAGGAACTGACCACAAGGTGACCAGGTAGTAACCGAGATAAAACCACCAACGTCTGGAGGTGTCAATGTGAAGGCTACATCCCAGGAATCTCGCTCATATAGTTGGATTTCTTTTTCTATGGGAACGGCCAGGAACTGACATGAAAAAAAGAAACAAGTTATTATTATTATTATTAATTCTTTCTGGTAATGAAACTAAGAATCCCTCAAAGGCGCCCTATAGGCACTGTAGCTCGTAAGCCCGAAGAAACCTGTAGAGAGAAGACAATGAGAAGAAGGTACAGTTTTAGAGGTGGGAGGAAAACCCCAGAAGAATATCCTGAAGAAAGCCACAGAGTCCGGCAGGGACTGAAAACCCAATCTACATATTGGCCCAGGAGGGATTCGAACCAGAGTCTCAGCGGTGGAAGGCGAGGAAAGAACCGCTACGCCAACCTAATTCCCCCATGTCCAGTGAAGCCGATACCAGAACACAGAATTCTATTCCATCGACAGACAATGGCTATTCACTGCATGTAGCCTGCACCCAGCAGCAGATTTAGCCCAGTCATTGGTTCGATTCCTGCCAAGGAGTCAGGTTGGCGTAGTGGTTCTTTCCTCGCCTTCCACCACTGTGACCCGGGTTGGATTCCTGCCTAGGAGTCGGGTTGGCGTAGCGGTTCCTCGCCTTTCACCACTGTGACCCGGGTTGGATTCCTGCCTAGGAGTCAGGTTGGCGTAGTGGTTCTTTCCTCGCCTTCCACCACTGACCCGGGTTGGATTCCTGCCTAGGAGTCAGGTTGGCGTAGTGGTTCTTTCCTCGCCTTCCACCACTGACCCGGGTTGGATTCCTGCCTAGGAGTCAGGTTGGCGTAGGGGTTCCTCGCCTTCCACTGCTGTGACCTGATTTCCAATCCTGCCTGGGCCAATATGTGAATTGGGTTTTCAGTCCCTGCACGATTCCGTGGCTTTTCAGTCTCTGCCTTATTTCATGGGTTTCGCCAGAATATTCTTTTGGGGTTTTCCTCCCACCTCTATAGACTGTAAATTCTTCTCACTGTCACAGGTTTACGAGCTACAGTGCCTAGGGGATCCTTGAGGAATCCTTGGCGAGGTCCATTACCAGCGGTCATCCCCCAACCCGGTCATTATCACGCAGTAATGACCGGGTCCTCGCACTGATCCCTTTAATAAATACTTTTTTAACAAGAAAAATTGTGAAATTGCTCCAAATTTCTTGACTTTTTTTTCGGCGCTTATGCATGGTACCCTGTTTCTTCAATATGTGTTATTATTACCCATACTTTGAGACAAGACTAGCTGACTACTGATGCCCACCGTGCATAGCAACGCGCTAGCGTTAACAGACGACACGTGCATTTAGAAAAATGCTGCGCATATAGATACAAACGTTCTACGCATACATTTATAGCGCGCAGTATCAAGATTTGACGCGTCCTTGTTACAAGTTACCGTAGGACTGTTGCATTCGGCCAATCATTGGCTTACATGATGCTTGATTAATGCTGGTTCAGGGGACATTTATTCGCTTCTTCCTGAAAGCCGAGCAATTACTACAAAATAATGTGATCCATGTGATCGAGTCTCGACCAATCAGAAGCCATCAACTCTCCTAGGTATTTATTAATCAAAAATAATAATAATTAAATTGATGACATCATGAAATTCACTTCGCATTAACATAAAGTATGGACTCAGAATAACCAATACAACCTTCCAAACCAATCTATAAAAACATGCAACATGTACTGTTTTGTAAAGACTTCTTGAAATGTCATTTTTGGACATACGATTATATTTTATAAAGCAATCGTCTAGCTACTCTTTTTCCTCGGGCACACATATGTTCCAAAGAGATTTTCATCTTGACACTGAAACTCACCTTACCAGACTGTGGTTTCCATGACAACCTACAAAGTGTTTTTGACAGGCTGGAAAGAGACAAGATAGTCAGGTCAATATACGGTAAAAAACACCCCAACCCCAAAAAAATTGCAACAAAAGGTTTTTCAACGGTTTCTAGTAGTATTCGACCTCAGGAATAACATACTAAAAGTCGACCAAAATCGGAGTTTCAGAAAGCCGTTATTTTCAAGATGGCGTCCAAGATGGCCGCCGATACCTAAAAATGGCCATAAATCACTTATTATCCATCCTAGAGACATAATTTTGGTGTCTATCCCATGGTTTCGGGGGTCAGAGAATCCATTTAGACAAGTTAGAATGTTTGTAGATGGTCTAGGAAACCCCTAAAATCCAAGATGGCGTCCAAGATGGCCGCCGATACCTAAAAATGGCCATAAATCACTTATTATCCATCCTAGAGACATAATTTTGGTGTCTATCTCATGGTTTTCGGGGCGAAAATACATTGAAATGAGTTAAAATGTTCATTGGTGGCCTAGGAAACCCCCCAAATTTAAGGTGCCTCACCCCCCTCCCCCCTGACAAAATGTAGTTTTCTTGTACTATTGAAGCATATAACCTAAGTAACAGGTTAAATGTATCATCGATGCAACAACCAACCGACGTACATGAAGCAGCATCATCATTTATTCAGATATTTGACACAATGTGCCCAAATATATGTCAACCTAATGAGAGGCATTGGAATGTATGAGAAATAATTCAGGCAAGAGAAAGACAATAACGAAGACTACACACTAGTGAAATCATTGTTTAATTCTTCATTCCATAAGTAGAATAACACACCGAGGACAAAGGAACATCTGTAATGTAAGTTTCTTTTTCAACATTCATTAGCATATTTTTTGTTGTTACATATTTCTTTAGATTTGAACTATAGCTTTAGATTTGATTTACATGTAAAATGTATCACAAGGACAAGTAAACGTGTTCATGTAAGTATCCTTTTCACCTTCTCTGAAGTATAATCATGTATATGTGATTAAGTCATGCGTGTTCTTTACCAAAATTTGTTTGAATGGATAAGAATGATTAGATAATGTTTGAAACATTGTTCGGAACTCTGCAACTTTGCAACAATTATTACTATAGTTATTCTTAATGTCGCATATTTGTTATTTGTTTTAGATTTGAAGATTTACTCAAGTAGATTCACTGTAACCCAGGTACTTAAACAAAGACATCAGACAAGTACGACAGAAAGAGCTGACGTAGATATCAAGGCAAGTGATATAATTGGTGGATGGGGGGGGGGGGGGCATTTTTTCCATTAAGTACTAAACGATAAAGTTAGGCCTACATATTTTATTGACATGGTTGTTATGTCAAGGAGGTGATGTCGTTAAAGGATGTACTGAGCATGTTGTTAGGAAAAAAACGAATATGTAAAGAATATGTTGACTTTCCCCATTTACTAAAAATATCCATACTGTTGTTTTTAGGATTTGATTGAATGAAAGTAATCAATTAGATATTCCCCAAATTTGTAAAATTGAAAAAAAACTGCAATTATTTAAAACAAATATATGTGATTATGCTATAGTTTCCTGATTACAATGTACCCACAAATGTTGGTCTCACAGGTCACTGGTCCGATTATCTTTCAATAAGAGGAAAGAAGGAGAGGATTTAGGTATTAAGTGTCAATCCTAACTTCAACCTACGCCCTACTCTCAACACTTCCTTTCCCTTAATATATATAATTCTTAGTGAAAACATTAACCAATCCCTCATCCAAATATGTTCCACCCATCCTTTATTGTGGATGCCACGAAGAGAGATTACTTGGACCAGAGAGCTATTGGACTAACTGTTTTCATATAATTTGTGAACAACAGTTTCAACAAATCCTCTGAGCAGAATAGCATTGAACATGATGACTTTTATATTTCCTTCAATGCACTGTATGTGTGAACTATTGCAACTGGCTTTATCTCCTACCTGCAGGTCTCACAATGAGTTCAAGCAAGGTTAACTGCGATATTTGCCCAATTTGCACAAAAACTTATGACAATGAAGATGATGTTTGCCAAATAAGACAGAAAGGTGCTGATGGCATCAACCATGCAAGCGCTCAGAGAGGTGACAGTCTTGTCGTCATACCTGGCACTAAAGTGCACATTTCATGCCGCAGATTCTACAACAACCCAAGAAACTTTAAAAGTGAAATGAATCAGAAATGTGGACCATCCAACTCAGTAAAAAGAAGTGCTCGAATGTCTTTAGGTCCCTTCAACAGCAAAACAGATTGCTTGTTTTGTGGGAATAGTATTGTTTTGGAGAGTTCAGATTACAGTTATGTTAAGACTGATACATTTGTTAAGACTATATTAGAATCATGTGATGATAGGTCTGACAATTGGTCTTTCTCTGTGAAAGGTCGCATAGAGTACTTTGGATCCGATCTTCATGCTGCAGATTGTTTGTATCATCATTCATGCAGTCGCAATTTCCGGACTAGTCGTGATGTACCACTGAAGTTCCAGAGTGCGCCTGAATCCAAGCGGAAGAAATCTGGAAGACCAAAAGCTCTGGATTTGGAGCAGGCATTCTCAAAAGTGTGCTCATATCTTGAGACCCGTGACGAAGAACAACTTACTATTTGTGATCTCAGTAACAAGATGAAAGAGTTTCTAACGGATGAAGATTCACTTCCCTATGGCAATCAGTACCTCAAAAGCAAATTGAAGGACAGATATGGAAACTCTCTTCATATTGCAGAAGGTGAAGGTCTGCATGACATTGTGACTATGAGAGAAAAGGCATCTGAGATACTCAGGTCATACTTCAAACATCAAGAGGGTGATGAAGAATCCCAAAAAAGAGCTATCATTGAAACAGCTGCAAGGCTCATCAAAAGTGACATCAAGACTAATGTGCCTTCAGTGACTGATCAGTACCCTAGTTCTGAGATGCTCAAGCTCGACTCAACCCTCGCCTACATTCCTGAAACTCTTCATTTATTGTTAGATTCCTTGTTTGTAGGTACAGACAACCGACGTAAAGTTGCAAGTATTGGTCAGGCAATCATCCAGGCAGTTCGACCAAGAGCTACAATTGTGCCATTGCAGATCGGTCTCGGTGTACAAACACATCATTTGCATCGTTCAAAGTTCCTTGTAGATACGCTGCATGAGATGGGCTTTAGTTCCTCCTATGGTGAAGTCCTACGATTTGAAATAAATGCAGCTAGTTGTGTTGCTCCAGACATCCTGGGTAAGAATGTTGATCTACAAGACACTACAGTTCTATTTGCTGCTGACAATGTTGACCATAACATCATTACCATAGACGGCAAAGGAACATTTCACGGAATGGGCATGGTTGCTGCTTTGACACCAGCAAAAAAAGTGAGCCGCATCATTACGAGGCGAAATACTTCAGACTTGAAAATCACAGATAATTCGAGAGTTGAAATCATAGATCTACGCTTTGCCAAGCATGTATGTCGCAGTATGAAATATCAAGACCTACCAAAGCTGATTCCTGACTTTGATATGAGAATTGACATCCTTTGGGAGCTCGCATTCAGCTTCAGACAGGAAACTCCGAACTGGCCGGGCATGATGCACACTTTTTATCGAGGGAAAGATCATCCTGGTCAGTCCTCTGTGATTTTCCTGCCCATGATAGACATGTATTCTGGGGACAAGATCTGCATTCTTTCTACGTTGGAGTTTCTTAGCAATTTGGCAACAAAGCATCACGTTTCTCCAGTCGTAACATTTGATCAGCCCCTATATTGGAAGGCCGCTGAGCTAATCATCGATGCACCACAGGATAGCCCACTGAAAAGGATTGTCTTGCGCTTAGGTTGCTTTCACACCTTCATGAATTTGCTGGGGGCAATCGGTACCCTGATGGAAGGAACTGGACTTCGCGAAATCCTTGGAACAGTCTATGGTGATAATGCTGTAACCCATATGATGACAGGAAAGTCGGTTCAAAGAGCATTCCGTGGACATCTGCTGGTAGACAAGTGTCTGAATGGCATTATTGTAACAGCCATGAGAGATGAGACTCCCGAGTTTGCATCGCTTGTTGATCAGGCAGAGGACATGTACTCTGAGGTGTTGGCAGGCGAAAGAACTTTGGAGAGCACGAACACATCTGATCTCATAGCCACGATCAAACAGGAAATTGACAAGAAAAGGAAGGAACTGCAAGGGAGGTCTAAGACCAGTCAGTTGTGGCTAAACTATCAGAAGATGATACAAGTTGCTAGAATGCTGATTACCGCAGATCGCATAGGGTCTTGGTCATTGCACCTACGTGCTGTTGCTGATTGCTTACCAATCTTTGCTGCGGCAGGGCATTTCAATTACTTAAAGTCTGCACATTTCTATGTGCAAGAAATGAGTGGTCTTGAAACCAAGCATCCTGACACCTACAAAAACTTCACTGATGGATACCATGTAATTCGTCGCACCGACAAGGTCTGGGCCGGCCTCAGCTCTGATCTTGTAATAGAACAGACCTTGATGAGATCACTAAAGGCTACTGGTGGTTTGACACGTGGTAGTGGCATGACTGAGGAACAACGCTCACTATGGACCATGTCTATGCCTGTGACCTCGGAGTATAACAGTGCAATGCAAGAGTTCACAAACCTCTCATTTACCACCAGTGATCAGCACAAGGACTTAAGTGAAGCAAGGATCAAGAGAGACACATCTGACGTGTCAAAGATCAACGAAAAGCTTGCAACTTGCACACCATTTTCTCCAGATCCTTCGTTGAGAAATGTGGTGAATGGTGTAGTGGCTTCATCAGGAGTGAATGTACATGAATACGAGTCAGTTGGGAAGAAAATCATGGCAAACATGATTGGACATGCTGTTTTCACAGTCTCGTTCAAAAGGAAAGAGAAAGCTACGACTTTGGGAGAGATATCGAAAGTGAAAATTGCACCTGAACAAACCATAGATGCTGCTTTGCTGTTTCAGCGGTTCCTGGTAGTTTCAAAAACAGGGGAGCTTGAACTAGAAGAGGTGATGAGCTATGAGCTCAGTCCGTTCCCACCTGCACTTTTCGAGGCTAGGAATATCTTCCAGAAGGCTGATAAGCCCCAGCTAGCTCACGCTATCACCGATTATGCAAGTAAAGTGTCGAGTGAAGCCGTGAAAGACTGCCCACCGAACACAGAACAGTACGTCCTTGATGGTGGTTCCTTGGTGCATCGGATACCATGGAAGACAGGAGACAGCTATGGCACAATAGCACGATCATATGCTGATTTCACAACCCGCCGCTATGGTTCTGCAATTGTAGTTTTTGACGGCTATGGTGGAGGGCCGTCAATTAAGGATAATACACACCAGCGACGTGGGCAGAATGCCCATCCAGTTGTCAGATTCAATGCAGACACAGTATTCTCAGGCAAGAAGGATGAGTTTTTATCAAGAGACTGCAATAAGCAGGGACTCATAAATCTCATTAGTGAGGAACTGAGGACGAGTAATTGCACCGTCATCAATGCACCCGGGGATGCAGATGTACATATTGCTAAAGCTGCAGTGAATTCTTCTCGTCGTCATTCTACTACTCTGATTGGAGAAGACACTGACCTATTGGTGTTACTCTTGCATTACGCAGATGTAGATAGCAGGGAACTATACTTCCGCTCTGACAATGCAACCAAGGCTCTGAAGGTGTACAACATTAAGCAGTTGAAAGTGGACCTGGGTAAGGATCTATGCTCACAACTTCTTTTCCTGCATGCCTACACTGGTTGCGATTCGACTTCCCGGATATTTGGTATCGGAAAGAAATCAGTCTTCCAGAAGCTTGTGAAAGGCAACCCCACTTTGGTATCCTGTGCTAGTACTTTCCTTCTACCAAGTCAGCCAAAGGAACGAATAGAGGAACTTGGTATCAAAGCAATGTCTGTCATGTTTGGTGGCAGCTGTAATGACTCACTTGCATCATTACGATACAAGTTGTTCGTGAAGAAAATTTCCAATGCGAAATCCTTTGTTACTCCAGAGCGACTCCCTCCTACGCCAGCCTCAACCAAATTCCACTCCCTCAGAGCATACTACCAAGTCATGGAATGGATGGAGAGCGAAGGAGACATGAACGTCACAGACTGGGGCTGGACATTAGAAGACAATCACCTGGTTCCACTGATGTCGAATATGGAGGCTGCACCTAGTAATCTTCTGAAGTTGATTCATTGCAACTGCTGTACTGCTTGTAGCACTCTTCGCTGTACCTGCAGAGGTTACGGACTACCATGTAACAGTGTGTGTGGACCTTGCCAACTTGATACATGCCACAATCCATATAACGAGTCACTTGACAGTGAAACAGAAGAAGAGTGATGATTTATCCTTACTCAATTACATTCCTCATCAAAATGAAGGTACGAATATCTGCATGTGTATTTGCTAGATGACATGAACAACACAACGTTTTAAACATTTTTAATTATGTGGTGGGTATTTGGAATGTGTGTCTAGATATTATTTTTAAGTTGTTACTTTGTCTTTGTCACTCTCCCCTCCCCCCGTGTCGACAATGACCTGCCAATAGTTGAGTTGACCCCTTGGGGGTCGTAGCCACCATACGGGTGAGAGAGATACATTATAAGTTTATTTTCTTTGTATAAAGTGCGCCCTCTATTGAGAGATTGTAGTGGTTTTGTGGCCCTTCGGACGCCATATTGGATTTTGTAGTTTCCTAAGCCACTGTTTAACGTTCTAACTTATCCTAATAGATTCTATGACCCCGAAAACCATAGCATAGACACCCCAATTATGTTTCTCGGATGGATAATAAGTGACTTATGGCCATTTTAATGTTATGGCGGCCATTTTGGACGCCATCTTGGATTTTGGGGTTTCTTGGACCATCACAAACCGTTCTTACTTGTCTCAATGGATTCTCTGACCCCCGAAACCATGGGATAGACACCAAAATTATGTTTCTATGATAGATAATAAGTGATTTATGGTCATTTGTATGTATCGGCGGCCATCTTGGACGCCATTTTGAAAATAACAGCTTTCCGAACCTTCAATTTTGGTCGACTTTTAGTATGTTATTCCTGAGGTCGAATACTACTAGAAACCGTTGAAAAACCTTTTGTTGCAATTTTTTTGGGGTCAAACCATATCTTGACCTGACTAAGATAAGACATTGATGTTTTTTGTGAATGGTAATGATTGGAGGAAACACTAAACACGTGCTAACACAATCGCAATGTTCAGCTTTTCATTAATGAAATTTAAATGATCTATTCAGAATAGCCGGAAATATTAGGCACACTTATTGTATTTTTGAGAAACTTGACTTTGATGTAATCCTTTTTTTACTCAGCCTATACTTTGTTCCTACAAAATATAAATTTGGTAGATGTGAGTAGCAAGGCGGGGGTACCTAGAGAGATTGGTGAATTACAGTACTTTGCTGCCACCTTGGATGCTTACACTCTTAAAATACTCCAGAGACACCCCCCTTCCATAATTATACAAGTGCCAAACCCTTTCCCCTTTAATAGGGGTGAAAAGACACATTTCCAAGAGCTGGCTCCCAGACTCCTAATGATTCTGACGAATTCAGTTAAATCAATTGAGGTCAATCTGTCCTTTCATTGGCTACATCCCCCTCGGGCTCTTATGAGTAAGTCACACCGCCCTCGGCCGTTAATGCACTAAGCATATACCTACCTGACATCGCTGCATTTAGGAATGAGGGTCACTGATTTCTCCCAGGATTGGTCCGCAATGCTCCAAATCTTGAGGGTCCCATCACAACTTGAAGATGCCTAGATAAAAAAAAATATCCAGTTTTAATGCAATGCAACATATCTGCAACCTTCAGTCTGTTTACAATAGGACTTTTGGAGAAGGTTTGAGAAAGATTCAACTACACAGAGCAGTGAAAAAGAGAATAAATCGGTATGGAATTGTTGCAACACTGAAAACTGCCGACACCTCTATAAAAAAAAAAACTAACAATAAACCTATTTAACTAGTTCGCGTCGGATGCCATCTATACACGCAAAGTTTTTCCGGGATTCAAAACAGCAAAGCCAAAATGTTGGTCAGCAACATGCTCGCAGTGAGCGAGGCCGAAAACATTAGTGTGTGCTACCCAGAGATGCCAGCCTGAACTAAACTCAGATCGAGGTTCCTGAAAAACTATTTCGCGCCTGAGCCCAGTCAATGTCACATTAAACCCAGTGCGAACTGGTTAAAATTAGCAATATTTTGTCCTCTGTTCATTTCTTCCTACCTGATGGAGCTATTAACCCTAACCCTAACCCTACCAGACACAGCGCAGTGCATCAGGTAAGTCTGGTGCACTTTGATGCATTTAGCTGTCAACAACAGTGCAAAAACGACCCCCTGTCTAAAGACTATGAGAGCTAATCCCCATTGAACAATGACAAAGATGGCTCCTGCTGTGTTCTGTGATCACAGACTCTGAAGCAGTTTGACCTAGAGACTTCTGACCTGATGGATCTCACTGCACTCTGCCGCTAAGTAAGCTAGGGCGGTTCCTTCAGTTACCCAGTTCTACCTGGTTTCAAATTGAGAACTGGACCTGCGGGTCCACTCTTCTGTGGAACCGAGTACTCGGTTTCGTTGGTTCCGATTTCAAAAGACTGAGTCCCAATCACCAAGACCAAGTCCCAACTGCTCTGTGGAGCCGGTCTCAGGACGGCGCGCTAACCGAAGCCGACTCTGTAAATTGAGTCCCGACGTTGTAAGCATTGACCGCAGACAGAGAAGATAAGAAGGTGTATCAAATAACGCGAAAGAATGCAGCCTATTGACAACGTTGCTCACAGCCATTGCAACATTTCCGTGGTGTGTCAGCCAATGAACTCGGCTACAGGAGTAGTGACCCCTAACATGATTAAATATGGCACATGCAATGCTGCTGCTGATCCTAGGATCAGCAGCGGCATTGCATGTGCCATATTTATTCATGTTGGGGGGCCACTACTACTGCCAATCACTGTCCCTGGGCGGCGTACAAAGCAAAAATGTAGACGTCTTATTCTTCCCTAAAACGTGTAATGGAGTGGTCCAAATTTCCAGGTCGCCGACACCGACCATGTGTGCGTGGTGGCAAGCTAGTACAGGGTATTGTTTGTGTGCAACCGGAGAATCCTCGCTCAGTCACGGTCTCAGCCAGCCGGTTAAAATAGGTTGGCTCATTTGTGTGTGTACGCTCGGGACCGGGATTGGGACCACTTATGTTTTTTATTGAACTTAATGGAACCGGGTCCGACTCAGAACCGAGTCTTTTTTTCTGAAACGGAACCAAGTCCGAAATTTCTGGAACCGCCCAAGCTTACCGCCAAGTCACTTTGACAAACAACGCAATCTGATGCCTTTGGCAAGGTTTCTAGCCAAAATACCCTGGAGGGTTAGGGTTAATTGCATACATATGCACATTAAAAACATTATTTGTAATAAATTCACAACATAATTAGGATCAAAGTCAGTGTTTAATTAGGTCATTAACAGATCTATAATTTCTCAAAGGACAAAACTGCACTTTTTTCCCTAGATGTTTCAAATATACAGTTTAACCTAACATCCTAGGCATTCATTTGTGGTACAGTACACCGTACTATAAAATACTACACGATTTTCATAGGCCAGTGTAGTAAGAGTAATGCATTCTACAGTTTACTCGTGTAGTATTTTGTGACATTACGTTGAAACCATACGTTGAAAATGTATAGTATGATTTATGAATTAACAAAACATGTCAAGTACAAACATTTCTTACAATGTACTCATTTTGGGGGTCGATGGCCACACTGAGGATTGGTGCATTGTGCCCATGAAATGACTTCGGATTAGTGCCTTCAATGTCAACGTACTTCATGGTAAAATCACTAAAACAAAATCAAACAAAGCAATAAAATTAATATATTTCACCTTGGTAAAAGCTGAATAATATGAATAATTAATAAATACCTAGGAGAGTTGATGGCTTCTGATTGGTCGAGACTCGATCACGTGGAGTGGGTTATCAGGTAGTAATATCATGGGCTTTCAAGAAGAAACGAATAAATATTCCCTGAACCAGCATTGATCAAGCATCAAGTAAGCCAATGATTGGCCAAATGCAACAGTTCTACGGTAACTTGTAACATGGACGCGTCAAATCTTGATACTGCGCGCTATAAATGTACGCATAGAACGTTTGTATAGTTATACGCGCGGCATTTTTCAAAATGCGCGTGTCGTCTGTTAACGCTAGCGCGTTGCTATGCACGGTGGGCATCAGTGGTCAGCTAGTCTGGTCTCAAAGTATGGGTTATAATAACAACACATATTGAAGAGACAGGGTACCATGCATAAGCTAAAACATGGCCCCTAAACATGAACACAAAACGCTGGAAATATCGCCGAAAGGAAAGTCACGTAATTTTGAGCATTTTGACCATTTGTCTCGTTAAAAAGGCCTTCGGCTCGATCCATTACCAGCGGTCATCCCCCAACCCGGTCATTATCACGCAGTAATAACCGGGTCTTCGCACTGTTTTTACCTATTTAATGTGCATTGTACATTATCAAGGCAAAGCTAGGAATGTACATCGGGACCAGATACCTGCCCGTTAATGTCAGAAACCAGTCTCAGATTATAGAATCAAGTACCTGTTGCCAATTCTACAAACTACGTGATGTAACTTTTCAGAAGAAGAAAGCAAAGGGTTTGGAATGTCATTTGTTGGGAACATTGAAAATGAAACCAGGCTACATAGGAAAATATATTTCAAATTGATGACGATCACGAATTTGCATTTCACACCTTAAAGCAAAGCTCATTGTAAACACTTCTATCTTGCTGCAATAGCACACCGATCTTTACGAACAAGCTGAAAAGGAACTTCAGAGATTTAAGTTTTAGGAATAACAAGTGCCTGTGTTTTTTGTAATCGGGTACCGGTTCCCAAATCACCCGTAAATACACACCCCTACTTTCAACAGAACTTTATACGTATGTTAAAACAGTTGACAATTTTACCATATTCTGGCTTTATGTGAAGGAAGTCATTTTGATTAAATGTGATGCGATCAAGCAAAATCAGTCGGAACTCGGCAATTCTTGTTTTGAGGTCGGGCCAAAATACGTTCGTAGGGGTGAAAAAAATCAAAATTGACTTTTTTTTTACAAAAACAGAAGGGGAAAATATTTTTCTTTTATATGAAAATACTCTTTTAACCAAATTCAGAAGGGAAGTGATACAAAAACATGATTTTCTCAGTTTCTATATTTTTAATGTGCTGGTGTTCAAATGGTTGTAATTTTTTAACCAAAGGTCGTATTCACATGGGGTTTTCACTGAAATGGAGCCTGAAGTACGCTACAAAAGAATATGTAAAAATCTCAAAAATGACCAAGGCCTACATGTACTTCAGACTGATTTTGCTTGATCGCATCACAAATGAGCTGTTCAAAAAAAGGGTTTGCCGTTGACCCGGTTATGCGAGGCTGGATTTCAGGATTTGGCTGCATGCAAGTATAGAGGTTCTTTCTTTTAGAATTGTCCTGCCAAACTGTAGACTTTAACAGGCCAGATTGGACTACAGATGAAACACGGAAATTAGGGTAGAGGTGTCACTTTTTATCAATTTGTAAAATTATAACAAATCTCTATTTACATGTAAAGAAAAAAGGGAGCTGCGTAGCACTATAACAATATAACGTGAAGATTTTAGATAAATAAAGTGCTCACCCGTATTATTGGCAGGGGCCAAATTTTCAGACGTGGCGTCCTTCGGGAACATAGCAACAATTGCCCCGAAGAAGGACGCCACGTCCGACAATTCGGCCTCCGCCAATAATACGGGTGAGCATTTTATTTATCTAAAATCCTCACGTTCTATTTACATGTATATGTGATTTAAAAAACATTAACTAGAACCTCCAATTCCTTCTACAAGAACTATCCAATGCACAAAGACCACTATTGCTCTGAGTTTACCTGGCACCTGCGAGTAATTTGTCTCCGTCCTCACTCAGACAGAAGTGAGTAACAGGGGACGTGAATCGTGTCACAATTCCATCTGGGCCTCCCTCTGGAAATGTATGAGCCTGGATTGTGTTGGCTTCTGAGGCAGTGTACAGTCTATTGTTCTGTTGACAAAAAAAAATTCAACTATGTAAAGAACAAATGTACTTGATTCAGAATTTGATTATGAATAAATGTTCAAACATCTGGGTGTGTATTTGTAAACCTACAATTCAATTTAGACTTAAACATGTACATTGTACCTGTATTTAACCCTAACCCTGCTAAATCAAACAGGATCCAACTATTTGACATTTCTGTTGGGCCCTGTTGAATTTAGCAGGCAAGTCATTTTACATATTCCAAAAAGCATTCAGAATCGCATTCTAGTCTGTTGGGTTACTAGTAAATAACACAAGTTGAACTCTGTTGGATCCAACAGCAAACAAAAGTAAATAAGACAGTTGGATGCTAATGGATTAAGCAGGCAAGTCATTTGATATGTTCAGGGGGTGCGTTAGTGACCGGGGAACATAGGGACCAGGGAACATAGTGACCGGGGAACATAGGGACCGGGGAACATAGGGATCGGAGGAACATAGGGATCGGAGGAACATAGGGATCGGAGGAACATAGGGATCGGAGGAACATAGGGATCAGGGAACATAGGGATCGGGAACATAGGGACCAAGATACATAGGGACCGGGGGAACATAGGGACTGGGGAGCATAGGGACCGGGGGAACATAGGGACCGAGGGAACATAGGGACCGGGGGAACATAGGGACCGGGGGAACATAGGGACCGGGGGAACATAGGGACCGGGGGAACATAGGGACCGGGGGAACATAGGGACCGGGGGAACATAGGGACCGGGGGAACATAGGGACCGGGGGAACATAGGGACTGGGGGAACATAGGGACCGGGGAACATAGAGACTGGGAACATAGAGATCGAGATACATAGGGACCAGGGAGCATAGGGACCGGGGAACATAGGGATCGGAGAACATAGGGACCGGGAACATAGGGACCGGGAAACATAGGGATTCTATTGGCAGAGATCAAGCTACAACAGGAGCAGAAGTCTTTGAAAAATGTTCTCTCTCTGCCTAGATACCTTGATTGCAATAGCGAATGCAGCTTCACCGACACTAATAGACTCAGGATCATCATCATCCATACTCTTCCATATTCGGACGTCTCCGTCACTCCCGCATGTCAAGATACGAGTCCCTGTCTCCTCATAACAGACATCCGTTTGTCCCTCGCTATGTCCCATCCGCATTTCTTGTTTGTTCATTGGCATCTCAAAGGATTGGTGGATGACAAACTATCCTAAAGAAAAAAGCAATCACAATGTGAAATGCTGCTTTCTAACTTAGTTTGACAAGGACATACAAATTATATCAGTATTAAACTTGTGTTACTGAAAAAGATATTTCAATTCCTTTCATTTGAAAGTGTCCTCAGATCATACTGTGCAGTGTCAATTAAGGTCAATCAGTGCAAAAATGTTGAAAAGACTTGAATCTGGGACTGAGAAACATTTCCAATTTTGTTAAGAAATTTTCTTGACTCTAGATACCTTTTTTACTTAACCGCTCAAGTAGTGTCAGGCTACTACATTGTACATGCCAAGGCCAGTTCTTGCGAAAGCGAATGCAACATGAATTTGACGACACAAAGCATTCACCCAAAAAGATTGATGACACTGTGGGTTCGAATTCACTTTTATATTTATTTATTTGTATATATTTTTATTACAATTGTTCTCTTTTATTTATTTTATTTATTTATTTATTTATTTATTAACCACTTCCAACAGCGGAGGAACCGCCAATTACAGGAATGGGATAAACATACAAACAATATATCTTTATATATAAAACAAGTATATACACTGTAGATATAAAATATACAAACTGTATTAAATTACTTTGTAAAACACACAAAGAGTTGGACAAAACAGGGGATGAGGATAGTTTGGGGGTTGATAGGTTGAAGGTGGGGAGGGGTTTGGGGTCAGGGGGTAGGAGGATGTAAGTGGTGGGTTGGGCAGGGGAATAACAGACAAAAACTTGGGTAGTGGTAGGCAAAAAATACAAAGATAGAGATAGGAATACGACAGAAAAATAATTATACTGGGCCAAATTAAATACATGTAACTTAATCAATTGATAATTATACAAACCCGTCGGGGGTGTGGGGCTGACAAACTTGGAATGAAATTATCAATTATGAGAAAGTTATTGGCAAGAGGTGAAATGCAACAGAAAAAAGCTAAACATATACTAAACAGACATGTTGGAAAGGGCACGGGATACCTGTATACGGAATGACTTAAGGGAAGGTGCACCGAACACATCACATTTCCCATGGAGCCCATTATAGGTGGAGGAAATCCTAGAGACCAAACCACGCTTCGTCACCTCAATGCGACTCCATGGGACATGGAGGATGTGTTCCGGTGTATGCTGTGGACGTCGTGATGGAGTGTGTAAACTGTAAGGGTTGGCATCTGTAATGTGAAAACAATTATGGAAATGTTTATACAAAAACAAACAATCATTGACATCTCTTCTGTGCTTTAGAGTAGGAAGTCTGTAGAGATCGCATAACTCAAGGTAATCCATATTATTCGTACCGGTAAAATTGTTAAGATTCTTGTACATGAAATTCAGGAAACGATGTTGGGCTCTTTCAATCCTATGAGCCTGGTGTGCAGAGATTGAATTAAACACTACTGTACAATACTCTAGATGGGGCCTAATAAGTGAACAATACATAGTACGCAATACATGTTCATTCTTCAGTGAGCGGAAGTTACGCCAAACTAAATCACACATACGATTAACCTTTTTAATTAATGAATTTACATGGGGAACAAAAGTCAGCTTGCTGTCAATAAAAATTCCAAGATCCTTCTGTACACTGACTCTTTTAAGCATGTTATCTCCTAGAGTATAAGTGACGCTGATGGGTTTCTTCTTAAGTGACAGGGAAAGAACACTACATTTATTGAAATTGAGAGATAGCTGCCAAGTAGAAGACCAAGACATGATTCTGTCCAAGTCCTCCTGTAAAGAAAATGTATCAGCAGGACCATTAATCTTACGAAAAACTTTCAGGTCATCGGCAAATAGTGAACATTTATTTGTTAAGCACTGAGGGATATCATTAACGAATAATGAGAACAGGATAGGTCCTAAAATTGAGCCTTGGGGAACACCAGAGGGCACTGTACTCCAGTTGGAACAATGACCATCAACAATAACTCTATGTTTTCTACCTTCTTTTTCTACCTTCTTTTTAAAAGAAGGTTTCCAGATTTTTAGAGCATTTTTGCTAATAATTTGTGGTTTGAGTTGTTATTTAACCAGTTCGCGCCGGATGACGTATATAAACGCAAAAATTTTCCAAAATTCAAAACGGATGACGCATAAACACTCCAAGTTCAAGTTCGAAAATGTATGTCAGCAGCGCTCAAGGCCGGAAATGCATGGGTGTGCTTCCCGGCACTATCAGCCGGAACACGCTTCGGATCGAGTTTCGTAAAAAATAATCCCGCCCGTCGGCTCGGCGATGTTAAAATAATCCCGGCGCGGACTGGTTAAAGGGAAAATATAATCCGAAAAATGAGAAATATGAATGGCTCATTGACGATGTACAATTTGCATGTTGCCAAAAAAACCAGTTGTGGCGCTGCGAGGCAGTATGTAGACTAGACCTGAGATGCCTCGTGGGTGCTATATGCATCACGAATGCATCGTTATCAAACAATAAAAAGTGTACATGTACATATGTGACCTGTCATCACAAAATGAGCGTAAAGTCGCACTGAGTGATTTCCCAGTACGCCCAGTCAAAGTCAAAATTTGAAGGGGTGGTCGATTTTAAGATTATATGGTTTTGTTTATAAGACTAAATCGCCAACAATCAATTCCCAATTTTTCAGGACGATCAGATAAAACAAAATTAGTTTTTGAGACAATTTTGACTATGCCTTTCTTTGCGCATTCACACAATTTTTCGCAAGAAATGCCCGTTTTCTTATAATCTCTGTATTAAGACTCCAGACTAACAAATAAAAAAAAAAAAATATTGAGTATCGAACCTCCAAGTGATACCATTGGAAAGCTCTGTTTCCACAGAATTTTGAAATACCCATATCTCAATTTTGAGTTTGCCGACTTTACGCTCATTTTGTGACGACAGGTCACATATTACAATGTACTAGGCGTGGTTACTAGATGATATGCATGCACAAGGCAGCAACCACGATTGTAGTGAGAATTTGGTAATATCATAAACGCTTCACGAGTTGTGCTATACATGTCGGTCTCCGAATCGGTTTTGCGGCGTAAGTTTCAAAATGAACTCAGAAACGTGTTCAACTTTTGGGCATTTGCAGCGCCAAATTATATAGTGCGGTTATGGAAAAAGATATCACTTTTTATCCATAAAAATTTGAATCTGAGAAGCGTTACTGCAGTGACGTTTCTCAGAGTATGTATTCCAATGCAGATTGTTCTTCCTGCGTGGACAAAACCGCTCCAGAATTTAGGCAATATCTCAAAATCGCTACCACCTTTGGAAATGCATTTTTTACAGTTTAGTTTTATGGTATATATGTATAACTATATAGGATTAAAACAAACAATGGGTTCCAATTACCAAACGTATAGTACGATCCCTTTAACCTTAACCCTTCCACACGCAACAAAGTGCAGCATGGGGACCTGATGGATCTCTCACACCGAGCATGGAAGAATAAGAGCAGACTGAGTAAGGTTGACACTTTGACAATTAATACAATCTGATGAGTTTGGAAGGGAAGTCACAGAATACCCCTTGAGGGTTAGGGTTAAAAGAAGTATTCAGCATTTTCGAAAAGGTTAATTGGAAAAAACAAAACTCTTGCTTTATTATATTTTCGACCACCCCCCCCCCCCCCCCCACCAACCAACCCCCTCCCCCACCAACCAACCCCCTTTTGTAAGCACATGCCATGGTACGTGTTCTTATTCCTTCATTAGCCTCTGTCATGAAATGACGAAAATCAACCGAAGAGGGCGTTTTGCGGAAATTTGTCAATATGGCTTCCGAGCTCTCGCGTAAGACTAACGTAATTAGCTATACCATGGAGGAAAGACAACAGATAGTTAGTGAATTGCGGGGAAATACTTAATAAAAAATGGCCAATCATAAAACTAGATTTTCTTTCCTGCACTTGAAAAGACCCGCCGTGTATTTATGCTCCTTATAAACCGGTTAGGCCCAACATTTAAACAAAACAAAAAATTCAGTGGCACCGAAGTGAAGCTTTATTTAAAAGCCATATATTTGAATGCCATACAGTAAACAAATTCTGGGGCCAATTCATACAACTTGATACAAGCAATAATTTTTTGACATCAAATATAAATTTGGGGCTTTACACACAAGCACTTGGTTCACATAATTACTATATGGACGTTAAACCTCAACATTCCTGATCCTGCACTGCAATGTTAATTTAAAAACCAGTTTTAAATACTGTCACATTAAATTTACAGACGCCTGTGAAATCTAGTAATTTTTTACCCTTTTATTGACTGAAACCTGACATGGGTCATAAATGACATTTACTATTAAAAGAAGTTCGTAAATATTAAACTAGGATTTTCCAAGAATTATTTAATTGCGCCACGACCAATTAGGGAACACTCGGTCGATTGTGTGCACAATTTCTGGACACCACCGTTTTTGGTTTTTTTTCGGACTAAGCTTACACCTAAATTGTTAACAGAGGGTAAATAGCAAGCATTAATAACATTAACATGGTAAAGGTACATGTACAATGAATTTGCAGTTTGTCAACAAAGAAGTTTGGCAACATTGCATGAGGAAAGTCGGCCCAACATTAACTGTTTAAAAACAATGTAAACGTCGAAGTACAGCTATAGCTACGCACGGGGGTCAGACAAGTCGACCGTTGAGACAACTCAACTCGGGACAAGTCGACCATTGAGACAACTCGCCCGTTGAGACAACTCGACCGTATGTCCGATAAGTGGAAAGACAAGTCGACCGTTGAGACAAGTCGACTCGCATGCTTTTGGGATAGTAGTAGCGGGGATTTTGACGGCGGCTGATCGCCGTTTTGGAGTTATGGGTTTTTTTCCGGGCCGGGTTGTGATACATATGTAAGGCTGGGGGTTGCGTTAATATTATTTCATAATTTTTATATTTGTCTCGAGTCGAATTGTCTCAACGGTCGACTTGTCTCGAGTCGAGTTGTCTCACAAAGGTCAAGTTGTCTCAAAGGTCGAGTTGTCTCAACGGGCGAGTTGTCTCAACGGGCGAGTTGTCTCAACGGTCGACTTGTCCCGAGTCGCGTTGTCTCAACGCCAACGGTCGACTTGTCTGACATCCGCTACGCACGTACGTATATAGCGCAGCACACTTTCACAAACTGACCATTTTTTCAGTCGCTGTTTCTTTCTCTTTCGTAATTTTACGATTTTGGATGACATTTAGCCTTATGCCTACGGTTTATTCTTCCGAAATAACCACAGTCTTTAGAGCTCCGTCGTAAGCCATAAAGTTCTGACATCGACGACAAACGTGTTGGTGTTGGTAAGCGCCGCCATTTTGACAATTTTCCGCGACTTGACCTTAGTGAGTTTTAGAAAGGTCATTACAGAGGCTAATGGTCTAGCATATGTCTAGCCTAGCCCCGACTAGCCTAGGGTCCAGTAACTCACACTAAACCCTACTGAACATGCTGAAGTTTAGCCAGGGCCGCCTGACTAACGTAAATATCTCGACTCTACTCTGTAAAGCTCATGACAATTGACATTGTCATTGTCATTGGGAGATTTAAACGGCGAATCTCCCAATTTCACTGTCGATGTCATTAGAGCTGGAATTTTCAAGGTGTAGCTAATATTATTAATATTTACCTTCTCTAAACTTTTTAAACAGCCCGACACCTCTGACCAAAGATCGAGATTCTAACGAACGTTCGGACTAAATTTCACCGTTTCTTGAACTAGTTGTCAACATTTCCCGCGAAACCAAAATAAATGGCGCGTCAAACTAAAACAAATCTCGGCGATAGAGGGCGGCACGTTATGGCCACTATATGGGTGCACCAGCCTAATTCAAGTCCCATTGAAAACAGTGTAAAATCAACAATGTTCACGACCAAGTTTCATGCACACCGACATCACTGGGGTTTCTCAAACAACAATCAGATTATTGTCTTGGTCTTTATCTTTCCATTTCTTTTCAATTTTTAGTAGGTTAGCCAATTACATTTTTTAATATTCACACTAAAAGAAACTCACCTCCCGAAAAGTGATACTTCCCGAGCCTGCAAGCAGCCATTTTACAAATGGCAACCCTCCACATTCTAGGGCAATTAGGACCCATTTTTCAACCCTAATTTTGCCAAGTCTGCCCTCATATTGAAACTCAAAAACCAGGGAGTTCATCCTATGCTATATTTACACAATCCCACCATTTCTTTTACCAAACGGCATCCGTTTTCAAAAGAAATTGAGGGGGGGGGGGGGCACATTTCATGCAAATGAGCTCGCGTAGAAATTCTCCTTTCAATTAGGGTGGTGCACCCATATGGCCTTTTCGAATCCCTCGCTTCGTCTTTAGTGAGGATAATTCAAACTAAGTTCCCAATTTCGGTAACTCCACCCAGCAAGCAAAACAAAACAATTGGGACCCAGTTGGGTTTTCACTGGGCCAAATGGGTCCCAGTTTTCACAAATGGGTCCAAAGTGGGCACGAACTGGGCAAATATGGGCAATACATTGTTGTTTTGACTGGGACCCACCTGGGCACAAGTTGGGCAACTTAGTCAACTTGTGCTCGCATCTTCCGAGTCCCAAGTGGGACCCAGTCTGATTGTAAATTATTGGCATGTACTTTTAGGTCTAAGTGCATTTCACATTCTATTAATTGCGTGGCAGGCGAGAATTCTACCACTGAACCACCGATGCTTCGCACGATTTCCTAAACACTCATTTCAGTTGAAAATACAATATTTAGAAAAATACATGTTAACAAAATTGCACCGGCCGGGAATCGAACCCGGGCCTCCCGCGGGGCAGGCGAGAATTCTACCACTGAACCACCGATGCTTCGCACGATTTCCTAAACCCTCATTTCAGTTGAAAATACAATATTTAGAAAAATACATGTTAACAAAATTGCACCGGCCGGGAATCGAACCCGGGCCTCCCGCGTGGCAGGCGAGAATTCTACCACTGAACCACCGATGCTTCGCACGATTTCCTAAACACTCATTTCAGTTGAAAATACAATATTTAGAAAAATACATGTTAACAAAATTGCACCGGCCGGGAATCGAACCCGGGCCTCCCGCGTGGCAGGCGAGAATTCTACCATTCTACCACTGAACCACCGATGCTTCGCACGATTTCCTAAACACTCATTTCAGTTCAAAATACAATATTTAGAAAAATACATGTTAACAAAATTGCACCGGCCGGGAGTCGAACCCGGGCCTCCCGCGTGGCAGGCGAGAATTCTACCACTGAACCACCGATGTTTCGCACGATTTCCTAAACACTCATTTCAGTTCAAAATACAATATTTAGAAAAATACATGTTAACAAAATTGCACCGGCCGGGAATCGAACCCGGGCCTCCCGCGTGGCAGGCGAGAATTCTACCACTGAACCACCGATGCTTCGCACGATTTCCTAAACACTCATTTCAGTTCAAAATACAATATTTAGAAAAATACATGTTAACAAAATTGCACCGGCCGGGAATCGAACCCGGGCCTCCCGCGTGGCAGGCGAGAATTCTACCACTGAACCACCGATGCTTCGCACGATTTCCTAAACACTCATTTCAGTTGAAAATACAATATTTAGAAAAATACATGTTAACAAAATTGCACCGGCCGGGAATCGAACCCGGGCCTCCCGCGTGGCAGGCGAGAATTCTACCACTGAACCACAGATGCTTCGCACGATTTCCTAAACACTCATTTCAGTTGAAAATACAATATTTAGAAAAATACATGTTAACAAAATTGCACCGGCCGGGAATCGAACCCGGGCCTCCCGCGTGGCAGGCGAGAATTCTACCACTGAACCACCGGTGCTTCGCACGATTTCCTAAACACTCATTTCAGTTGAAAATACAATATTTAGAAAAATACATGTTAACAAAATTGCACCGGCCGGGAATCGAACCCGGGCCTCCCGCGTGGCAGGCGAGAATTCTACCACTGAACCACCGGTGCTTCGCACGATTTCCTAAACACTCATTTCAGTTGAAAATACAATATTTAGAAAAATACATGTTAACAAAATTGCAGCGGCCGGGAATCGAACCCGGGCCTCCCGCGTGGCAGGCGAGAATTCTACCACTGAACCACCGGTGCTTCGCACGATTTCCTAAACACTCATTTCAGTTGAAAATACAATATTTAGAAAAATACATGTTAACAAAATTGCACCGGCCGGGAATCGAGCCCGGGCCTCCCGCGTGGCAGGCGAGAATTCTACCACTGAACCACCGGTGCTTCGCACGATTTCCTAAACACTCATTTCAGTTAAAAATACAATATTTAGAAAAATACATGTTAACAAAATTGCACCGGCCGGGAATCGAACCCGGGCCTCCCGCGTGGCAGGCGAGAATTCTACCACTGAACCACCGGTGCTTCGCACGATTTCCTAAACACTCATTTCAGTTGAAAATACAATATTTAAAAAAATACATGTTAACAAAATTGCATCGGCCGGGAATCGAACCCGGGCCTCCCGCGTGGCAGGCGAGAATTCTACCACTGAACCACCGGTGCTTCGCACGATTTCCTAAACACTCATTTCAGTTTAAAATATAATATTTAGAAAAATACATGTTAACAAAATTGCACCGGCCGGGAATCGAACCCGGGCCTCCCGCGTGGCAGGCGAGAATTCTACCACTGAACCACCGGTGCTTCGCACGATTTCCTAAACACTCATTTCAGTTGAAAATACAATATTTAGAAAAATACATGTTAACAAAATTGCACCGGCCGGGAATCAAACCCGGGCTTCCCGCGTGGCAGGCGAGAATTCTACCACTGAACCACCGGTGCTTCGCACGATTTCCTAAACACTCATTTCAGTTGAAAATACAATATTTAGAAAAATACATGTTAACAAAATTGCACCGGCCGGGAATCGAGCCCGGGCCTCCCGCGTGGCAGGCGAGAATTCTACCACTGAACCACCGGTGCTTCGCACGATTTCCTAAACACTCATTTCAGTTAAAAATATAATATTTAGAAAAATACATGTTAACAAAATTGCACCGGCCGGGAATCGAACCCGGGCCTCCCGCGTGGCAGGCGAGAATTCTACCACTGAACCACCGGTGCTTCGCACGATTTCCTAAACACTCATTTCAGTTGAAAATACAATATTTAGAAAAATACATGTTAACAAAATTGCACCGGCCGGGAATCGAACCCGGGCTTCCCGCGTGGCAGGCGAGAATTCTACCACTGAACCACCGGTGCTTCGCACGATTTCCTAAACACTAATTTCAGTTGAAAATACATTATTTAGAAAAATACAAATTAACAAAATTGCACCGGCTGGGAATCGAACCCGGGCCTCCCGCGTGGCAGGCGAGAATTCTACCACTAAACCACCGGTGCTTCGTACGATTTCCTAAACACTCATTTCAGTTGAAAATACAATATTTAGAAAAATACATGTTAACAAAATTGCACCGGCCGGGAATCGAACCCGGGCCTCCCGCGTGGCAGGCGAGAATTCTACCACTGAACCACCGGTGCTTCGCACGATTTCCTAAACACTCATTTCAGTTGAAAATACAATATTTAGAAAAATACATGTTAACAAAATTGAACCGGCCGGGAATCGAACCCGGGCCTCCCGCGTGACAGGCGAGAATTCTACCACTGAACCACCGGTGCTTCGCACGATTTCCTAAACACTCATTTCAGTTGAAAATACAATATTTAGAAAAATACATGTTAACAAAATTGCACCGGCCGGGAATCGAACCCGGGCCTCCCGCGTGGCAGGCGAGAATTCTACCACTGAAACACCGGTGCTTCGCACGATTTCCTAAACACTCATTTCAGTTGAAAATACAATATTTAGAAAAATACATGTTAACAAAATTGCACCGGCCGGGAATCGAACCCGGGCCTCCCGCGTGGCAGGCGAGAATTCTACCACTGAACCACCGGTGCTTCGCACGATTTCCTAAACACTCATTTCAGTTGAAAATACAATATTTAGAAAAATACATGTTAACAAAATTGAACCGGCCGGGAATCGAACCCGGGCCTCCCGCTTGACAGGCGAGAATTCTACCACTGAACCACCGATGCTTCGCACGATTTCCTAAACCCTCATTTCAGTTGAAAATACAATATTTAGAAAAATACATGTTAACAAAATTGCACCGGCCGGGAATCGAACCCGGGCCTGCCGCGTGGCAGGCGAGAATTCTACCACTGAACCACCGATGCTTCGCACGATTTCCTAAACACTCATTTCAGTTGAAAATACAATATTTAGAAAAATACATGTTAACAAAATTGCACCGGCCGGGAATCGAACCCGGGCCTCCCGCGTGGCAGGCGAGAATTCTACCACTGAACCACCGGTGCTTCGCACGATTTCCTAAACACTCATTTCAGTTGAAAATACAATATTTAGAAAAATACATGTTAACAAAATTGCACCGGCCGGGAATCGAACCCGGGCTTCCCGCGTGGCAGGCGAGAATTCTACCACTGAACCACCGGTGCTTCGCACGATTTCCTAAACACTCATTTCAGTTGAAAATACAATATTTAGAAAAATACATGTTAACAAAATTGCACCGGCCGGGAATCGAACCCGGGCCTCCCGCGTGGCAGGCGAAAATTCTACCACTGAACCACCGGTGCTTCGCACGATTTCTTAAACACTCATTTCAGTTGAAAATACAATATTTAGAAAAATACATGTTAACAAAATTGCACCGGCCGGGAATCGAACCCGGTCCTCCCGCGTGGCAGGCGAGAATTCTACCACTGAACCACCGGTGCTTCGCACGATTTCCTAAACACTAATTTCAGTTGAAAATACATTATTTAGAAAAATACAAATTAACAAAATTGCACCGGCCGGGAATCGAACCCGGGCCTCCCGCGTGGCAGGCGAGAATTCTACCACTGAACCACCGGTGCTTCGTACGATTTCCTAAACACTCATTTCAGTTGAAAATACAATATTTAGAAAAATACATGTTAACAAAATTGCACCGGCCGGGAATCGAACCCGGGCCTCCCGCGTGGCAGGCGAGAATTCTACCACTGAACCACCGGTGCTTCGCACGATTTCCTAAACACTCATTTCAGTTGAAAATACAATATTTAGAAAAATACATGTTAACAAAATTGAACCGGCCGGGAATCGAACCCGGGCCTCCCGCGTGACAGGCGAGAATTCTACCACTGAACCAACGGTGCTTCGCACGATTTCCTAAACACTCATTTCAGTTGAAAATACAATATTTAGAAAAATACATGTTAACAAAATTGCACCGGCCGGGAATCGAACCCGGGCCTCCCGCGTGGCAGGCGAGAATTCTACCACTGAACCACCGGTGCTTCGCACGATTTCCTAAACACTCATTTCAGTTGAAAATACAATATTTAGAAAAATACATGTTAACAAAATTGCACCGGCCGGGAATCGAACCCGGGCCTCCCGTGTGGCAGGCGAGAATTCTACCACTGAACCACCGGTGCTTCGCACGATTTCCTAAACACTCATTTCAGTTGAAAATACAATATTTAGAAAAATACATGTTAACAAAATTGAACCGGCCGGGAATCGAACCCGGGCCTCCCGCGTGACAGGCGAGAATTCTACCACTGAACCACCGATGCTTCGCACGATTTCCTAAACCCTCATTTCAGTTGAAAATACAATATTTAGAAAAATACATGTTAACAAAATTGCACCGGCCGGGAATCGAACCCGGGCCTCCCGCGTGGCAGGCGAGAATTCTACCACTGAACCACCGGTGCTTCGCACGATTTTCTAAACACTCATTTCAGTTGAAAATACAATATTTAGAAAAATACATGTTAACAAAATTGCACCGGCCGGGAATCGAACTCGGGCCTCCCGCGTGGCAGGCGAGAATTCTACCACTGAACCACCGATGCTTCGCACGATTTCCTAAACACTCATTTCTGTTCAAAATACAATATTTAGAAAAATACAAGTTAACAAAATTGCACCGGCCGGGAATCGAACCCGGGCCTCCCGCGTGGCAGGCGAGAATTCTACCACTGAACCACCGATGCTTCGCACGATTTCCTAAACACTCATTTCAGTTGAAAATACAATATTTAGAAAAATACATGTTAACAAAATTGCACCGACGGGAATCGAACCCGGGCCTCCCGCGTGGCAGGCGAGAATTCTACCACTGAACCACCGGTGCTTCGCACGATTTCCTAAACACTCATTTCAGTTAAAAATACAATATTTAGAAAAATACATGTTAACAAAATTGCACCGGCCGGGAATCGAACCCGGGCCTCCCGCGTGGCAGGCGAGAATTCTACCACTGAACCACCGGTGCTTCGCACGATTTCCTAAACACTCATTTCAGTTGAAAATACAATATTTAGAAAAATACATGTTAACAAAATTGCATCGGCCGGGAATCGAACCCGGGCCTCCCGCGTGGCAGGCGAGAATTCTACCACTGAACCACCGGTGCTTCGCACGATTTCCTAAACACTCATTTCAGTTAAAAATATAATATTTAGAAAAATACATGTTAACAAAATTGCACCGGCCGGGAATCGAACCCGGGCCTCCCGCGTGGCAGGCGAGAATTCTACCAATGAACCACCGGTGCTTCGCACGATTTCCTAAACACTCATTTTAGTTGAAAATACAATATTTAGAAAAATACATGTTAACAAAATTGAACCGGCCGGGAATCGAACCCGGGCCTCCCGCGTGACAGGCGAGAATTCTACCACTGAACCACCGGTGCTTCGCACGATTTCCTAAACACTCATTTCAGTTGAAAATACAATATTTAGAAAAATACATGTTAACAAAATTGCACCGGCCGGGAATCGAACCCGGGCCTCCCGCGTGGCAGGCGAGAATTCTACCACTGAACCACCGATGCTTCGCACGATTTCCTAAACACTCATTTCAGTTAAAAATACAATATTTAGAAAAATACATGTTAACAAAATTGCACCGGCCGGGAATCGAACCCGGGCCTCCCGCGTGGCAGGCGAGAATTCTACCACTGAACCACCGATGCTTTGCACGATTTCCTAAACACTCATTTCAGTTGAAAATACAATATTTAGAAAAATACATGTTAACAAAATTGCACCGGCCGGGAATCGAACCCGGGCCTCCCGCGTGGGAGGCGAGAATTCTACCACTAAACCACCGATGCTTCGCACGATTTCCTAAACACTAATTTCAGTTGAAAATACAATATTTAGAAAAATACATGTTAACAAAATTGCACCGGCCGGGAATCGAACCCGGGCCTCCCGCGTGGCTGGCGAGAATTCTACCACTGAACCACCGGTGCTTCGCACGATTTCCTAGACACTCATTTCAGTTGAAAATACAATATTTAGAAAAATACATGTTAACAAAATTGCACCGGCCGGGAATCGAACCCGGGCCTCCCGCGTGGCAGGCGAGAATTCTACCACTGAAACACCGGTGCTTCGCACGATTTCCTAAACACTCATTTCAGTTGAAAATACAATATTTAGAAAAATACAAATTAACAAAATTGCACCGGCCGGGAATCGAACCCGGGCCTCCCGCGTGGCAGGCGAGAATTCTACCACTGAACCACCGGTGCTTCGCACGATTTCCTAAACACTCATTTCAGTTAAAAATACAATATTTAGAAAAATACATGTTAACAAAATTGCACCGGCCGGGAATCGAACCCGGGCCTCCCGCGTGGCAGGCGAGAATTCTACCACTGAACCACCGGTGCTTCGCACGATTTCCTAAACACTCATTTCAGTTGAAAATACAATATTTAGAAAAATACATGTTAACAAAATTGCATCGGCCGGGAATCGAACCCGGGCCTCCCGCGTGGCAGGCGAGAATTCTACCAATGAACCACCGGTGCTTCGCACGATTTCCTAAACACTCATTTCAGTTAAAAATATAATATTTAGAAAAATACATGTTAACAAAATTGCACCGGCCGGGAATCGAACCCGGGCCTCCCGCGTGGCAGGCGAGAATTCTACCACTGAACCACCGGTGCTTCGCACGATTTCCTAAACACTCATTTCAGTTGAAAATACAATATTTAGAAAAATACATGTTAACAAAATTGCACCGGCCGGGAATCGAACCCGGGCTTCCCGCGTGGCAGGCGAGAATTCTACCACTGAACCACCGGTGCTTCGCACGATTTCCTAAACACTCATTTCAGTTGAAAATACAATATTTAGAAAAATACATGTTAACAAAATTGCACCGGCCGGGAATCGAACCCGGGCCTCCCGCGTGGCAGGCGAAAATTCTACCACTGAACCACCGGTGCTTCGCACGATTTCCTAAACACTCATTTCAGTTGAAAATACAATATTTAGAAAAATACATGTTAACAAAATTGCACCGGCCGGGAATCGAACCCGGTCCTCCCGCGTGGCAGGCGAGAATTCTACCACTGAACCACCGGTGCTTCGCACGATTTCATAAACACTAATTTCAGTTGAAAATACAATATTTAGAAAAATACAAATTAACAAAATTGCACCGGCCGGGAATCGAACCCGGGCCTCCCGCGTGGCAGGCGAGAATTCTACCACTGAACCACCGGTGCTTCGTACGATTTCCTAAACACTCATTTCAGTTGAAAATACAATATTTAGAAAAATACATGTTAACAAAATTGCACCGGCCGGGAATCGAACCCGGGCCTCCCGCGTGGCAGGCGAGAATTCTACCACTGAACCACCGGTGCTTCGGACGATTTCCTAAACACTCATTTCAGTTGAAAATACAATATTTAGAAAAATACATGTTAACAAAATTGCACCGGCCGGGAATCGAACCCGGGCCTCCCGCGTGGCAGGCGAGAATTCTACCACTGAACCACCGGTGCTTCGCACGATTTCCTAAACACTCATTTCAGTTGAAAATACAATATTTAGAAAAATACATGTTAACAAAATTGAACCGGCCGGGAATCGAACCCGGGCCTCCCGCGTGACAGGCGAGAATTCTACCACTGAACCACCGGTGCTTCGGACGATTTCCTAAACACTCATTTCAGTTGAAAATACAATATTTAGAAAAATACATGTTAACAAAATTGCACCGGCCGGGAATCGAACCCGGGCCTCCCGCGTGGCAGGCGAGAATTCTACCACTGAACCACCGGTGCTTCGCACGATTTCCTAAACACTCATTTCAGTTGAAAATACAATATTTAGAAAAATACATGTTAACAAAATTGAACCGGCCGGGAATCGAACCCGGGCCTCCCGCGTGACAGGCGAGAATTCTACCACTGAACCACCGGTGCTTCGCACGATTTCCTAAACACTCATTTCAGTTGAAAATACAATATTTAGAAAAATACATGTTAACAAAATTGAACCGGCCGGGAATCGAAACCGGGCCTCCCGCGTGGCAGGCGAGAATTCTACCACTGAACCACCGGTGCTTCGCACGATTTCCTAAACACTCATTTCAGTTGAAAATACAATATTTAGAAAAATACATGTTAACAAAATTGCAGCGGCCGGGAATCGAACCCGGGCCTCCCGCGTGGCAGGCGAGAATTCTACCACTGAACCACCGGTGCTTCGCACGATTTCCTAAACACTCATTTCAGTTGAAAATACAATATTTAGAAAAATACATGTTAACAAAATTGCACCGGCCGGGAATCGAACCCGGGCCTCCCGCGTGGCAGGCGAGAATTCTACCACTGAACCACCGATGCTTCGCACGATTTCCTAAACACTCATTTCAGTTGAAAATACAATATTTAGAAAAATACATGTTAACAAAATTGCACCGACGGGAATCGAACCCGGGCCTCCCGCGTGGCAGGCGAGAATTCTACCACTGAACCACCGGTGCTTCGCACGATTTCCTAAACACTCATTTCAGTTAAAAATACAATATTTAGAAAAATACATGTTAACAAAATTGCACCGGCCGGGAATCGAACCCGGGCCTCCCGCGTGGCAGGCGAGAATTCTACCACTGAACCACCGGTGCTTCGCACGATTTCCTAAACACTCATTTCAGTTGAAAATACAATATTTAGAAAAATACATGTTAACAAAATTGCATCGGCCGGGAATCGAACCCGGGCCTCCCGCGTGGCAGGCGAGAATTCTACCACTGAACCACCGGTGCTTCGCACGATTTCCTAAACACTCATTTCAGTTAAAAATATAATATTTAGAAAAATACATGTTAACAAAATTGCACCGGCCGGGAATCGAACCCGGGCCTCCCGCGTGGCAGGCGAGAATTCTACCACTGAACCACCGGTGCTTCGCACGATTTCCTAAACACTCATTTCAGTTGAAAATACAATATTTAGAAAAATACATGTTAACAAAATTGCACCGGCCGGGAATCGAACCCGGGCTTCCGCGTGGCAGGCGAGAATTCTACCACTGAACCACCGGTGCTTCGGACGATTTCCTAAACACTCATTTCAGTTGAAAATACAATATTTAGAAAAATACATGTTAACAAAATTGCACCCGCCGGGAATCGAACCCGGGCCTCCCGCGTGGCAGGCGAGAATTCTACCAATGAACCACCGGTGCTTCGCACGATTTCCTAAACACTCATTTTAGTTGAAAATACAATATTTAGAAAAATACATGTTAACAAAATTGAACCGGCCGGGAATCGAACCCGGGCCTCCCGCGTGACAGGCGAGAATTCTACCACTGAACCACCGGTGCTTCGCACGATTTCCTAAACACTCATTTCAGTTGAAAATACAATATTTAGAAAAATACATGTTAACAAAATTGCACCGGCCGGGAATCGAACCCGGGCCTCCCGCGTGGCAGGCGAGAATTCTACCACTGAACCACCGATGCTTCGCACGATTTCCTAAACACTCATTTCAGTTAAAAATACAATATTTAGAAAAATACATGTTAACAAAATTGCACCGGCCGGGAATCGAACCCGGGCCTCCCGCGTGGCAGGCGAGAATTCTACCACTGAACCACCGATGCTTTGCACGATTTCCTAAACACTCATTTCAGTTGAAAATACAATATTTAGAAAAATACATGTTAACAAAATTGCACCGGCCGGGAATCGAACCCGGGCCTCCCGCGTGGGAGGCGAGAATTCTACCACTAAACCACCGATGCTTCGCACGATTTCCTAAACACTAATTTCAGTTGAAAATACAATATTTAGAAAAATACATGTTAACAAAATTGCACCGGCCGGGAATCGAACCCGGGCCTCCCGCGTGGCTGGCGAGAATTCTACCACTGAACCACCGGTGCTTCGCACGATTTCCTAGACACTCATTTCAGTTGAAAATACAATATTTAGAAAAATACATGTTAACAAAATTGCACCGGCCGGGAATCGAACCCGGGCCTCCCGCGTGGCAGGCGAGAATTCTACCACTGAAACACCGGTGCTTCGCACGATTTCCTAAACACTCATTTCAGTTGAAAATACAATATTTAGAAAAATACAAATTAACAAAATTGCACCGGCCGGGAATCGAACCCGGGCCTCCCGCGTGGCAGGCGAGAATTCTACCACTGAACCACCGGTGCTTCGCACGATTTCCTAAACACTCATTTCAGTTAAAAATACAATATTTAGAAAAATACATGTTAACAAAATTGCACCGGCCGGGAATCGAACCCGGGCCTCCCGCGTGGCAGGCGAGAATTCTACCACTGAACCACCGGTGCTTCGCACGATTTCCTAAACACTCATTTCAGTTGAAAATACAATATTTAGAAAAATACATGTTAACAAAATTGCATCGGCCGGGAATCGAACCCGGGCCTCCCGCGTGGCAGGCGAGAATTCTACCAATGAACCACCGGTGCTTCGCACGATTTCCTAAACACTCATTTCAGTTAAAAATATAATATTTAGAAAAATACATGTTAACAAAATTGCACCGGCCGGGAATCGAACCCGGGCCTCCCGCGTGGCAGGCGAGAATTCTACCACTGAACCACCGGTGCTTCGCACGATTTCCTAAACACTCATTTCAGTTGAAAATACAATATTTAGAAAAATACATGTTAACAAAATTGCACCGGCCGGAAATCGAACCCGGGCTTCCCGCGTGGCAGGCGAGAATTCTACCACTGAACCACCGGTGCTTCGCACGATTTCCTAAACACTCATTTCAGTTGAAAATACAATATTTAGAAAAATACATGTTAACAAAATTGCACCGGCCGGGAATCGAACCCGGGCCTCCCGCGTGGCAGGCGAAAATTCTACCACTGAACCACCGGTGCTTCGCACGATTTCCTAAACACTCATTTCAGTTGAAAATACAATATTTAGAAAAATACATGTTAACAAAATTGCACCGGCCGGGAATCGAACCCGGTCCTCCCGCGTGGCAGGCGAGAATTCTACCACTGAACCACCGGTGCTTCGCACGATTTCATAAACACTAATTTCAGTTGAAAATACAATATTTAGAAAAATACAAATTAACAAAATTGCACCGGCCGGGAATCGAACCCGGGCCTCCCGCGTGGCAGGCGAGAATTCTACCACTGAACCACCGGTGCTTCGTACGATTTCCTAAACACTCATTTCAGTTGAAAATACAATATTTAGAAAAATACATGTTAACAAAATTGCACCGGCCGGGAATCGAACCCGGGCCTCCCGCGTGGCAGGCGAGAATTCTACCACTGAACCACCGGTGCTTCGGACGATTTCCTAAACACTCATTTCAGTTGAAAATACAATATTTAGAAAAATACATGTTAACAAAATTGCACCGGCCGGGAATCGAACCCGGGCCTCCCGCGTGGCAGGCGAGAATTCTACCACTGAACCACCGGTGCTTCGCACGATTTCCTAAACACTCATTTCAGTTGAAAATACAATATTTAGAAAAATACATGTTAACAAAATTGAACCGGCCGGGAATCGAACCCGGGCCTCCCGCGTGACAGGCGAGAATTCTACCACTGAACCACCGGTGCTTCGCACGATTTCCTAAACACTCATTTCAGTTGAAAATACAATATTTAGAAAAATACATGTTAACAAAATTGAACCGGCCGGGAATCGAAACCGGGCCTCCCGCGTGGCAGGCGAGAATTCTACCACTGAACCACCGGTGCTTCGCACGATTTCCTAAACACTCATTTCAGTTGAAAATACAATATTTAGAAAAATACATGTTAACAAAATTGCAGCGGCCGGGAATCGAACCCGGGCCTCCCGCGTGGCAGGCGAGAATTCTACCACTGAACCACCGGTGCTTCGCACGATTTCCTAAACACTCATTTCAGTTGAAAATACAATATTTAGAAAAATACATGTTAACAAAATTGCACCGACGGGAATCGAACCCGGGCCTCCCGCGTGGCAGGCGAGAATTCTAACACTGAACCACCGGTGCTTCGCACGATTTCCTAAACACTCATTTCAGTTAAAAATACAATATTTAGAAAAATACATGTTAACAAAATTGCACCGGCCGGGAATCGAACCCGGGCCTCCCGCGTGGCAGGCGAGAATTCTACCACTGAACCACCGGTGCTTCGCACGATTTCCTAAACACTCATTTCAGTTGAAAATACAATATTTAGAAAAATACATGTTAACAAAATTGCACCGGCCGGGAATCGAACCCGGGCCTCCCGCGTGGCAGGCGAGAATTCTACCACTGAACCACCGGTGCTTCGCACGATTTCCTAAACACTCATTTCAGTTGAAAATACAATATTTAGAAAAATACATGTTAACAAAATTGCACCGGCCGGGAATCGAACCCGGGCCTCCCGCGTGGCAGGCGAGAATTCTACCACTGAACCACCGGTGCTTCGCACGATTTCCTAAACACTCATTTCAGTTGAAAATACAATATTTAGAAAAATACATGTTAACAAAATTGCATCGGCCGGGAATCGAACCCGGGCCTCCCGCGTGGCAGGCGAGAATTCTACCACTGAACCACCGGTGCTTCGCACGATTTCCTAAACACTCATTTCAGTTAAAAATATAATATTTAGAAAAATACATGTTAACAAAATTGCACCGACCGGGAATCGAACCCGGGCCTCCCGCGTGGCAGGCGAGAATTCTACCACTGAACCACCGGTGCTTCGCACGATTTCCTAAACACTCATTTCAGTTGAAAATACAATATTTAGAAAAATACATGTTAACAAAATTGCATCGGCCGGGAATCGAACCCGGGCCTCCCGCGTGGCAGGCGAGAATTCTACCACTGAACCACCGGTGCTTCGCACGATTTCCTAAACACTCATTTCAGTTAAAAATATAATATTTAGAAAAATACATGTTAACAAAATTGCACCGGCCGGGAATCGAACCCGGGCCTCCCGCGTGGCAGGCGAGAATTCTACCACTGAACCACCGGTGCTTCGCACGATTTCCTAAACACTCATTTCAGTTGAAAATACAATATTTAGAAAAATACATGTTAACAAAATTGCACCGGCCGGGAATCGAACCCGGGCCTCCCGCGTGGCAGGCGAGAATTCTACCACTGAACCACCGGTGCTTCGCACGATTTCCTAAACACTCATTTCAGTTGAAAATACAATATTTAGAAAAATACATGTTAACAAAATTGCATCGGCCGGGAATCGAACCCGGGCCTCCCGCGTGGCAGGCGAGAATTCTACCACTGAACCACCGGTGCTTCGCACGATTTCCTAAACACTCATTTCAGTTAAAAATATAATATTTAGAAAAATACATGTTAACAAAATTGCACCGACCGGGAATCGAACCCGGGCCTCCCGCGTGGCAGGCGAGAATTCTACCACTGAACCACCGGTGCTTCGCACGATTTCCTAAACACTCATTTCAGTTGAAAATACAATATTTAGAAAAATACATGTTAACAAAATTGCATCGGCCGGGAATCGAACCCGGGCCTCCCGCGTGGCAGGCGAGAATTCTACCACTGAACCACCGGTGCTTCGCACGATTTCCTAAACACTCATTTCAGTTAAAAATATAATATTTAGAAAAATACATGTTAACAAAATTGCACCGGCCGGGAATCGAACCCGGGCCTCCCGCGTGGCAGGCGAGAATTCTACCACTGAACCACCGGTGCTTCGCACGATTTCCTAAACACTCATTTCAGTTGAAAATACAATATTTAGAAAAATACATGTTAACAAAATTGCACCGGCCGGGAATCGAACCCGGGCTTCCGCGTGGCAGGCGAGAATTCTACCACTGAACCACCGGTGCTTCGGACGATTTCCTAAACACTCATTTCAGTTGAAAATACAATATTTAGAAAAATACATGTTAACAAAATTGCACCGGCCGGGAATCGAACCCGGGCCTCCCGCGTGGCAGGCGAGAATTCTACCACTGAACCACCGGTGCTTCGCACGATTTCCTAAACACTCATTTCAGTTGAAAATACAATATTTAGAAAAATACATGTTAACAAAATTGAACCGGCCGGGAATCGAACCCGGGCCTCCCGCGTGACAGGCGAGAATTCTACCACTGAACCACCGGTGCTTCGCACGATTTCCTAAACACTCATTTCAGTTGAAAATACAATATTTAGAAAAATACATGTTAACAAAATTGAACCGGCCGGGAATCGAAACCGGGCCTCCCGCGTGGCAGGCGAGAATTCTACCACTGAACCACCGGTGCTTCGCACGATTTCCTAAACACTCATTTCAGTTGAAAATACAATATTTAGAAAAATACATGTTAACAAAATTGCAGCGGCCGGGAATCGAACCCGGGCCTCCCGCGTGGCAGGCGAGAATTCTACCACTGAACCACCGGTGCTTCGCACGATTTCCTAAACACTCATTTCAGTTGAAAATACAATATTTAGAAAAATACATGTTAACAAAATTGCACCGACGGGAATCGAACCCGGGCCTCCCGCGTGGCAGGCGAGAATTCTAACACTGAACCACCGGTGCTTCGCACGATTTCCTAAACACTCATTTCAGTTAAAAATACAATATTTAGAAAAATACATGTTAACAAAATTGCACCGGCCGGGAATCGAACCCGGGCCTCCCGCGTGGCAGGCGAGAATTCTACCACTGAACCACCGGTGCTTCGCACGATTTCCTAAACACTCATTTCAGTTGAAAATACAATATTTAGAAAAATACATGTTAACAAAATTGCACCGGCCGGGAATCGAACCCGGGCCTCCCGCGTGGCAGGCGAGAATTCTACCACTGAACCACCGGTGCTTCGCACGATTTCCTAAACACTCATTTCAGTTGAAAATACAATATTTAGAAAAATACATGTTAACAAAATTGCACCGGCCGGGAATCGAACCCGGGCCTCCCGCGTGGCAGGCGAGAATTCTACCACTGAACCACCGGTGCTTCGCACGATTTCCTAAACACTCATTTCAGTTGAAAATACAATATTTAGAAAAATACATGTTAACAAAATTGCATCGGCCGGGAATCGAACCCGGGCCTCCCGCGTGGCAGGCGAGAATTCTACCACTGAACCACCGGTGCTTCGCACGATTTCCTAAACACTCATTTCAGTTAAAAATATAATATTTAGAAAAATACATGTTAACAAAATTGCACCGACCGGGAATCGAACCCGGGCCTCCCGCGTGGCAGGCGAGAATTCTACCACTGAACCACCGGTGCTTCGCACGATTTCCTAAACACTCATTTCAGTTGAAAATACAATATTTAGAAAAATACATGTTAACAAAATTGCATCGGCCGGGAATCGAACCCGGGCCTCCCGCGTGGCAGGCGAGAATTCTACCACTGAACCACCGGTGCTTCGCACGATTTCCTAAACACTCATTTCAGTTAAAAATATAATATTTAGAAAAATACATGTTAACAAAATTGCACCGGCCGGGAATCGAACCCGGGCCTCCCGCGTGGCAGGCGAGAATTCTACCACTGAACCACCGGTGCTTCGCACGATTTCCTAAACACTCATTTCAGTTGAAAATACAATATTTAGAAAAATACATGTTAACAAAATTGCACCGGCCGGGAATCGAACCCGGGCCTCCCGCGTGGCAGGCGAGAATTCTACCACTGAACCACCGGTGCTTCGCACGATTTCCTAAACACTCATTTCAGTTGAAAATACAATATTTAGAAAAATACATGTTAACAAAATTGCATCGGCCGGGAATCGAACCCGGGCCTCCCGCGTGGCAGGCGAGAATTCTACCACTGAACCACCGGTGCTTCGCACGATTTCCTAAACACTCATTTCAGTTAAAAATATAATATTTAGAAAAATACATGTTAACAAAATTGCACCGACCGGGAATCGAACCCGGGCCTCCCGCGTGGCAGGCGAGAATTCTACCACTGAACCACCGGTGCTTCGCACGATTTCCTAAACACTCATTTCAGTTGAAAATACAATATTTAGAAAAATACATGTTAACAAAATTGCATCGGCCGGGAATCGAACCCGGGCCTCCCGCGTGGCAGGCGAGAATTCTACCACTGAACCACCGGTGCTTCGCACGATTTCCTAAACACTCATTTCAGTTAAAAATATAATATTTAGAAAAATACATGTTAACAAAATTGCACCGGCCGGGAATCGAACCCGGGCCTCCCGCGTGGCAGGCGAGAATTCTACCACTGAACCACCGGTGCTTCGCACGATTTCCTAAACACTCATTTCAGTTGAAAATACAATATTTAGAAAAATACATGTTAACAAAATTGCACCGGCCGGGAATCGAACCCGGGCTTCCGCGTGGCAGGCGAGAATTCTACCACTGAACCACCGGTGCTTCGGACGATTTCCTAAACACTCATTTCAGTTGAAAATACAATATTTAGAAAAATACATGTTAACAAAATTGCACCGGCCGGGAATCGAACCCGGGCCTCCCGCGTGGCAGGCGAGAATTCTACCAATGAACCACCGGTGCTTCGCACGATTTCCTAAACACTCATTTTAGTTGAAAATACAATATTTAGAAAAATACATGTTAACAAAATTGAACCGGCCGGGAATCGAACCCGGGCCTCCCGCGTGACAGGCGAGAATTCTACCACTGAACCACCGGTGCTTCGCACGATTTCCTAAACACTCATTTCAGTTGAAAATACAATATTTAGAAAAATACATGTTAACAAAATTGCACCGGCCGGGAATCGAAACCGGGCCTCCCGCGTGGCAGGCGAGAATTCTACCACTGAACCACCGATGCTTCGCACGATTTCCTAAACACTCATTTCAGTTAAAAATAAAATATTTAGAAAAATACATGTTAACAAAATTGCACCGGCCGGGAATCGAACCCGGGCCTCCCGCGTGGCAGGCGAGAATTCTACCACTGAACCACCGATGCTTTGCACGATTTCCTAAACACTCATTTCAGTTGAAAATACAATATTTAGAAAAATACATGTTAACAAAATTGCACCGGCCGGGAATCGAACCCGGGCCTCCCGCGTGGGAGGCGAGAATTCTACCACTAAACCACCGATGCTTCGCACGATTTCCTAAACACTAATTTCAGTTGAAAATACAATATTTAGAAAAATACATGTTAACAAAATTGCACCGGCCGGGAATCGAACCCGGGCCTCCCGCGTGGCTGGCGAGAATTCTACCACTGAACCACCGGTGCTTCGCACGATTTCCTAGACACTCATTTCAGTTGAAAATACAATATTTAGAAAAATACATGTTAACAAAATTGCACCGGCCGGGAATCGAACCCGGGCCTCCCGCGTGGCAGGCGAGAATTCTACCACTGAAACACCGGTGCTTCGCACGATTTCCTAAACACTCATTTCAGTTAAAAATACAATATTTAGAAAAATACATGTTAACAAAATTGCAGCGGCCGGGAATCGAACCCGGGCCTCCCGCGTGGCAGGCGAGAATTCTACCACTGAACCACCGGTGCTTCGCACGATTTCCTAAACACTCATTTCAGTTGAAAATACAATATTTAGAAAAATACATGTTAACAAAATTGCACCGGCCGGGAATCGAACCCGGGCCTCCCGCGTGGCAGGCGAGAATTCTACCACTGAACCACCGGTGCTTCGCACGATTTCCTAAACACTCATTTCAGTTAAAAATACAATATTTAGAAAAATACATGTTAACAAAATTGCACCGGCCGGGAATCGAACCCGGGCCTCCCGCGTGGCAGGCGAGAATTCTACCACTGAACCACCGGTGCTTCGCACGATTTCCTAAACACTCATTTCAGTTGAAAATACAATATTTAGAAAAATACATGTTAACAAAATTGCATCGGCCGGGAATCGAACCCGGGCCTCCCGCGTGGCAGGCGAGAATTCTACCAATGAACCACCGGTGCTTCGCACGATTTCCTAAACACTCATTTCAGTTAAAAATATAATATTTAGAAAAATACATGTTAACAAAATTGCACCGGCCGGGAATCGAACCCGGGCCTCCCGCGTGGCAGGCGAGAATTCTACCACTGAACCACCGGTGCTTCGCACGATTTCCTAAACACTCATTTCAGTTGAAAATACAATATTTAGAAAAATACATGTTAACAAAATTGCACCGGCCGGGAATCGAACCCGGGCTTCCCGCGTGGCAGGCGAGAATTCTACCACTGAACCACCGGTGCTTCGCACGATTTCCTAAACACTCATTTCAGTTGAAAATACAATATTTAGAAAAATACATGTTAACAAAATTGCACCGGCCGGGAATCGAACCCGGGCCTCCCGCGTGGCAGGCGAAAATTCTATCACTGAACCACCGGTGCTTCGCACGATTTCCTAAACACTCATTTCAGTTGAAAATACAATATTTAGAAAAATACATGTTAACAAAATTGCACCGGCCGGGAATCGAACCCGGTCCTCCCGCGTGGCAGGCGAGAATTCTACCACTGAACCACCGGTGCTTCGCACGATTTCATAAACACTAATTTCAGTTGAAAATACAATATTTAGAAAAATACAAATTAACAAAATTGCACCGGCCGGGAATCGAACCCGGGCCTCCCGCGTGGCAGGCGAGAATTCTACCACTGAACCACCGGTGCTTCGTACGATTTCCTAAACACTCATTTCAGTTGAAAATACAATATTTAGAAAAATACATGTTAACAAAATTGCACCGGCCGGGAATCGAACCCGGGCCTCCCGCGTGGCAGGCGAGAATTCTACCACTGAACCACCGGTGCTTCGGACGATTTCCTAAACACTCATTTCAGTTGAAAATACAATATTTAGAAAAATACATGTTAACAAAATTGCACCGGCCGGGAATCGAACCCGGGCCTCCCGCGTGGCAGGCGAGAATTCTACCACTGAACCACCGGTGCTTCGCACGATTTCCTAAACACTCATTTCAGTTGAAAATACAATATTTAGAAAAATACATGTTAACAAAATTGAACCGGCCGGGAATCGAACCCGGGCCTCCCGCGTGACAGGCGAGAATTCTACCACTGAACCACCGGTGCTTCGCACGATTTCCTAAACACTCATTTCAGTTGAAAATACAATATTTAGAAAAATACATGTTAACAAAATTGAACCGGCCGGGAATCGAAACCGGGCCTCCCGCGTGGCAGGCGAGAATTCTACCACTGAACCACCGGTGCTTCGCACGATTTCCTAAACACTCATTTCAGTTGAAAATACAATATTTAGAAAAATACATGTTAACAAAATTGCACCGGCCGGGAATCGAACCCGGGCCTCCCGCGTGGCAGGCGAGAATTCTACCACTGAACCACCGGTGCTTCGCACGATTTCCTAAACACTCATTTCAGTTGAAAATACAATATTTAGAAAAATACATGTTAACAAAATTGCAGCGGCCGGGAATCGAACCCGGGCCTCCCGCGTGGCAGGCGAGAATTCTACCACTGAACCACCGGTGCTTCGCACGATTTCCTAAACACTCATTTCAGTTGAAAATACAATATTTAGAAAAATACATGTTAACAAAATTGCACCGACGGGAATCGAACCCGGGCCTCCCGCGTGGCAGGCGAGAATTCTACCACTGAACCACCGGTGCTTCGCACGATTTCCTAAACACTCATTTCAGTTAAAAATACAATATTTAGAAAAATACATGTTAACAAAATTGCACCGGCCGGGAATCGAACCCGGGCCTCCCGCGTGGCAGGCGAGAATTCTACCACTGAACCACCGGTGCTTCGCACGATTTCCTAAACACTCATTTCAGTTGAAAATACAATATTTAGAAAAATACATGTTAACAAAATTGCATCGGCCGGGAATCGAACCCGGGCCTCCCGCGTGGCAGGCGAGAATTCTACCACTGAACCACCGGTGCTTCGCACGATTTCCTAAACACTCATTTCAGTTAAAAATATAATATTTAGAAAAATACATGTTAACAAAATTGCACCGGCCGGGAATCGAACCCGGGCCTCCCGCGTGGCAGGCGAGAATTCTACCACTGAACCACCGGTGCTTCGCACGATTTCCTAAACACTCATTTCAGTTGAAAATACAATATTTAGAAAAATACATGTTAACAAAATTGCACCGGCCGGGAATCGAACCCGGGCTTCCGCGTGGCAGGCGAGAATTCTACCACTGAACCACCGGTGCTTCGGACGATTTCCTAAACACTCATTTCAGTTGAAAATACAATATTTAGAAAAATACATGTTAACAAAATTGCACCGGCCGGGAATCGAACCCGGGCCTCCCGCGTGGCAGGCGAGAATTCTACCACTGAACCACCGGTGCTTCGCACGATTTCCTAAACACTCATTTCAGTTGAAAATACAATATTTAGAAAAATACATGTTAACAAAATTGCATCGGCCGGGAATCGAACCCGGGCCTCCCGCGTGGCAGGCGAGAATTCTACCACTGAACCACCGGTGCTTCGCACGATTTCCTAAACACTCATTTCAGTTAAAAATATAATATTTAGAAAAATACATGTTAACAAAATTGCACCGGCCGGGAATCGAACCCGGGCCTCCCGCGTGGCAGGCGAGAATTCTACCACTGAACCACCGGTGCTTCGCACGATTTCCTAAACACTCATTTCAGTTGAAAATACAATATTTAGAAAAATACATGTTAACAAAATTGCACCGGCCGGGAATCGAACCCGGGCTTCCGCGTGGCAGGCGAGAATTCTACCACTGAACCACCGGTGCTTCGGACGATTTCCTAAACACTCATTTCAGTTGAAAATACAATATTTAGAAAAATACATGTTAACAAAATTGCACCGGCCGGGAATCGAACCCGGGCCTCCCGCGTGGCAGGCGAGAATTCTACCAATGAACCACCGGTGCTTCGCACGATTTCCTAAACACTCATTTTAGTTGAAAATACAATATTTAGAAAAATACATGTTAACAAAATTGAACCGGCCGGGAATCGAACCCGGGCCTCCCGCGTGACAGGCGAGAATTCTACCACTGAACCACCGGTGCTTCGCACGATTTCCTAAACACTCATTTCAGTTGAAAATACAATATTTAGAAAAATACATGTTAACAAAATTGCACCGGCCGGGAATCGAAACCGGGCCTCCCGCGTGGCAGGCGAGAATTCTACCACTGAACCACCGGTGCTTCGCACGATTTCCTAAACACTCATTTCAGTTAAAAATACAATATTTAGAAAAATACATGTTAACAAAATTGCACCGGCCGGGAATCGAACCTGGGCCTCCCGCGTGGCAGGAGAGAATTCTACCACTGAACCACCGCTGCTTCGCACGATTTCCTAAACACTCATTTCAGTTGAAAATACAATATTTAGAAAAATACATGTTAACAAAATTGCACCGGCCGGGAATCGAACCCGGGCCTCCCGCGTGGCAGGCGAGAATTCTACCACTGAACCACCGGTGCTTTGTACGATTTCCTAAACACTCATTTCAGTTGAAAATACAATATTTAGAAAAATACATGTTAACAAAATTGCACCGGCCGGGAATCGAACCCGGGCCTCCCGCGTGGCAGGCGAGAATTCTACCACTGAACCACCGGTGCTTCGGACGATTTCCTAAACACTCATTTCAGTTGAAAATACAATATTTAGAAAAATACATGTTAACAAAATTGCACCGGCCGGGAATCGAACCCGGGCCTCCCGCGTGGCAGGCGAGAATTCTACCACTGAACCACCGGTGCTTCGCACGATTTCCTAAACACTCATTTCAGTTGAAAATACAATATTTAGAAAAATACATGTTAACAAAATTGAACCGGCCGGGAATCGAACCCGGGCCTCCCGCGTGACAGGCGAGAATTCTACCACTGAACCACCGGTGCTTCGCACGATTTCCTAAACACTCATTTCAGTTGAAAATACAATATTTAGAAAAATACATGTTAACAAAATTGAACCGGCCGGGAATCGAAACCGGGCCTCCCGCGTGGCAGGCGAGAATTCTACCACTGAACCACCGGTGCTTCGCACGATTTCCTAAACACTCATTTCAGTTGAAAATACAATATTTAGAAAAATACATGTTAACAAAATTGCACCGGCCGGGAATCGAACCCGGGCTTCCCGCGTGGCAGGCGAGAATTCTACCACTGAACCACCGGTGCTTCGCACGATTTCCTAAACACTCATTTCAGTTGAAAATACAATATTTAGAAAAATACATGTTAACAAAATTGCACCGGCCGGGAATCGAACCCGGGCCTCCCGCGTGGCAGGCGAAAATTCTACCACTGAACAACCGGTGCTTCGCACGATTTCCTAAACACTCATTTCAGTTGAAAATACAATATTTAGAAAAATACATGTTAACAAAATTGCACCGGCCGGGAATCGAACCCGGTCCTCCCGCGTGTCAGGCGAGAATTCTACCACTGAACCACCGGTGCTTCGCACGATTTCATAAACACTAATTTCAGTTGAAAATACAATATTTAGAAAAATACAAATTAACAAAATTGCACCGGCCGGGAATCGAACCCGGGCCTCCCGCGTGGCAGGCGAGAATTCTACCACTGAACCACCGGTGCTTCGTACGATTTCCTAAACACTCATTTCAGTTGAAAATACAATATTTAGAAAAATACATGTTAACAAAATTGCACCGGCCGGGAATCGAACCCGGGCCTCCCGCGTGGCAGGCGAGAATTCTACCACTGAACCACCGGTGCTTCGCACGATTTCCTAAACACTCATTTCAGTTGAAAATACAATATTTAGAAAAATACATGTTAACAAAATTGAACCGGCCGGGAATCGAGCCCGGGCCTCCCGCGTGACAGGCGAGAATTCTACCACTGAACCACCGGTGCTTCGCACGATTTCCTAAACACTCATTTCAGTTGAAAATACAATATTTAGAAAAATACATGTTAACAAAATTGCACCGGCCGGGAATCGAACCCGGGCCTCCCGCGTGGCAGGCGAGAATTCTACCACTGAACCACCGGTGCTTCGGACGATTTCCTAAACACTCATTTCAGTTGAAAATACAATATTTAGAAAAATACATGTTAACAAAATTGCACCGGCCGGGAATCGAACCCGGGCCTCCCGCGTGGCAGGCGAGAATTCTACCACTGAACCACCGGTGCTTCGCACGATTTCCTAAACACTCATTTCAGTTGAAAATACAATATTTAGAAAAATACATGTTAACAAAATTGAACCGGCCGGGAATCGAACCCGGGCCTCCCGCGTGACAGGCGAGAATTCTACCGCTGAACCACCGGTGCTTCGCACGATTTCCTAAACACTCATTTCAGTTGAAAATACAATATTTAGAAAAATACATGTTAACAAAATTGCACCGGCCGGGAATCGAAACCGGGCCTCCCGCGTGGCAGGCGAGAATTCTACCACTGAACCACCGGTGCTTCGCACGATTTCCTAAACACTCATTTCAGTTAAAAATACAATATTTAGAAAAATACATGTTAACAAAATTGCACCGGCCGGGAATCGAACCCGGGCCTCCCGCGTGGCAGGCGAGAATTCTACCACTGAACCACCGGTGCTTCGCACGATTTCCTAAACACTCATTTCAGTTGAAAATACAATATTTAGAAAAATACATGTTAACAAAATTGCACCGGCCGGGAATCGAACCCGGGCTTCCCGCGTGGCAGGCGAGAATTCTACCACTGAACCACCGGTGCTTCGCACGATTTCCTAAACACTCATTTCAGTTGAAAATACAATATTTAGAAAAATACATGTTAACAAAATTGCACCGGCCGGGAATCGAACCCGGGCCTCCCGCGTGGCAGGCGAAAATTCTACCACTGAACCACCGGTGCTTCGCACGATTTCCTAAACACTCATTTCAGTTGAAAATACAATATTTAGAAAAATACATGTTAACAAAATTGCACCGGCCGGGAATCGAACCCGGTCCTCCCGCGTGTCAGGCGAGAATTCTACCACTGAACCACCGGTGCTTCGCACGATTTCATAAACACTAATTTCAGTTGAAAATACAATATTTAGAAAAATACAAATTAACAAAATTGCACCGGCCGGGAATCGAACCCGGGCCTCCCGCGTGGCAGGCGAGAATTCTACCACTGAACCACCGGTGCTTCGTACGATTTCCTAAACACTCATTTCAGTTGAAAATACAATATTTAGAAAAATACATGTTAACAAAATTGCACCGGCCGGGAATCGAACCCGGGCCTCCCGCGTGGCAGGCGAGAATTCTACCACTGAACCACCGGTGCTTCGCACGATTTCCTGAACACTCATTTCAGTTGAAAATACAATATTTAGAAAAATACATGTTAACAAAATTGAACCGGCCGGGAATCGAGCCCGGGCCTCCCGCGTGACAGGCGAGAATTCTACCACTGAACCACCGGTGCTTCGCACGATTTCCTAAACACTCATTTCAGTTGAAAATACAATATTTAGAAAAATACATGTTAACAAAATTGCACCGGCCGGGAATCGAACCCGGGCCTCCCGCGTGGCAGGCGAGAATTCTACCACTGAACCACCGGTGCTTCGGACGATTTCCTAAACACTCATTTCAGTTGAAAATACAATATTTAGAAAAATACATGTTAACAAAATTGAACCGGCCGGGAATCGAACCCGGGCCTCCCGCGTGGCAGGCGAGAATTCTACCACTGAACCACCGGTGCTTCGCACGATTTCCTAAACACTCATTTCAGTTGAAAATACAATATTTAGAAAAATACATGTTAACAAAATTGAACCGGCCGGGAATCGAACCCGGGCCTCCCTTGTGACAGGCGAGAATTCTACCGCTGAACCACCGGTGCTTCGCACGATTTCCTAAACACTCATTTCAGTTGAAAATACAATATTTAGAAAAAAACATGTTAACAAAATTGCACCGGCCGGGAATCGAAACCGGGCCTCCCGCGTGGCAGGCGAGAATTCTACCACTGAACCACCGGTGCTTCGCACGATTTCCTAAACACTCATTTCAGTTAAAAATACAATATTTAGAAAAATACATGTTAACAAAATTGCACCGGCCGGGAATCGAACCCGGGCCTCCCGCGTGACAGGCGAGAATTCTACCACTGAACCACCGGTGCTTCGCACGATTTCCTAAACACTCATTTCAGTTGAAAATACAATATTTAGAAAAATACATGTTAACAAAATTGCACCGGCCGGGAATCGAACCCGGGCCTCCCGCGTGGGAGGCGAGAATTCTACCACTAAACCACCGGTGCTTCGCACGATTTCCTAAACACTCATTTCAGTTGAAAATACAATATTTAGAAAAATACATGTTAACAAAATTGCACCGGCCGGGAATCGAACCCGGGCCTCCCGCGTGGCAGAAGAGAATTCTACCACTGAACCACCGGTGCTTCGCACGATTTCCTAAACACTCATTTCAGTTGAAAATACAATATTTAGAAAAATACATGTTAACAAAATTGCACCGGCCGGGAATCGAACCCGGGTCTCCGCGTGGCAGGAGAGAATTCTACCACTGAATCACCGGTGCTTCGCACGATTTCCTAAACACTCATTTCAGTTGAAAATACAATATTTAGAAAAATACATGTTAACAAAATTGCACCGGCCGGGAATCGAACCCGGGCCTCCCGCGTGGCAGGAGAGAATTCTACCACTGAACCACCGGTGCTTCGCACGATTTCCTAAACACTCATTTCAGTTGAAAATACAATATTTAGAAAAATACATGTTAACAAAATTGCACCGGCCGGGAATCGAACCCGGGCCTCCCGCGTGGCAGGAGAGAATTCTACCACTGAACCACCGGTGCTTCGCACGATTTCCTAAACACTCATTTCAGTTGAAAATACAATATTTAGAAAAATACATGTTAACAAAATTGCACCGGCCGGGAATCGAACCCGGGCCTCCCGCGTGGCAGGCGAGAATTCTACCACTGAACCACCGATGCTTCGCACGATTTCCTAAACACTCATTTCAGTTGAAAATACAATATTTAGAAAAATACATGTTAACAAAATTGCACCGGCCGGGAATCGAACCCGGGCCTCCCGCGTGGCAGGCGAGAATTCTACCACTGAACCACCGGTGCTTCGCACGATTTCCTAAACACTCATTTCAGTTGAAAATACAATATTTAGAAAAATACATGTTAACAAAATTGCACCGGCCGGGAATCGAAACCGGGCCTCCCGCGTGGCAGGCGAGAATTCTACCACTGAACCACCGATGCTTCGCACGATTTCCTAAACACTCATTTCAGTTAAAAATAAAATATTTAGAAAAATACATGTTAACAAAATTGCACCGGCCGGGAATCGAACCCGGGCCTCCCGCGTGGCAGGCGAGAATTCTACCACTGAACCACCGATGCTTTGCACGATTTCCTAAACACTCATTTCAGTTGAAAATACAATATTTAGAAAAATACATGTTAACAAAATTGCACCGGCCGGGAATCGAACCCGGGCCTCCCGCGTGGGAGGCGAGAATTCTACCACTAAACCACCGATGCTTCGCACGATTTCCTAAACACTAATTTCAGTTGAAAATACAATATTTAGAAAAATACATGTTAACAAAATTGCACCGGCCGGGAATCGAACCCGGGCCTCCCGCGTGGCTGGCGAGAATTCTACCACTGAACCACCGGTGCTTCGCACGATTTCCTAGACACTCATTTCAGTTGAAAATACAATATTTAGAAAAATACATGTTAACAAAATTGCACCGGCCGGGAATCGAACCCGGGCCTCCCGCGTGGCAGGCGAGAATTCTACCACTGAAACACCGGTGCTTCGCACGATTTCCTAAACACTCATTTCAGTTAAAAATACAATATTTAGAAAAATACATGTTAACAAAATTGCAGCGGCCGGGAATCGAACCCGGGCCTCCCGCGTGGCAGGCGAGAATTCTACCACTGAACCACCGGTGCTTCGCACGATTTCCTAAACACTCATTTCAGTTGAAAATACAATATTTAGAAAAATACATGTTAACAAAATTGCACCGGCCGGGAATCGAACCCGGGCCTCCCGCGTGGCAGGCGAGAATTCTACCACTGAACCACCGGTGCTTCGCACGATTTCCTAAACACTCATTTCAGTTAAAAATACAATATTTAGAAAAATACATGTTAACAAAATTGCACCGGCCGGGAATCGAACCCGGGCCTCCCGCGTGGCAGGCGAGAATTCTACCACTGAACCACCGGTGCTTCGCACGATTTCCTAAACACTCATTTCAGTTGAAAATACAATATTTAGAAAAATACATGTTAACAAAATTGCATCGGCCGGGAATCGAACCCGGGCCTCCCGCGTGGCAGGCGAGAATTCTACCAATGAACCACCGGTGCTTCGCACGATTTCCTAAACACTCATTTCAGTTAAAAATATAATATTTAGAAAAATACATGTTAACAAAATTGCACCGGCCGGGAATCGAACCCGGGCCTCCCGCGTGGCAGGCGAGAATTCTACCACTGAACCACCGGTGCTTCGCACGATTTCCTAAACACTCATTTCAGTTGAAAATACAATATTTAGAAAAATACATGTTAACAAAATTGCACCGGCCGGGAATCGAACCCGGGCTTCCCGCGTGGCAGGCGAGAATTCTACCACTGAACCACCGGTGCTTCGCACGATTTCCTAAACACTCATTTCAGTTGAAAATACAATATTTAGAAAAATACATGTTAACAAAATTGCACCGGCCGGGAATCGAACCCGGGCCTCCCGCGTGGCAGGCGAAAATTCTACCACTGAACCACCGGTGCTTCGCACGATTTCCTAAACACTCATTTCAGTTGAAAATACAATATTTAGAAAAATACATGTTAACAAAATTGCACCGGCCGGGAATCGAACCCGGTCCTCCCGCGTGGCAGGCGAGAATTCTACCACTGAACCACCGGTGCTTCGCACGATTTCATAAACACTAATTTCAGTTGAAAATACAATATTTAGAAAAATACAAATTAACAAAATTGCACCGGCCGGGAATCGAACCCGGGCCTCCCGCGTGGCAGGCGAGAATTCTACCACTGAACCACCGGTGCTTCGTACGATTTCCTAAACACTCATTTCAGTTGAAAATACAATATTTAGAAAAATACATGTTAACAAAATTGCACCGGCCGGGAATCGAACCCGGGCCTCCCTCGTGGCAGGCGAGAATTCTACCACTGAACCACCGGTGCTTCGGACGATTTCCTAAACACTCATTTCAGTTGAAAATACAATATTTAGAAAAATACATGTTAACAAAATTGCACCGGCCGGGAATCGAACCCGGGCCTCCCGCGTGGCAGGCGAGAATTCTACCACTGAACCACCGGTGCTTCGCACGATTTCCTAAACACTCATTTCAGTTGAAAATACAATATTTAGAAAAATACATGTTAACAAAATTGAACCGGCCGGGAATCGAACCCGGGCCTCCCGCGTGACAGGCGAGAATTCTACCACTGAACCACCGGTGCTTCGCACGATTTCCTAAACACTCATTTCAGTTGAAAATACAATATTTAGAAAAATACATGTTAACAAAATTGAACCGGCCGGGAATCGAAACCGGGCCTCCCGCGTGGCAGGCGAGAATTCTACCACTGAACCACCGGTGCTTCGCACGATTTCCTAAACACTCATTTCAGTTGAAAATACAATATTTAGAAAAATACATGTTAACAAAATTGCACCGGCCGGGAATCGAACCCGGGCCTCCCGCGTGGCAGGCGAGAATTCTACCACTGAACCACCGGTGCTTCGCACGATTTCCTAAACACTCATTTCAGTTGAAAATACAATATTTAGAAAAATACATGTTAACAAAATTGCAGCGGCCGGGAATCGAACCCGGGCCTCCCGCGTGGCAGGCGAGAATTCTACCACTGAACCACCGGTGCTTCGCACGATTTCCTAAACACTCATTTCAGTTGAAAATACAATATTTAGAAAAATACATGTTAACAAAATTGCACCGACGGGAATCGAACCCGGGCCTCCCGCGTGGCAGGCGAGAATTCTACCACTGAACCACCGGTGCTTCGCACGATTTCCTAAACACTCATTTCAGTTAAAAATACAATATTTAGAAAAATACATGTTAACAAAATTGCACCGGCCGGGAATCGAACCCGGGCCTCCCGCGTGGCAGGCGAGAATTCTACCACTGAACCACCGGTGCTTCGCACGATTTCCTAAACACTCATTTCAGTTGAAAATACAATATTTAGAAAAATACATGTTAACAAAATTGCATCGGCCGGGAATCGAACCCGGGCCTCCCGCGTGGCAGGCGAGAATTCTACCACTGAACCACCGGTGCTTCGCACGATTTCCTAAACACTCATTTCAGTTAAAAATATAATATTTAGAAAAATACATGTTAACAAAATTGCACCGGCCGGGAATCGAACCCGGGCCTCCCGCGTGGCAGGCGAGAATTCTACCACTGAACCACCGGTGCTTCGCACGATTTCCTAAACACTCATTTCAGTTGAAAATACAATATTTAGAAAAATACATGTTAACAAAATTGCACCGGCCGGGAATCGAACCCGGGCTTCCGCGTGGCAGGCGAGAATTCTACCACTGAACCACCGGTGCTTCGGACGATTTCCTAAACACTCATTTCAGTTGAAAATACAATATTTAGAAAAATACATGTTAACAAAATTGCACCGGCCGGGAATCGAACCCGGGCCTCCCGCGTGGCAGGCGAGAATTCTACCAATGAACCACCGGTGCTTCGCACGATTTCCTAAACACTCATTTTAGTTGAAAATACAATATTCAGAAAAATACATGTTAACAAAATTGAACCGGCCGGGAATCGAACCCGGGCCTCCCGCGTGACAGGCGAGAATTCTACCACTGAACCACCGGTGCTTCGCACGATTTCCTAAACACTCATTTCAGTTGAAAATACAATATTTAGAAAAATACATGTTAACAAAATTGCACCGGCCGGGAATCGAAACCGGGCCTCCCGCGTGGCAGGCGAGAATTCTACCACTGAACCACCGGTGCTTCGCACGATTTCCTAAACACTCATTTCAGTTAAAAATACAATATTTAGAAAAATACATGTTAACAAAATTGCACCGGCCGGGAATCGAACCTGGGCCTCCCGCGTGGCAGGAGAGAATTCTACCACTGAACCACCGCTGCTTCGCACGATTTCCTAAACACTCATTTCAGTTGAAAATACAATATTTAGAAAAATACATGTTAACAAAATTGCACCGGCCGGGAATCGAACCCGGGCCTCCCGCGTGGCAGGCGAGAATTCTACCACTGAACCACCGGTGCTTTGTACGATTTCCTAAACACTCATTTCAGTTGAAAATACAATATTTAGAAAAATACATGTTAACAAAATTGCACCGGCCGGGAATCGAACCCGGGCCTCCCGCGTGGCAGGCGAGAATTCTACCACTGAACCACCGGTGCTTCGGACGATTTCCTAAACACTCATTTCAGTTGAAAATACAATATTTAGAAAAATACATGTTAACAAAATTGCACCGGCCGGGAATCGAACCCGGGCCTCCCGCGTGGCAGGAGAGAATTCTACCACTGAACCACCGGTGCTTCGCACGATTTCCTAAACACTCATTTCAGTTGAAAATACAATATTTAGAAAAATACATGTTAACAAAATTGAACCGGCCGGGAATCGAACCCGGGCCTCCCGCGTGACAGGCGAGAATTCTACCACTGAACCACCGGTGCTTCGCACGATTTCCTAAACACTCATTTCAGTTGAAAATACAATATTTAGAAAAATACATGTTAACAAAATTGAACCGGCCGGGAATCGAAACCGGGCCTCCCGCGTGGCAGGCGAGAATTCTACCACTGAACCACCGGTGCTTCGCACGATTTCCTAAACACTCATTTCAGTTGAAAATACAATATTTAGAAAAATACATGTTAACAAAATTGCACCGGCCGGGAATCGAACCCGGGCCTCCCGCGTGGCAGGCGAGAATTCTACCACTGAACCACCGGTGCTTCGCACGATTTCCTAAACACTCATTTCAGTTGAAAATACAATATTTAGAAAAATACATGTTAACAAAATTGCAGCGGCCGGGAATCGAACCCGGGCCTCCCGCGTGGCAGGCGAGAATTCTACCACTGAACCACCGGTGCTTCGCACGATTTCCTAAACACTCATTTCAGTTGAAAATACAATATTTAGAAAAATACATGTTAACAAAATTGCACCGACGGGAATCGAACCCGGGCCTCCCGCGTGGCAGGCGAGAATTCTACCACTGAACCACCGGTGCTTCGCACGATTTCCTAAACACTCATTTCAGTTAAAAATACAATATTTAGAAAAATACATGTTAACAAAATTGCACCGGCCGGGAATCGAACCCGGGCCTCCCGCGTGGCAGGCGAGAATTCTACCACTGAACCACCGGTGCTTCGCACGATTTCCTAAACACTCATTTCAGTTGAAAATACAATATTTAGAAAAATACATGTTAACAAAATTGCATCGGCCGGGAATCGAACCCGGGCCTCCCGCGTGGCAGGCGAGAATTCTACCACTGAACCACCGGTGCTTCGCACGATTTCCTAAACACTCATTTCAGTTAAAAATATAATATTTAGAAAAATACATGTTAACAAAATTGCACCGGCCGGGAATCGAACCCGGGCCTCCCGCGTGGCAGGCGAGAATTCTACCACTGAACCACCGGTGCTTCGCACGATTTCCTAAACACTCATTTCAGTTGAAAATACAATATTTAGAAAAATACATGTTAACAAAATTGCACCGGCCGGGAATCGAACCCGGGCTTCCGCGTGGCAGGCGAGAATTCTACCACTGAACCACCGGTGCTTCGGACGATTTCCTAAACACTCATTTCAGTTGAAAATACAATATTTAGAAAAATACATGTTAACAAAATTGCACCGGCCGGGAATCGAACCCGGGCCTCCCGCGTGGCAGGCGAGAATTCTACCAATGAACCACCGGTGCTTCGCACGATTTCCTAAACACTCATTTTAGTTGAAAATACAATATTCAGAAAAATACATGTTAACAAAATTGAACCGGCCGGGAATCGAACCCGGGCCTCCCGCGTGACAGGCGAGAATTCTACCACTGAACCACCGGTGCTTCGCACGATTTCCTAAACACTCATTTCAGTTGAAAATACAATATTTAGAAAAATACATGTTAACAAAATTGCACCGGCCGGGAATCGAAACCGGGCCTCCCGCGTGGCAGGCGAGAATTCTACCACTGAACCACCGGTGCTTCGCACGATTTCCTAAACACTCATTTCAGTTAAAAATACAATATTTAGAAAAATACATGTTAACAAAATTGCACCGGCCGGGAATCGAACCTGGGCCTCCCGCGTGGCAGGAGAGAATTCTACCACTGAACCACCGCTGCTTCGCACGATTTCCTAAACACTCATTTCAGTTGAAAATACAATATTTAGAAAAATACATGTTAACAAAATTGCACCGGCCGGGAATCGAACCCGGGCCTCCCGCGTGGCAGGCGAGAATTCTACCACTGAACCACCGGTGCTTTGTACGATTTCCTAAACACTCATTTCAGTTGAAAATACAATATTTAGAAAAATACATGTTAACAAAATTGCACCGGCCGGGAATCGAACCCGGGCCTCCCGCGTGGCAGGCGAGAATTCTACCACTGAACCACCGGTGCTTCGGACGATTTCCTAAACACTCATTTCAGTTGAAAATACAATATTTAGAAAAATACATGTTAACAAAATTGCACCGGCCGGGAATCGAACCCGGGCCTCCCGCGTGGCAGGCGAGAATTCTACCACTGAACCACCGGTGCTTCGCACGATTTCCTAAACACTCATTTCAGTTGAAAATACAATATTTAGAAAAATACATGTTAACAAAATTGAACCGGCCGGGAATCGAACCCGGGCCTCCCGCGTGACAGGCGAGAATTCTACCACTGAACCACCGGTGCTTCGCACGATTTCCTAAACACTCATTTCAGTTGAAAATACAATATTTAGAAAAATACATGTTAACAAAATTGAACCGGCCGGGAATCGAAACCGGGCCTCCCGCGTGGCAGGCGAGAATTCTACCACTGAACCACCGGTGCTTCGCACGATTTCCTAAACACTCATTTCAGTTGAAAATACAATATTTAGAAAAATACATGTTAACAAAATTGCACCGGCCGGGAATCGAACCCGGGCCTCCCGCGTGGGAGGCGAGAATTCTACCACTAAACCACCATTGCTTCGCACGATTTCCTAAACACTAATTTCAGTTGAAAATACAATATTTAGAAAAATACATGTTAACAAAATTGCACCGGCCGGGAATCGAACCCGGGCCTCACGCGTGGCAGGCGAGAATTCTACCACTGAACCACCGGTGCTTCGCACGATTTCCTAAACACTCATTTCAGTTGAAAATACAATATTTAGAAAAATACATGTTAACAAAATTGCACCGGCCGGGAATCGAACCCGGGCCTCCCGCGTGGCAGGCGAGAATTCTACCACTGAACCACCGGTGCTTCGCACGATTTCCTAAACACTCATTTCAGTTGAAAATACAATATTTAGAAAAATACATGTTAACAAAATTGCAGCGGCCGGGAATCGAACCCGGGCCTCCCGCGTGGCAGGCGAGAATTCTACCACTGAACCACCGGTGCTTCGCACGATTTCCTAAACACTCATTTCAGTTGAAAATACAATATTTAGAAAAATACATGTTAACAAAATTGCACCGGCCAGGAATCGAACCCGGGCCTCCCGCGTGGCAGGCAAGAATTCTACCACTGAACCACCGGTGCTTCGCACGATTTCCTAAACACTCATTTCAGTTAAAAATACAATATTTAGAAAAATACATGTTAACAAAATTGCACCGGCCGGGAATCGAACCCGGGCCTCCCGCGTGGCAGGCGAGAATTCTACCACTGAACCACCGGTGCTTCGCACGATTTCCTAAACACTCATTTCAGTTGAAAATACAATATTTAGAAAAATACATGTTAACAAAATTGCATCGGCCGGGAATCGAACCCGGGCCTCCCGCGTGGCAGGCGAGAATTCTACCACTGAACCACCGGTGCTTCGCACGATTTCCTAAACACTTATTTCAGTTAAAAATATAATATTTAGAAAAATACATGTTAACAAAATTGCACCGGCCGGGAATCGAACCCGGGCCTCCCGCGTGGCAGGCGAGAATTCTACCACTGAACCACCGGTGCTTCGCACGATTTCCTAAACACTCATTTCAGTTGAAAATACAATATTTAGAAAAATACATGTTAACAAAATTGCACCGGCCGGGAATCGAACCCGGGCTTCCCGCGTGGCAGGCGAGAATTCTACCACTGAACCACCGGTGCTTCGCACGATTTCCTAAACACTCATTTCAGTTGAAAATACAATATTTAGAAAAATACATGTTAACAAAATTGCACCGGCCGGGAATCGAACCCGGGCCTCCCGCGTGGCAGGCGAAAATTCTACCACTGAACCACCGGTGCTTCGCACGATTTCCTAAACACTCATTTCAGTTGAAAATACAATATTTAGAAAAATACATGTTAACAAAATTGCACCGGCCGGGAATCGAACCCGGTCCTCCCGCGTGTCAGGCGAGAATTCTACCACTGAACCACCGGTGCTTCGCACGATTTCATAAACACTAATTTCAGTTGAAAATACAATATTTAGAAAAATACAAATTAACAAAATTGCACCGGCCGGGAATCGAACCCGGGCCTCCCGCGTGGCAGGCGAGAATTCTACCACTGAACCACCGGTGCTTCGTACGATTTCCTAAACACTCATTTCAGTTGAAAATACAATATTTAGAAAAATACATGTTAACAAAATTGCACCGGCCGGGAATCGAACCCGGGCCTCCCGCGTGGCAGGCGAGAATTCTACCACTGAACCACCGGTGCTTCGCACGATTTCCTAAACACTCATTTCAGTTGAAAATACAATATTTAGAAAAATACATGTTAACAAAATTGAACCGGCCGGGAATCGAGCCCGGGCCTCCCGCGTGACAGGCGAGAATTCTACCACTGAACCACCGGTGCTTCGCACGATTTCCTAAACACTCATTTCAGTTGAAAATACAATATTTAGAAAAATACATGTTAACAAAATTGCACCGGCCGGGAATCGAACCCGGGCCTCCCGCGTGGCAGGCGAGAATTCTACCACTGAACCACCGGTGCTTCGCACGATTTCCTAAACACTCATTTCAGTTGAAAATACAATATTTAGAAAAATACATGTTAACAAAATTGAACCGGCCGGGAATCGAACCCGGGCCTCCCGCGTGACAGGCGAGAATTCTACCGCTGAACCACCGGTGCTTCGCACGATTTCCTAAACACTCATTTCAGTTGAAAATACAATATTTAGAAAAATACATGTTAACAAAATTGCACCGGCCGGGAATCGAAACCGGGCCTCCCGCGTGGCAGGCGAGAATTCTACCACTGAACCACCGGTGCTTCGCACGATTTCCTAAACACTCATTTCAGTTAAAAATACAATATTTAGAAAAATACATGTTAACAAAATTGCACCGGCCGGGAATCGAACCCGGGCCTCCCGCGTGGCAGGCGAGAATTCTACCACTGAACCACCGGTGCTTCGCACGATTTCCTAAACACTCATTTCAGTTGAAAATACAATATTTAGAAAAATACATGTTAACAAAATTGCACCGGCCGGGAATCGAACCCGGGCCTCCCGCGTGGCAGGCGAGAATTCTACCACTGAACCACCGGTGCTTCGCACGATTTCCTAAACACTCATTTCAGTTGAAAATACAATATTTAGAAAAATACATGTTAACAAAATTGCACCGGCCGGGAATCGAACCCGGGCTTCCCGCGTGGCAGGCGAGAATTCTACCACTGAACCACCGGTGCTTCGCACGATTTCCTAAACACTCATTTCAGTTGAAAATACAATATTTAGAAAAATACATGTTAACAAAATTGCACCGGCCGGGAATCGAACCCGGGCCTCCCGCGTGGCAGGCGAAAATTCTACCACTGAACCACCGGTGCTTCGCACGATTTCCTAAACACTCATTTCAGTTGAAAATACAATATTTAGAAAAATACATGTTAACAAAATTGCACCGGCCGGGAATCGAACCCGGTCCTCCCGCGTGTCAGGCGAGAATTCTACCACTGAACCACCGGTGCTTCGCACGATTTCATAAACACTAATTTCAGTTGAAAATACAATATTTAGAAAAATACAAATTAACAAAATTGCACCGGCCGGGAATCGAACCCGGGCCTCCCGCGTGGCAGGCGAGAATTCTACCACTGAACCACCGGTGCTTCGTACGATTTCCTAAACACTCATTTCAGTTGAAAATACAATATTTAGAAAAATACATGTTAACAAAATTGCACCGGCCGGGAATCGAACCCGGGCCTCCCGCGTGGCAGGCGAGAATTCTACCACTGAACCACCGGTGCTTCGCACGATTTCCTAAACACTCATTTCAGTTGAAAATACAATATTTAGAAAAATACATGTTAACAAAATTGAACCGGCCGGGAATCGAGCCCGGGCCTCCCGCGTGACAGGCGAGAATTCTACCACTGAACCACCGGTGCTTCGCACGATTTCCTAAACACTCATTTCAGTTGAAAATACAATATTTAGAAAAATACATGTTAACAAAATTGCACCGGCCAGGAATCGAACCCGGGCCTCCCGCGTGGCAGGCGAGAATTCTACCACTGAACCACCGGTGCTTCGGACGATTTCCTAAACACTCATTTCAGTTGAAAATACAATATTTAGAAAAATACATGTTAACAAAATTGCACCGGCCGGGAATCGAACCCGGGCCTCCCGCGTGGCAGGCGAGAATTCTACCACTGAACCACCGGTGCTTCGCACGATTTCCTAAACACTCATTTCAGTTGAAAATACAATATTTAGAAAAATACATGTTAACAAAATTGAACCGGCCGGGAATAGAACCCGGGCCTCCCGCGTGACAGGCGAGAATTCTACCGCTGAACCACCGGTGCTTCGCACGATTTCCTAAACACTCATTTCAGTTGAAAATACAATATTTAGAAAAAAACATGTTAACAAAATTGCACCGGCCGGGAATCGAAACCGGGCCTCCCGCGTGGCAGGCGAGAATTCTACCACTGAACCACCGGTGCTTCGCACGATTTCCTAAACACTCATTTCAGTTAAAAATACAATATTTAGAAAAATACATGTTAACAAAATTGCACCGGCCGGGAATCGAACCCGGGCCTCCCGCGTGACAGGCGAGAATTCTACCACTGAACCACCGGTGCTTCGCACGATTTCCTAAACACTCATTTCAGTTGAAAATACAATATTTAGAAAAATACATGTTAACAAAATTGCACCGGCCGGGAATCGAACCCGGGCCTCCCGCGTGGCAGGAGAGAATTCTACCACTGAACCACCGCTGCTTCGCACGATTTCCTAAACACTCATTTCAGTTGAAAATACAATATTTAGAAAAATACATGTTAACAAAATTGCACCGGCCGGGAATCGAACCCGGGCCTCCCGCGTGGCAGGAGAGAATTCTACCACTGAACCACCGGTGCTTCGCACGATTTCCTAAACACTCATTTCAGTTGAAAATACAATATTTAGAAAAATACATGTTAACAAAATTGCACCGGCCGGGAATCGAACCCGGGCCTCCCGCGTGGCAGGCGAGAATTCTACCACTGAACCACCGGTGCTTCGCACGATTTCCTAAACACTCATTTCAGTAGAAAATATAATATTTAGAAAAATACATGTTAACAAAATTGCACCGGCCGGGAATCGAACCCGGGCCTCCCGCGTGGCAGGCGAGAATTCTACCACTGAACCACCGGTGCTTCGCACGATTTTCTAAACACTCATTTCAGTTGAAAATACAATATTTAGAAAAATACATGTTAACAAAATTGCACCGGCCGGGAATCGAACCCGGGCCTCCCGCGTGGGAGGCGAGAATTCTACCACTAAACCACCGGTGCTTCGCACGATTTCCTAAACACTCATTTCAGTTGAAAATACAATATTTAGAAAAATACATGTTAACAAAATTGCACCGGCCGGGAATCGAACCCGGGCCTCCCGCGTGGCAGAAGAGAATTCTACCACTGAACCACCGGTGCTTCGCACGATTTCCTAAACACTCATTTCAGTTGAAAATACAATATTTAGAAAAATACATGTTAACAAAATTGCACCGGCCGGGAATCGAACCCGGGTCTCCGCGTGGCAGGAGAAAATTCTACCACTGAATCACCGGTGCTTCGCACGATTTCCTAAACACTCATTTCAGTTGAAAATACAATATTTAGAAAAATACATGTTAACAAAATTGCACCGGCCGGGAATCGAACCCGGGCCTCCCGCGTGGCAGGAGAGAATTCTACCACTGAACCACCGGTGCTTCGCACGATTTCCTAAACACTCATTTCAGTTGAAAATACAATATTTAGAAAAATACATGTTAACAAAATTGCACCGGCCGGGAATCGAACCCGGGCCTCCCGCGTGGCAGGAGAGAATTCTACCACTGAACCACCGGTGCTTCGCACGATTTCCTAAACACTCATTTCAGTTGAAAATACAATATTTAGAAAAATACATGTTAACAAAATTGCACCGGCCGGGAATCGAACCCGGGCCTCCCGCGTGGCAGGCGAGAATTCTACCACTGAACCACCGATGCTTCGCACGATTTCCTAAACACTCATTTCAGTTGAAAATACAATATTTAGAAAAATACATGTTAACAAAATTGCACCGGCCGGGAATCGAACCCGGGCCTCCCGCGTGGCAGGCGAGAATTCTACCACTGAACCACCGGTGCTTCGCACGATTTTCTAAACACTCATTTCAGTTGAAAATACAATATTTAGAAAAATACATGTTAACAAAATTGCACCGGCCGGGAATCGAACCCGGGCCTCCCGCGTGGCAGGCGAGAATTCTACCACTGAACCACCGGTGCTTCGCACGATTTTCTAAACACTCATTTCAGTTGAAAATACAATATTTAGAAAAATACATGTTAACAAAATTGCACCGGCCGGGAATCGAACCCGGGCCTCCCGCGTGGCAGGCGAGAATTCTACCACTGAACCACCGATGCTTTGCACGATTTCCTAAACACTCATTTCAGTTGAAAATACAATATTTAGAAAAATACATGTTAACAAAATTGCACCGGCCGGGAATCGAACCCGGGCCTCCCGCGTGGGAGGCGAGAATTCTACCACTAAACCACCGATGCTTCGCACGATTTCCTAAACACTAATTTCAGTTGAAAATACAATATTTAGAAAAATACATGTTAACAAAATTGCACCGGCCGGGAATCGAACCCGGGCCTCCCGCGTGGCAGGCGAGAATTCTACCACTGAACCACCGGTGCTTCGCACGATTTCCTAAACACTCATTTCAGTTGAAAATACAATATTTAGAAAAATACATGTTAACAAAATTGCACCGGCCGGGAATCGAACCCGGGCCTCCCGCGTGGCAGGCGAGAATTCTACCACTGAACCACCGGTGCTTCGCACGATTTCCTAAACACTCATTTCAGTTGAAAATACAATATTTAGAAAAATACATGTTAACAAAATTGCACCGGCCGGGAATCGAACCCGGGCCTCCCGCGTGGCAGGCGAGAATTCTACCACTGAACCACCGGTGCTTCGCACGATTTCCTAATCACTCATTTCAGTAGAAAATATAATATTTAGAAAAATACATGTTAACAAAATTGCACCGGCCGGGAATCGAACCCGGGCCTCCCGCGTGGCAGGCGAGAATTCTACCACTGAACCACCGGTGCTTCGCACGATTTTCTAAACACTCATTTCAGTTGAAAATACAATATTTAGAAAAATACATGTTAACAAAATTGCACCGGCCCGAAATCGAACCCGGGCCTCCCGCGTGGGAGGCGAGAATTCTACCACTAAACCACCGGTGCTTCGCACGATTTCCTAAACACTCATTTCAGTTGAAAATACAATATTTAGAAAAATACATTTTAACAAAATTGCACCGGCCGGGAATCGAATCCGGGCCTCCCGCGTGGCAGGCGAGAATTCTACCACTGAACCACCGGTGCTTCGCACGATTTCCTAAACACTCATTTCAGTTGAAAATACAATATTTAGAAAAATACATGTTAACAAAATTGCACCGGCCGGGAATCGAACCCGGGCCTCCGCGTGGCAGGAGAGAATTCTACCACTGAACCACCGGTGCTTCGCACGATTTCCTAAACACTCATTTCAGTTGAAAATACAATATTTAGAAAAATACATGTTAACAAAATTGCACCGGCCGGGAATCGAACCAGGGCCTCCCGCGTGGCAGGCGAGAATTCTACCACTGAACCACCGGTGCTTCGCACGATTTCCTAAACACTCATTTCAGTTGAAAATACAATATTTAGAAAAATACATGTTAACAAAATTGCACCGGCCGGGAATCTAACCCGGGCCTCCCGCGTGGCAGGCGAGAATTCTACCACTGAACCACCGGTGCTTCGCACGATTTCCTAAACACTCATTTCAGTAGAAAATATAATATTTAGAAAAATACATGTTAACAAAATTGCACCGGCCGGGAATCGAACCCGGGCCTCCCGCGTGGCAGGCGAGAATTCTACCACTGAACCACCGGTGCTTCGCACGATTTTCTAAACACTCATTTCAGTTGAAAATACAATATTTAGAAAAATACATGTTAACAAAATTGCACCGGCCCGAAATCGAACCCGGGCCTCCCGCGTGGGAGGCGAGAATTCTACCACTAAACCACCGGTGCTTCGCACGATTTCCTAAACACTCATTTCAGTTGAAAATACAATATTTAGAAAAATACATGTTAACAAAATTGCACCGGCCGGGAATCGAATCCGGGCCTCCCGCGTGGCAGGCGAGAATTCTACCACTGAACCACCGGTGCTTCGCACGATTTCCTAAACACTCATTTCAGTTGAAAATACAATATTTAGAAAAATACATGTTAACAAAATTGCACCGGCCGGGAATCGAACCCGGGCCTCCGCGTGGCAGGAGAGAATTCTACCACTGAACCACCGGTGCTTCGCACGATTTCCTAAACACTCATTTCAGTTGAAAATACAATATTTAGAAAAATACATGTTAACAAAATTGCACCGGCCGGGAATCGAACCCGGGCCTCCCGCGTGGCAGGCGAGAATTCTACCACTGAACCACCGGTGCTTCGCACGATTTTCTAAACACTCATTTCAGTTGAAAATACAATATTTAGAAAAATACATGTTAACAAAATTGCACCGGCCGGGAATCGAACCCGGGCCTCCCGCGTGGCAGGCGAGAATTCTACCACTGAACCACCGATGCTTTGCACGATTTCCTAAACACTCATTTCAGTTGAAAATACAATATTTAGAAAAATACATGTTAACAAAATTGCACCGGCCGGGAATCGAACCCGGGCCTCCCGCGTGGGAGGCGAGAATTCTACCACTAAACCACCGATGCTTCGCACGATTTCCTAAACACTAATTTCAGTTGAAAATACAATATTTAGAAAAATACATGTTAACAAAATTGCACCGGCCGGGAATCGAACCCGGGCCTCCCGCGTGGCAGGCGAGAATTCTACCACTGAACCACCGGTGCTTCGCACGGTTTCCTAAACACTCATTTTAGTTGAAAATACAATATTTAGAAAAATACATGTTAACAAAATTGCACCGGCCGGGAATCGAACCCGGGCCTCCCGCGTGGCAGGCGAGAATTCTACCACTGAACCACCGGTGCTTCGCACGATTTCCTAAACACTCATTTCAGTTGAAAATACAATATTTAGAAAAATACATGTTAACAAAATTGCACCGGCCGGGAATCGAACCCGGGCCTCCCGCGTGGCAGGCGAGAATTCTACCACTGAACCACCGGTGCTTCGCACGATTTCCTAAACACTCATTTCAGTAGAAAATATAATATTTAGAAAAATACATGTTAACAAAATTGCACCGGCCGGGAATCGAACCCGGGCCTCCCGCGTGGCAGGCGAGAATTCTACCACTGAACCACCGGTGCTTCGCACGATTTTCTAAACACTCATTTCAGTTGAAAATACAATATTTAGAAAAATACATGTTAACAAAATTGCACCGGCCCGGAATCGAACCCAGGCCTCCCGCGTGGGAGGCGAGAATTTTACCACTAAACCACCGGTGCTTCGCACGATTTCCTAAACACTCATTTCAGTTGAAAATACAATATTTAGAAAAATACATGTTAACAAAATTGCACCGGCCGGGAATCGAACCTGGGCCTCCGCGTGGCAGGAGAGAATTCTACCACTGAACCACCGGTGCTTCGCACGATTTCCTAAACACTCATTTCAGTTGAAAATACAATATTTAGAAAAATACATGTTAACAAAATTGCACCGGCCGGGAATCGAACCCGGGCCTCCCGCGTGGCAGGAGAGAATTCTACCACTGAACCACCGGTGCTTCGCACGATTTCCTAAACACTCATTTCAGTTGAAAATACAATATTTAGAAAAATACATGTTAACAAAATTGCACCGGCCGGGAATCGAACCCGGGCCTCCCGCGTGGCAGGAGAGAATTCTACCACTGAACCACCGGTGCTTCGCACGATTTCCTAAACACTCATTTCAGTTGAAAATACAATATTTAGAAAAATACATGTTAACAAAATTGCACCGGCCGGGAATCGAACCCGGGCCTCCCGCGTGGCAGGCGAAAATTCCACCACTGAACCACCGGTGCTTCGCACGATTTCCTAAACACTCATTTCAGTTGAAAATACAAAATTTAGAAAAATACATGTTAACAAAATTGCACCGGCCGGGAATCGAACCCGGGCCTCCCGCGTGGCAGGCGAGAATTCTACCACTGAACCACCGGTGCTTCGCACGATTTTCTAAACACTCATTTCAGTTGAAAATACAATATTTAGAAAAATACATGTTAACAAAATTGCACCGGCCCGGAATCGAACCCAGGCCTCCCGCGTGGGAGGCGAGAATTTTACCACTAAACCACCGGTGCTTCGCACGATTTCCTAAACACTCATTTCAGTTGAAAATACAATATTTAGAAAAATACATGTTAACAAAATTGCACCGGCCGGGAATCGAACCTGGGCCTCCGCGTGGCAGGAGAGAATTCTACCACTGAACCACCGGTGCTTCGCACGATTTCCTAAACACTCATTTCAGTTGAAAATACAATATTTAGAAAAATACATGTTAACAAAATTGCACCGGCCGGGAATCGAACCCGGGCCTCCCGCGTGGCAGGAGAGAATTCTACCACTGAACCACCGGTGCTTCGCACGATTTCCTAAACACTCATTTCAGTTGAAAATACAATATTTAGAAAAATACATGTTAACAAAATTGCACCGGCCGGGAATCGAACCCGGGCCTCCCGCGTGGCAGGAGAGAATTCTACCACTGAACCACCGGTGCTTCGCACGATTTCCTAAACACTCATTTCAGTTGAAAATACAATATTTAGAAAAATACATGTTAACAAAATTGCACCGGCCGGGAATCGAACCCGGGCCTCCCGCGTGGCAGGCGAGAATTCTACCACTGAACCACCGGTGCTTCGCACGATTTCCTAAACACTCATTTCAGTTGAAAATACAAAATTTAGAAAAATACATGTTAACAAAATTGCACCGGCCGGGAATCGAACCCGGGCCTCCCGCGTGGCAGGCGAGAATTCTACCACTGAACCACCGGTGCTTCGCACGATTTCCTAAACACTCATTTCAGTTGAAAATACAATATTTAGAAAAATACATGTTAACAAGATTGCACCGGCCGGGAATCGAACACGGGCCTCCCGCGTGGCAGGCGAGAATTCTACCACTGAACCACCGGTGCTTCGCACGATTTTCTAAACACTCATTTCAATTGAAAATACAATATTTAGAAAAATACATGTTAACAAAATTGCACCGGCCGGGAATCGAACCCGGGCCTCCCGCGTGGCAGGCGAGAATTCTACCACTGAACCACCGATGATTTGCACGATTTCCTAAACACTCATTTCAGTTGAAAATACAATATTTAGAAAAATACATGTTAACAAAATTGCACCGGCCGGGAATCGAACCCGGGCCTCCGCGTGGCAGGAGAGAATTCTACCACTGAACCACCGGTGCTTCGCACGATTTCCTAAACACTCATTTCAGTTGAAAATACAATATTTAGAAAAATACATGTTAACAAAATTGCACCGGCCGGGAATCGAACCCGGGCCTCTCGCGTGGCAGGAGAGAATTCTACCACTGAACCACCGGTGCTTCGCACGATTTCCTAAACACTCATTTCAGTTGAAAATACAATATTTAGAAAAATACATGTTAACAAAATTGCACCGGCCGGGAATCGAACCCGGGCCTCCCGCGTGGCAGGAGAGAATTCTACCACTGAACCACCGGTGCTTCGCACGATTTCCTAAACACTCATTTCAGTTGAAAATACAATATTTAGAAAAATACATGTTAACAAAATTGCACCGGCCGGGAATCGAACCCGGGCCTCCCGCGTGGCAGGCGAGAATTCTACCACTGAACCACCGGTGCTTCGCACGATTTCCTAAACACTCATTTCAGTTGAAAATACAAAATTTAGAAAAATACATGTTAACAAAATTGCACCGGCCGGGAATCGAACCCGGGCCTCCCGCGTGGCAGGCGAGAATTCTACCACTGAACCACCGGTGCTTCGCACGATTTCCTAAACACTCATTTCAGTTGAAAATACAATATTTAGAAAAATACATGTTAACAAAATTGCACCGGCCGGGAATCGAACCCGGGCCTCCCGCGTGTCAGGCGAGAATTCTACCACTGAACCACCGATGCTTCGCACGATTTCCTAAACACTCATTTCACTTGAAAATACAATATTTAGAAAAATACATGTTAACAAAATTGCACCGGCCGGGAATCGAACCCGGGCCTCCCGCGTGGCAGGCGAGAATTCTACCACTGAACCACCGGTGCTTCGCACGATTTTCTAAACACTCATTTCAGTTGAAAATACAATATTTAGAAAAATACATGTTAACAAAATTGCACCGGCCGGGAATCGAACCCGGGCCTCCCGCGTGGCAGGCGAGAATTCTACCACTGAACCACCGATGATTTGCACGATTTCCTAAACACTCATTTCAGTTGAAAATACAATATTTAGAAAAATACATGTTAACAAAATTGCACCGGCCGGGAATCGAACCCGGGCCTCCCGCGTGGGAGGCGAGAATTCTACCACTAAACCACCGATGCTTCGCACGATTTCCTAAACACTCATTTCAGTTGAAAATGCAATATTTAGAAAAATACATGTTAACAAAATTGCACCGGCCGGGAATCGAACCCGGGCCTCCCGCGTGGCAGGCGAGAATTCTACCACTGAACCACCGTTGCTTCGCACGATTTCCTAAACACTCATTTCAGTTGAAAATACAATATTTAGAAAAATACATGTTAACAAAATTGCACCGGCCGGGAATCGAACCCGGGCCTCCCGCGTGGCAGGCGAGAATTCTACCACTGAACCACCGGTGCTTCGCACGATTTCCTAAACACTCATTTCAGTTGAAAATACAATATTTAGAAAAATACATGTTAACAAAATTGCACCGGCCGGGAATCGAACCCGGGCCTCCCGCGTGGCAGGCGAGAATTCTACCACTGAACCACCGGTGATTCGCACGATTTCCTAAACACTCATTTCAGTAGAAAATATAATATTTAGAAAAATACATGTTAACAAAATTGCACCGGCCGGGAATCGAACCCGGGCCTCCCGCCTTGCAGGCGAGAATTCTACCACTGAACCACCGGTGCTTCGCACGATTTCCTAAACACTCATTTCAGTTGAAAATACAATATTTAGAAAAATACATGTTAACAAAATTGCACCGGCCGGGAATCGAACCCGGGCCTCCCGCGTGGCAGGCGAGAATTCTACCACTGAACCACCGATGCTTCGCACGATTTCCTAAACACTCATTTCAGTTGAAAATACAATATTTAGAAAAATACATGTTAACAAAATTGCACCGGCCGGGAATCGAACCCGGGCCTCCCGCGTGGCAGGCGAGAATTCTACCACTGAACCACCGGTGCTTCGCACGATTTCCTAAACACTCATTTCAGTTGAAAATACAATATTTAGAAAAATACATGTTAACAAAATTGCACCGGCCGGGAATCGAACCCGGGCCTCCCGCGTGGCAGGCGAGAATTCTACCACTGAACCACCGGTGCTTCGCACGATTTTCTAAACACTCATTTCAGTTGAAAATACAATATTTAGAAAAATACATGTTAACAAAATTGCACCGGCCGGGAATCGAACCCGGGCCTCCCGCGTGGCAGGCGAGAATTCTACCACTGAACCACCGATGCTTCGCACGATTTCCTAAACACTCATTTCAGTTGAAAATACAATATTTAGAAAAATACATGTTAACAAAATTGCACCGGCCGGGAATCGAACCCGGGCCTCCCGCGTGGGAGGCGAGAATTCTACCACTGAACCACCGATGCTTTGCACGATTTCCTAAACACTCATTTCAGTTGAAAATACAATATTTAGAAAAATACATGTTAACAAAATTGCACCGGCCGGGAATCGAACCCGGGCCTCCCGCGTGGCAGGCGAGAATTCTACCACTGAACCACCGATGCTTTGCACGATTTCCTAAACACTCATTTCAGTTGAAAATACAATATTTAGAAAAATACATGTTAACAAAATTGCACCGGCCGGGAATCGAACCCGGGCCTCCCGCGTGGGAGGCGAGAATTCTACCACTAAACCACCGATGCTTCGCACGATTTCCTAAACACTCATTTCAGTTGAAAATACAATATTTAGAAAAATACATGTTAACAAAATTGCACCGGCCGGGAATCGAACCCGGGCCTCCCGCGTGGCAGGCGAGAATTCTACCACTGAACCACCGGTGCTTCGCACGATTTCCTAAACACTCATTTCAGTTGAAAATACAATATTTAGAAAAATACATGTTAACAAAATTGCACCGGCCGGGAATCGAACCCGGGCCTCCCGCGTGGCAGGCGAGAATTCTACCACTGAACCACCGGTGCTTCGCACGATTTCCTAAACACTCATTTCAGTTGAAAATACAATATTTAGAAAAATACATGTTAACAAAATTGCACCGGCCGGGAATCGAACCCGGGCCTCCCGCGTGGCAGGCGAGAATTCTACCACTGAACTACCGGTGCTTCGCACGATTTCCTAAACACTCATTTCAGTTGAAAATACAATATTTAGAAAAATACATGTTAACAAAATTGCACCGGCCGGGAATCGAACCCAGGCCTCTCGCGTGGCAGGCGAGAATTCTACCACTGAACCACCGGTGCTTCGCACGATTTCCTAAACACTCATTTCAGTAGAAAATATAATATTTAGAAAAATACATGTTAACAAAATTGCACCGGCCGGGAATCGAACCCGGGCCTCCCGCGTGGCAGGCGAGAATTCTACCACTGAACCACCGGTGCTTCGCACGATTTCCTAAACACTCATTTCAGTTGAAAATACAATATTTAGAAAAATACATGTTAACAAAATTGCACCGGCCGGGAATCGAACCCGGGCCTCCAGCGTGGCATGCGAGAATTCTACCACTGAACCACCGGTGCTTCGCACGATTTCCTAAACACTCATTTCAGTTGAAAATACAATATTTAGAAAAATACATGTTAACAAAATTGCACCGGCCGGGAATCGAACCCGGGCCTCCCGCGTGGCAGGCGAAATTTCTTCCACTGAACCACCGGTGCTTCGCACGATTTCCTAAACACTCATTTCAGTTGAAAATACAATATTTAGAAAAATACATGTTAACAAAATTGCACCGGCCGGGAATCGAACCCGGGCCTCCCGCGTGACAGGCGAGAATTCTACCACTGAACCACCGGTGCTTAGCACGATTTCCTAAACACTCATTTCAGTTGAAAATACAATATTTAGAAAAATACATGTTAACAAAATTGCACCGGCCGGGAATCGAACCCGGGCCTCCCGCGTGGCAGGCGAGAATTCTACCACTGAACCACAGGTGCTTCGCACGATTTCCTAAACACTAATTTCAGTTGAAAATACAATATTTAGAAAAATACATGTTAACAAAATTGCACCGGCCGGGAATCGAACCCGGGCCTCCCGCGTGGCAGGCGAAAATTCTACCACTGAACCACCGGTGCTTCGCACGATTTCCTAAACACTCATTTCAGTTGAAAATACAATATTTAGAAAAATACATGTTAACAAAATTGGACCGGCCGGGAATCGAACCCGGGCCTCCCGCGTGGCAGGCGAGAATTCTACCACTGAACCACCGGTGCTTCGCACGATTTCCTAAACACTCATTTCAGTTGAAAATACAATATTTAGAAAAATACATGTTAACAAAATTGAACCGGCCGGGAATCGAACCCGGGCCTCCCGCGTGACAGGCGATAATTCTACCACTGAACCACCGGTGCTTCGCACGATTTCCTAAACACTCATTTCAGTTGAAAATACAATATTTAGAAAAATACATGTTAACAAAATTGCACCGGCCGGGAATCGAACCCGGGCCTCCCGCGTGGCAGGCGAGAATTCTACCACTGAACCACCGGTGCTTCGCACGATTTCCTAAACACTCATTTCAGTTGAAAATACAATATTTAGAAAAATACATGTTAACAAAATTGCACCGGCCGGGAATCGAACCCGGGAGTCCCGCGTGGCAGGCGAGAATTCTACCACTGAACCACGGGTGCTTCGCACGATTTCCTAAACACTCATTTCAGTTGAAAATACAATATTTAGAAAAATACATGTTAACAAAATTGCAGCGGCCGGGAATCGAAACCGGGCCTCCCGCGTGGCAGGCGAGAATTCTACCACTGAACCACCGGTGCTTCGCACGATTTCCTAAACACTCATTTCAGTTGAAAATACAATATTTAGAAAAATACATGTTAACAAAATTGCACCGGCTGGGAATCGAACCCGGGCCTCCCGCGTGGCAGGCGAGAATTCTACCACTGAACCACCGGTGCTTCGCACGATTTCCTAAACACTCATTTCAGTTGAAAATACAATATTTAGAAAAATACATGTTAACAAAATTGCACCGGCCGGGAATCGAACCCGGGCCTCCCGCGTGGCAGGCGAGAATTCTACCACTGAACCACCGGTGCTTCGCACGATTTCCTAAACACTCATTTCAGTTGAAAATACAATAATTAGAAAAATACATGTTAACAAAATTGCACCGGCCGGGAATCGAACCCGGGCCTCCCGCGTGACAGGCGAGAATTCTACCACTGAACCACCGGTGCTTAGCACGATTTCCTAAACACTCATTTCAGTTGAAAATACAATATTTAGAAAAATACATGTTAACAAAATTGCACCGGCCGGGAATCGAAACCGGGCCTCCCGCGTGGCAGGCGAGAATTCTACCACTGAACCACAGGTGCTTCGCACGATTTCCTAAACACTAATTTCAGTTGAAAATACAATATTTAGAAAAATACATGTTAACAAAATTGCACCGGCCGGGAATCGAACCCGGGCCTCCCGCGTGGCAGGCGAAAATTCTACCACTGAACCACCGGTGCTTCGCACGATTTCCTAAACACTCATTTCAGTTGAAAATACAATATTTAGAAAAATACATGTTAACAAAATTGAACCGGCCGGGAATCGAACCCGGGCCTCCCGCGTGACAGGCGATAATTCTACCACTGAACCACCGGTGCTTCGCACGATTTCCTAAACACTCATTTCAGTTGAAAATACAATATTTAGAAAAATACATGTTAACAAAATTGCACCGGCCGGGAATCGAACCCGGGACTCCCGCGTGGCAGGCGAGAATTCTACCACTGAACCACCGGTGCTTCGCACGATTTCCTAAACACTCATTTCAGTTGAAAATACAATATTTAGAAAAATACATGTTAACAAAATTGCACCGGCCGGGAATCGAACCCGGGCCTCCCGCGTGGCAGGCGAGAATTCTACCACTGAACCACGGGTGCTTCGCACGATTTCCTAAACACTCTTTTCAGTTGAAAATACAATATTTAGAAAAATACATGTTAACAAAATTGCAGCGGCCGGGAATCGAAACCGGGCCTCCCGCGTGGCAGGCGAGAATTCTACCACTGAACCACCGGTGCTTCGCACGATTTCCTAAACACTCATTTCAGTTGAAAATACAATATTTAGAAAAATACATGTTAACAAAATTGCACCGGCTGGGAATCGAACCCGGGCCTCCCGCGTGGCAGGCGAGAATTCTACCACTGAACCACCGGTGCTTCGCACGATTTCCTAAACACTCATTTCAGTTGAAAATACAATATTTAGAAAAATACATGTTAACAAAATTGCACCGGCCGGGAATCGAACCCGGGCCTCCCGCGTGGCAGGCGAGAATTCTACCACTGAACCACCGGTGCTTCGCACGATTTCCTAAACACTCATTTCAGTTGAAAATACAATATTTAGAAAAATACATGTTAACAAAATTGCACAGGCCGGGAATCGAACCCGGGCCTCCCGCGTGGCAGGCGAGAATTCTACCACTGAACCACCGGTGCTTCGCACGATTTCCTAAACACTAATTTCAGTTGAAAATACAATAATTAGAAAAATACATGTTAACAAAATTGCACCGGCCGGGAATCGAACCCGGGCCTCCCGCGTGGCAGGCGGGAATTCTACCACTGAACCACCGGTGCTTCGCACGATTTCCTAAACACTCATTTCAGTTGAAAATACAATATTTAGAAAAATACATGTTAACAAAATTGCACCGGCCGGGAATCGAACCCGGGCCTCCCGCGTGGCAGGCGAGAATTCTACCACTGAACCACCCGTGCTTCGCACGATTTCCTAAACACTCATTTCAGTTGAAAATACAATATTTAGAAAAATACATGTTAACAAAATTGCACCGGCCGGGAATCGAAACCGGGCCTCCCGCGTGGCAGGCGAGAATTCTACCACTGAACCACCGGTGCTTCGCACGATTTCCTAAACACTAATTTCAGTTGAAAATACAATATTTAGAAAAATACATGTTAACAAAATTGGACCGGCCGGGAATCGAACCCGGGCCTCCCGCGTGGCAGGCGAGAATTCTACCACTGAACCACCGGAGCTTCGCACGATTTCCTAAACACTCATTTCAGTTGAAAATACAATATTTAGAAAAATACATGTTAACAAAATTGCACCGGCCGGGAATCGAACCCGGGCCTCCCGCGTGGCAGGCGAGAATTCTACCACTGAACCACCGGTGCTTCGCACGATTTCCTAAACACTCATTTCAGTTGAAAATACAATATTTAGAAAAATACATGTTAACAAAATTGCACCGGCCGGGAATCGAACCCGGGCCTCCCGCGTGGCAGGCGAGAATTCTACCACTGAACCACCGGTGCTTCGCACGATTTCTTAAACACTCATTTCAGTTGAAAATACAATATTTAAAAAAATAAATGTTAACAAAATTGCACCGGCCGGGAATCGAACCCGGGCCTCCCGCGTGGCAGGCGAGAATTCTACCACTGAACCACCGGTGCTTCGCACGATTTCCTAAACACTCATTTCAGTTAAAAAATACAATATTTAGAAAAATACATGTTAACAAAATTGCACCGGCCGGGAATCGAACCCGGGCCTCCCGCGTGACAGGCGAGAATTCTACCACTGAACCACCGGTGCTTAGCACGATTTCCTAAACACTCATTTCAGTTGAAAATACAATATTTAGAAAAATACATGTTAACAAAATTGCACCGGCCGGGAATCGAAACCGGGCCTCCCGCGTGGCAGGCGAGAATTCTACCACTGAACCACAGGTGCTTCGCACGATTTCCTAAACACTAATTTCAGTTGAAAATACAATATTTAGAAAAATACATGTTAACAAAATTGCACCGGCCGGGAATCGAACCCGGGCCTCCCGCGTGGCAGGCGAAAATTCTACCACTGAACCACCGGTGCTTCGCACGATTTCCTAAACACTCATTTCAGTTGAAAATACAATATTTAGAAAAATACATGTTAACAAAATTGGACCGGCCGGGAATCGAACCCGGGCCTCCCGCGTGGCAGGCGAGAATTCTACCACTGAACCACCGGTGCTTCGCACGATTTCCTAAACACTCATTTCAGTTGAAAATACAATATTTAGAAAAATACATGTTAACAAAATTGAACCGGCCGGGAATCGAACCCGGGCCTCCCGCGTGACAGGCGATAATTCTACCACTGAACCACCGGTGCTTCGCACGATTTCCTAAACACTCATTTCAGTTGAAAATACAATATTTAGAAAAATACATGTTAACAAAATTGCACCGGCCGGGAATCGAACCCGGGCCTCCCGCGTGGCAGGCGAGAATTCTACCACTGAACCACCGGTGCTTCGCACGATTTCCTAAACACTCATTTCAGTTGAAAATACAATATTTAGAAAAATACATGTTAACAAAATTGCACCGGCCGGGAATCGAACCCGGGCCTCCCGCGTGGCAGGCGAGAATTCTACCACTGAACCACGGGTGCTTCGCACGATTTCCTAAACACTCATTTCAGTTGAAAATACAATATTTAGAAAAATACATGTTAACAAAATTGCAGCGGCCGGGAATCGAAACCGGGCCTCCCGCGTGGCAGGCGAGAATTCTACCACTGAACCACCGGTGCTTCGCACGATTTCCTAAACACTCATTTCAGTTGAAAATACAATATTTAGAAAAATACATGTTAACAAAATTGCACCGGCTGGGAATCGAACCCGGGCCTCCCGCGTGGCAGGCGAGAATTCTACCACTGAACCACCGGTGCTTCGCACGATTTCCTAAACACTCATTTCAGTTGAAAATACAATATTTAGAAAAATACATGTTAACAAAATTGCACCGGCCGGGAATCGAACCCGGGCCTCCCGCGTGGCAGGCGAGAATTCTACCACTGAACCACCGGTGCTTCGCACGATTTCCTAAACACTCATTTCAGTTGAAAATACAATATTTAGAAAAATACATGTTAACAAAATTGCACAGGCCGGGAATCGAACCCGGGCCTCCCGCGTGGCAGGCGAGAATTCTACCACTGAACCACCGGTGCTTCGCACGATTTCCTAAACACTAATTTCAGTTGAAAATACAATAATTAGAAAAATACATGTTAACAAAATTGCACCGGCCGGGAATCGAACCCGGGCCTCCCGCGTGGCAGGCGGGAATTCTACCACTGAACCACCGGTGCTTCGCACGATTTCCTAAACACTCATTTCAGTTGAAAATACAATATTTAGAAAAATACATGTTAACAAAATTGCACCGGCCGGGAATCGAACCCGGGCCTCCCGCGTGGCAGGCGAGAATTCTACCACTGAACCACCCGTGCTTCGCACGATTTCCTAAACACTCATTTCAGTTGAAAATACAATATTTAGAAAAATACATGTTAACAAAATTGCACCGGCCGGGAATCGAAACCGGGCCTCCCGCGTGGCAGGCGAGAATTCTACCACTGAACCACCGGTGCTTCGCACGATTTCCTAAACACTAATTTCAGTTGAAAATACAATATTTAGAAAAATACATGTTAACAAAATTGCACCGGCCGGGAATCGAACCCGGGCCTCCCGCGTGGCAGGCGAGAATTCTACCACTGAACCACCGGAGCTTCGCACGATTTCCTAAACACTCATTTCAGTTGAAAATACAATATTTAGAAAAATACATGTTAACAAAATTGCACCGGCCGGGAATCGAACCCGGGCCTCCCGCGTGGCAGGCGAGAATTCTACCACTGAACCACCGGTGCTTCGCACGATTTCCTAAACACTCATTTCAGTTGAAAATACAATATTTAGAAAAATACATGTTAACAAAATTGCACCGGCCGGGAATCGAACCCGGGCCTCCCGCGTGGCAGGCGAGAATTCTACCACTGAACCACCGGTGCTTCGCACGATTTCTTAAACACTCATTTCAGTTGAAAATACAATATTTAAAAAAATAAATGTTAACAAAATTGCACCGGCCGGGAATCGAACCCGGGCCTCCCGCGTGGCAGGCGAGAATTCTACCACTGAACCACCGGTGCTTCGCACGATTTCCTAAACACTCATTTCAGTTGAAAATACAATATTTAGAAAAATACATGTTAACAAAAGTGCACCGGCCGGGAATCGAACCCGGGCCTCCCGCGTGGCAGGCGAGAATTCTACCACTGAACCACCGGTGCTTCGCACGATTTCCTAAACACTCATTTCAGTTGAAAATACAATATTTAGAAAAATACATGTTAATAAAATTGCACCGGCCGGGAATCGAACCCAGGCCTCCCGCATGGCAGGCGAGAATTCTACCACTGAACCACGGGTGCTTCGCACGATTTCCTAAACACTCATTTCAGTTGAAAATACAATATTTAGAAAAATACATGTTAACAAAATTGCACCGGCCGGGAATCGAACCCGGGCCTCCCGCGTGGCAGGAGAGAATTCTACCACTGAACCACCGGTGCTTCGCACGATTTTCTAAACACTCATTTCAGTTGAAAATACAATATTTAGAAAAATACATGTTAACAAAATTGCACCGGCCGGGAATCGAACCCGGGACTCCCGCGTGGCAGGCGAGAATTCTACCACTGAACCACCGATGCTTCGCACGATTTCCTAAACACTCAATTCAGTTGAAAATACAATATTTAGAAAAATACATGTTAACAAAATTGCACCGGCCGGGAATCGAACCCGGGCCTCCCGCGTGGCAGGCGAGAATTCTACCACTGAACCACCGGTGCTTCGCACGATTTCCTAAACACTCATTTCAGTTGAAAATACAATATTTAGAAAAATACATGTTAACAAAATTGCACCGGCCGGGAATCGAACCCGGGCCTCCCGCGTGGCAGGCGAGAATTCTACCACTGAACCACCGGTGCTTCGCACGATTTCCTAAACACTCATTTCAGTTGAAAATACAATATTTAGAAAAATACATGTTAACAAAATTGCGCCGGCCGGGAATCGAACCCGGGCCTCCCGCGTGGCAGGCGAGAATTCTACCACTGAACCACCGGTGCTTCGCACGATTTCCTAAACACTCATTTCAGTTGAAAATATAATATTTAGAAAAATACATGTTAACAAAATTGCACCGGCCAGGAATCGAACCCGGGCCTCCCGCGTGGCAGGCGATAATTCTACCACTGAACCACCGGTGCTTTGCACGATTTCCTAAACACTCATTTCAGTTGAAAATACAATATTTAGAAAAATACATGTTAACAAAATTGCACCGGCCGGGAATCGAACCCGGGCCTCCCGCGTGGCAGGCGAGAATTCTACCACTGAACCACCGGTGCTTCGCACGATTTCCTAAACACTCATTTCAGTTGAAAATACAATATTTAGAAAAATACATGTTAACAAAATTGCACCGGCCGGGAATCGAACCCGGGCCTCCCGCGTGGCAGGCGAGAATTCTACCACTGAACCACCGGTGCTTCGCACGATTTCTTAAACACTCATTTCAGTTGAAAATACAATATTTAGAAAAATACATGTTAACAAAATTGCACCGGCCGGGAATCGAACCCGGGCCTCCCGCGTGGTAGGCGAGAATTCTACCACTGAACCACCGGTGCTTCGCACGATTTCCTAAACACTCATTTCAGTTGAAAATACATAATTTAGAAAAATACATGTTAACAAAATTGCACCGGCCGGGAATCGAACCCGGGCCTCCCGCGTGGCAGGCGAGAATTCTACCACTGAACCACCGGTGCTTCGCACGATTTCCTAAACACTCATTTCAGTTGAAAATACAATATTTAGAAAAATACATGTTAACAAAATTGCACCGGCCGGGAATCGAACCCGGGCCTCCCGCGTGGCAGGCAAGAATTCTACCACTGAACCACCGGTGCTTCGCACGATTTCCTAAACACTCATTTCAGTTGAAAATACAATATTTAGAAAAATACATGTTAACAAAATTGCACCGGCCGGGAATCGAACCCGGGCCTCCCGCGTGGCAGGCGAGAATTCTACCACTGAACCACCGGTGCTTCGCTCGATTTCCTAAACACTCATTTCAGTTGAAAATACAATATTTAGAAAAATACATGTTAACAAAAATTGCACCGGCCGGGAATCGAACCCGGGCCTCCGCGTGGCAGGCGAGAATTCTACCACTGAACCACCGGTGCTTCGCACGATTTCCTAAACACTCATTTCAGTTGAAAATACAATATTTAGAAAAATACATGTTAACAAAATTGCACCGGCCGGGAATCGAACCCGGGCCTCCCGCGTGGCAGGCGAGAATTCTACCACTGAACCACCGGTGCTTCGCACGATTTCCTAAACACTCATTTCAGTTGAAAATACAATATTTAAAAAAATACATGTTAACAAAATTGCACCGGCCGGGAATCGAACCCGGGCCTCCCGCGTGGCAGGCGATAATTCTACCACTGAACCACTGGTGCTTCGCACGATTTCCTAAACACTCATTTCAGTTGAAAATACAATATTTAGAAAAATACATGTTAACAAAATTGCACCGGCCGGGAATCGAACCCGGGCCTCCCGCGTGGCAGGCGAAAATTCTACCACTGAACCACCGGTGCTTCGCACGATTTCCTAAACACTCATTTCAGTTGAAAATACAATATTTAGAAAAATACATGTTAACAAAATTGCACCGGCCGGGAATCGAACCCGGGCCTCCCGCGTGGCAGGCGAGAATTCTACCACTGAACCACCGGTGCTTCGCACGATTTCCTAAACACTCATTTCAGTTGAAAATACAATATTTAGAAAAATACATGTTAACAAAATTGCACCGGCCGGGAATCGAACCCGGGCCTCCCGCGTGGCAGGCGAGAATTCTACCACTGAACCACCGGTGCTTCGCACGATTTCCTAAACACTCATTTCAGTTGAAAATACAATATTTAGAAAAATACATGTTAATAAAATTGCACCGGCCGGGAATCGAACCCGGGCCTCCCGCGTGGCAGGCGAGAATTCTACCACTGAACCACCGGTGCTTCGCACGATTTCCTAAACACTCATTTCAGTTGAAAATACAATATTTAAAAAAATACATGTTAACAAAATTGCACCGGCCGGGAATCGAACCCGGGCCTCCCGCGTGGCAGGCGATAATTCTACCACTGAACCACTGGTGCTTCGCACGATTTCCTAAACACTCATTTCAGTTGAAAATACAATATTTAGAAAAATACATGTTAACAAAATTGCACCGGCCGGGAATCGAACCCGGGCCTCCCGCGTGGCAGGCGAAAATTCTACCACTGAACCACCGGTGCTTCGCACGATTTCCTAAACACTCATTTCAGTTGAAAATACAATATTTAGAAAAATACATGTTAACAAAATTGCACCGGCCGGGAATCGAACCCGGGCCTCCCGCGTGGCAGGCGAGAATTCTACCACTGAACCACCGGTGCTTCGCACGATTTCCTAAACACTCATTTCAGTTGAAAATACAATATTTAGAAAAATACATGTTAACAAAATTGCACCGGCCGGGAATCGAACCCGGGCCTCCCGCGTGGCAGGCGAGAATTCTACCACTGAACCACCGGTGCTTCGCACGATTTCCTAAACACTCATTTCAGTTGAAAATACAATATTTAGAAAAATACATGTTAATAAAATTGCACCGGCCGGGAATCGAACCCGGGCCTCCCGCGTGGCAGGCGATAATTCTACCACTGAACCACCGGTGCTTTGCACGATTTCCTAAACACTCATTTCAGTTGAAAATACAATATTTAGAAAAATACATGTTAACAAAATTGCACCGGCCGGGAATCGAACCCGGGCCTCCCGCGTGGCAGGCGAGAATTCTACCACTGAACCACCGGTGCTTCGCACGATTTCCTAAACACTCATTTCAGTTGAAAATACAATATTTAGAAAAATACATGTTAACAAAATTGCACCGGCCGGGAATCGAACCCGGGCCTCCCGCGTGGCAGGCAAGAATTCTACCACTGAACCACCGGTGCTTCGCACGATTTCCTAAACACTCATTTCAGTTGAAAATACAATATTTAGAAAAATACATGTTAACAAAATTGCACCGGCCGGGAATCGAACCCGGGCCTCCCGCGTGGCAGGCGAGAATTCTACCACTGAACCACCGGTGCTTCGCACGATTTCCTAAACACTCATTTCAGTTGAAAATACAATATTTAGAAAAATACATGTTAACAAAATTGCACCGGCCGGGAATCGAACCCGGGCCTCCGCGTGGCAGGCGAGAATTCTACCACTGAACCACCGGTGCTTCGCACGATTTCCTAAACACTCATTTCAGTTGAAAATACAATATTTAGAAAAATACATGTTAACAAAATTGCACCGGCCGGGAATCGAACCCGGGCCTCCCGCGTGGCAGGCGAGAATTCTACCACTGAACCACCGGTGCTTCGCACGATTTCCTAAACACTCATTTCAGTTGAAAATACAATATTTAAAAAAATACATGTTAACAAAATTGCACCGGCCGGGAATCGAACCCGGGCCTCCCGCGTGGCAGGCGAGAATTCTACCACTGAACCACTGGTGCTTCGCACGATTTCCTAAACACTCATTTCAGTTGAAAATACAATATTTAGAAAAATACATGTTAACAAAATTGCACCGGCCAGGAATCGAACCCGGGCCTCCCGCGTGGCAGGCGAGAATTCTACCACTGAACCACCGGTGCTTCGCACGATTTCCTAAAGACTCATTTCAGTTAAAAATACAATATTTAGAAAAATACATGTTAACAAAATTGCACCGGCCGGGAATCGAACCCGGGCCTCCCGCGTGGCAGGCGAGAATTCTACCACTGAACCACCGGTGCTTCGCACGATTTCCTAAACACTCATTTCAGTTGAAAATACAATATTTAGAAAAATACATGTTAACAAAATTGCATCGGCCGGGAATCGAACCCGGGCCTCCCGCGTGGCAGGCGAGAATTCTACCACTGAACCACCGGTGCTTCGCACGATTTCCTAAACACTCATTTCAGTTAAAAATACAATATTTAGAAAAATACATGTTAACAAAATTGCACCGGCCGGGAATCGAACCCGGGCCTCCCGCGTGGCAGGCGAGAATTCTACCACTGAACCACCGGTGCTTCGCACGATTTCCTAAACACTCATTTCAGTTGAAAATACAATATTTAGAAAAATACATGTTAACAAAATTGCATCGGCCGGGAATCGAACCCAGGGCCTCCCGCGTGGCAGGCGAGAATTCTACCACTGAACCACCGGTGCTTCGCACGATTTCCTAAACACTCATTTCAGTTAAAAATACAATATTTAGAAAAATACATGTTAACAAAATTGCACCGGCCGGGAATCGAACCCGGGCCTCCCGCGTGGCAGGCGAGAATTCTACCACTGAACCACCGGTGCTTCGCACGATTTCCTAAACACTCATTTCAGTTAAAAATACAATATTTAGAAAAATACATGTTAACAAAATTGCACCGGCCGGGAATCGAACCCGGGCCTCCCGCGTGGCAGGCGAGAATTCTACCACTGAACCACCGGTGCTTCGCACGATTTCCTAAACACTCATTTCAGTTGAAAATACAATATTTAGAAAAATACATGTTAACAAAATTGCATCGGCCGGGAATCGAACCCGGGCCTCCCGCGTGGCAGGCGAGAATTCTACCACTGAACCACCGGTGCTTCGCACGATTTCCTAAACACTCATTTCAGTTAAAAATACAATATTTAGAAAAATACATGTTAACAAAATTGCACCGGCCGGGAATCGAACCCGGGCCTCCCGCGTGGCAGGCGAGAATTCTACCACTGAACCACCGGTGCTTCGCACGATTTCCTAAACACTCATTTCAGTTGAAAATACAATATTTAGAAAAATACATGTTAACAAAATTGCACCGGCCGGGAATCGAACCCGGGCCTCCCGCGTGGCAGGCGAGAATTCTACCACTGAACCACCGGTGCTTCGCACGATTTCCTAAACACTCATTTCAGTTAAAAATACAATATTTAGAAAAATACATGTTAACAAAATTGCACCGGCCGGGAATCGAACCGGGCCTCCCGCGTGGCAGGCGAGAATTCTACCACTGAACCACCGGTGCTTCGCACGATTTCCTAAACACTCATTTCAGTTGAAAATACAATATTTAGAAAAATACATGTTAACAAAATTGCATCGGCCGGGAATCGAACCCGGGCCTCCCGCGTGGCAGGCGAGAATTCTACCACTGAACCACCGGTGCTTCGCACGATTTCCTAAACACTCATTTCAGTTAAAAATACAATATTTAGAAAAATACATGTTAACAAAATTGCACCGGCCGGGAATCAAACCCGGGCCTCCCGCGTGGCAGGCGAGAATTCTACCACTGAACCACCGGTGCTTCGCACGATTTCCTAAACACTCATTTCAGTTAAAAATACAATATTTAGAAAAATACATGTTAACAAAATTGCACCGGCCGGGAATCGAACCCGGGCCTCCCGCGTGGCAGGCGAGAATTCTACCACTGAACCACCGGTGCTTCGCACGATTTCCTAAACACTCATTTCAGTTGAAAATACAATATTTAGAAAAATACATGTTAACAAAATTGCATCGGCCGGGAATCGAACCCGGGCCTCCCGCGTGGCAGGCGAGAATTCTACCACTGAACCACCGGTGCTTCGCACGATTTCCTAAACACTCATTTCAGTTAAAAATACAATATTTAGAAAAATACATGTTAACAAAATTGCACCGGCCGGGAATCGAACCCGGGCCTCCCGCGTGGCAGGCGAGAATTCTACCACTGAACCACCGGTGCTTCGCACGATTTCCTAAACACTCATTTCAGTTGAAAATACAATATTTAGAAAAATACATGTTAACAAAATTGCATCGGCCGGGAATCGAACCCGGGCCTCCCGCGTGGCAGGCGAGAATTCTACCACTGAACCACCGGTGCTTCGCACGATTTCCTAAACACTCATTTCAGTTAAAAATATAATATTTAGAAAAATACATGTTAACAAAATTGCACCGGCCGGGAATCGAACCCGGGCCTCCCGCGTGGCAGGCGAGAATTCTACCACTGAACCACCGGTGCTTCGCACGATTTCCTAAACACTCATTTCAGTTAAAAATACAATATTTAGAAAAATACATGTTAACAAAATTGCACCGGCCGGGAATCGAACCCGGGCCTCCCGCGTGGCAGGCGAGAATTCTACCACTGAACCACCGGTGCTTCGCACGATTTCCTAAACACTCATTTCAGTTGAAAATACAATATTTAGAAAAATACATGTTAACAAAATTGCATCGGCCGGGAATCGAACCCGGGCCTCCCGCGTGGCAGGCGAGAATTCTACCACTGAACCACCGGTGCTTCGCACGATTTCCTAAACACTCATTTCAGTTAAAAATACAATATTTAGAAAAATACATGTTAACAAAATTGCACCGGCCGGGAATCGAACCCGGGCCTCCCGCGTGGCAGGCGAGAATTCTACCACTGAACCACCGGTGCTTCGCACGATTTCCTAAACACTCATTTCAGTTGAAAATACAATATTTAGAAAAATACATGTTAACAAAATTGCACCGGCCGGGAATCGAACCCGGGCCTCCCGCGTGGCAGGCGAGAATTCTACCACTGAACCACCGGTGCTTCGCACGATTTCCTAAACACTCATTTCAGTTAAAAATACAATATTTAGAAAAATACATGTTAACAAAATTGCACCGGCCGGGAATCGAACCGGGCCTCCCGCGTGGCAGGCGAGAATTCTACCACTGAACCACCGGTGCTTCGCACGATTTCCTAAACACTCATTTCAGTTGAAAATACAATATTTAGAAAAATACATGTTAACAAAATTGCATCGGCCGGGAATCGAACCCGGGCCTCCCGCGTGGCAGGCGAGAATTCTACCACTGAACCACCGGTGCTTCGCACGATTTCCTAAACACTCATTTCAGTTAAAAATACAATATTTAGAAAAATACATGTTAACAAAATTGCACCGGCCGGGAATCAAACCCGGGCCTCCCGCGTGGCAGGCGAGAATTCTACCACTGAACCACCGGTGCTTCGCACGATTTCCTAAACACTCATTTCAGTTAAAAATACAATATTTAGAAAAATACATGTTAACAAAATTGCACCGGCCGGGAATCGAACCCGGGCCTCCCGCGTGGCAGGCGAGAATTCTACCACTGAACCACCGGTGCTTCGCACGATTTCCTAAACACTCATTTCAGTTGAAAATACAATATTTAGAAAAATACATGTTAACAAAATTGCATCGGCCGGGAATCGAACCCGGGCCTCCCGCGTGGCAGGCGAGAATTCTACCACTGAACCACCGGTGCTTCGCACGATTTCCTAAACACTCATTTCAGTTAAAAATACAATATTTAGAAAAATACATGTTAACAAAATTGCACCGGCCGGGAATCGAACCCGGGCCTCCCGCGTGGCAGGCGAGAATTCTACCACTGAACCACCGGTGCTTCGCACGATTTCCTAAACACTCATTTCAGTTGAAAATACAATATTTAGAAAAATACATGTTAACAAAATTGCACCGGCCGGGAATCGAACCCGGGCCTCCCGCGTGGCAGGCGAGAATTCTACCACTGAACCACCGGTGCTTCGCACGATTTCCTAAACACTCATTTCAGTTAAAAATACAATATTTAGAAAAATACATGTTAACAAAATTGCACCGGCCGGGAATCGAACCGGGCCTCCCGCGTGGCAGGCGAGAATTCTACCACTGAACCACCGGTGCTTCGCACGATTTCCTAAACACTCATTTCAGTTGAAAATACAATATTTAGAAAAATACATGTTAACAAAATTGCATCGGCCGGGAATCGAACCCGGGCCTCCCGCGTGGCAGGCGAGAATTCTACCACTGAACCACCGGTGCTTCGCACGATTTCCTAAACACTCATTTCAGTTAAAAATACAATATTTAGAAAAATACATGTTAACAAAATTGCACCGGCCGGGAATCAAACCCGGGCCTCCCGCGTGGCAGGCGAGAATTCTACCACTGAACCACCGGTGCTTCGCACGATTTCCTAAACACTCATTTCAGTTGAAAATACAATATTTAGAAAAATACATGTTAACAAAATTGCACCGGCCGGGAATCGAACCCGGGCCTCCCGCGTGGCAGGCGAGAATTCTACCACTGAACCACCGGTGCTTCGCACGATTTCCTAAACACTCATTTCAGTTAAAAATATAATATTTAGAAAAATACATGTTAACAAAATTGCACCGGCCGGGAATCGAACCCGGGCCTCCCGCGTGGCAGGCGAGAATTCTACCACTGAACCACCGGTGCTTCGCACGATTTCCTGAACACTCATTTCAGTTAAAAAATACAATATTTAGAAAAATACATGTTAACAAAATTGCATCGGCCGGGAATCGAACCCGGGCCTCCCGCGTGGCAGGCGAGAATTCTACCACTGAACCACCGGTGCTTCGCACGATTTCCTAAACACTCATTTCAGTTGAAAATACATTATTTAGAAAAATACATGTTAACAAAATTGCACCGGCCGGGAATCGAACTCGGGCTTCCCGCGTGGCAGGCGAGAATTCTACCACTGAACCACCGGTGCTTCGCACGATTTCCTAAACACTCATTTCAGTTGAAAATACAATATTTAGAAAAATACATGTTAACAAAATTGCACCGGCCGGGTATCGAACCCGGGCCTCCCGCGTGGCAGGCGAGAATTCTACCACTGAACCACCGGTGCTTCGCACGATTTCCTAAACACTCATTTCAGTTAAAAATACAATATTTAGAAAAATACATGTTAACAAAATTGCACCGGCCGGGAATCGAACCCGGGCCTCCCGCGTGGCAGGCGAGAATTCTACCACTGAATCACCGGTGCTTCGCACGATTTCCTAAACACTCATTTCAGTTGAAAATACAATATTTAGAAAAATACATGTTAACAAAATTGCATCGGCCGGGAATCGAACCCGGGCCTCCCGCGTGGCAGGCGAGAATTCTACCACTGAACCACCGGTGCTTCGCACGATTTTCTAAACACTCATTTCAGTTGAAAATACAATATTTAGAAAAATACATGTTAACAAAATTTCATCGGCCGGGAATCGAACCCGGGCCTCTCGCGTGGCAGGCGAGAATTCTACCACTGAACCACCGATGCTTCGCACGATTTCCTAAACACTCATTTCAGTTAAAAATATAATATTTAGAAAAATACATGTTAACAAAATTGCACCGTCCGGGAATCGAACCCGGGCCTCCCGCGTGGCAGGCGAGAATTCTACCACTGAACCACCGGTGCTTCGCACGATTTCCTAAACACTCATTTCAGTTGAAAATACAATATTTAGAAAAATACATGTTAACAAAATTGCACCGGCCGGGAATCGAACCCGGGCCTCCTGCGTGGCAGGCGAGAATTCTACCACTGAACCACCGGTGCTTCGCACGATTTCCTAAACACTCATTTCAGTTAAAAATACAATATTTAGAAAAATACATGTTAACAAAATTGAACCGGCCGGGAATCGAACCCGGGCCTCCCGCGTGACAGGCGAGAATTCTACCACTGAACCACCGGTGCTTCGCACGATTTCCTAAACACTCATTTCAGTTGAAAATACAATATTTAGAAAAATACATGTTAACAAAATTGCACCGGCCGGGAATCGAACCCGGGCCTCCCGCGTGGCAGGCGAGAATTCTACCACTGAACCACCGGTGCTTCGGACGATTTCCTAAACACTCATTTCAGTTGAAAATACAATATTTAGAAAAATACATGTTAACAAAATTGCACCGGCCGTGAATCGAACCCGGGCCTCCCGCGTGGCAGGCGAGAATTCTACCACTGAACCACCGGTGCTTCGCACGATTTCCTAAACACTCATTTCAGTTGAAAATACAATATTTAGAAAAATACATGTTAACAAAATTGAACCGGCCGGGAATCGAACCCGGGCCTCCCGCGTGACAGTCGAGAATTCTACCACTGAACCACCGGTGCTTCGCACGATTTCCTAAACACTCATTTCAGTTGAAAATACAATATTTAGAAAAATACATGTTAACAAAATTGCACCGGCCGGGAATCGAAACCGGGCCTCCCGCGTGGCAGGCGAGAATTCTACCACTGAACCACCGGTGCTTCGCACGTTTTCCTAAACACTCATTTCAGTTAAAAATACAATATTTAGAAAAATACATGTTAACAAAATTGCACCGGCCGGGAATCGAACCCGGGCCTCCCGCGTGGCAGGAGAGAATTCTACCACTGAACCACCGCTGCTTCGCACGATTTCCTAAACACTCATTTCAGTTGAAAATACAATATTTAGAAAAATACATGTTAACAAAATTGCACCGGCCGGGAATCGAACCCGGGCCTCCCGCGTGGCAGGCGAGAATTCTACCACTGAACCACCGATGCTTCGCACGATTTCCTAAACACTCATTTCAGTTGAAAATAAAATATTTAGAAAAATACATGTTAAAAAAATTACACCGGCCGGGAATCGAACCCGGGCCTCCCGCGTGGCAGGCGAGAATTCTACCACTGAACCACCGATGCTTTGCACGATTTCCTAAACACTTATTTCAGTTGAAAATACAATATTTAGAAAAATACATGTTAACAAAATTGCACCGGCCGGGAATCGAACCAAGGGCCTCCCGCGTGGGAGGCGAGAATTCTACCACTAAACCACCGATGCTTCGCACGATTTCCTAAACACTAATTTCAGTTGAAAATACAATATTTAGAAAAATACATGTTAACAAAATTGAACCGGCCGGGAATCGAACCCGGGCCTCCCGCGTGACAGGCGAGAATTCTACCACTGAACCACCGGTGCTTCGCACGATTTCCTAAACACTCATTTCAGTTGAAAATACAATATTTAGAAAAATACATGTTAACAAAATTGCACCGGCCGGGAATCGAACCCGGGCCTCCCGCGTGGCAGGCGAGAATTCTACCACTGAACCACCGGTGCTTCGGACGATTTCCTAAACACTCATTTCAGTTGAAAATACAATATTTAGAAAAATACATGTTAACAAAATTGCACCGGCCGTGAATCGAACCCGGGCCTCCCGCGTGGCAGGCGAGAATTCTACCACTGAACCACCGGTGCTTCGCACGATTTCCTAAACACTCATTTCAGTTGAAAATACAATATTTAGAAAAATACATGTTAACAAAATTGAACCGGCCGGGAATCGAACCCGGGCCTCCCGCGTGACAGTCGAGAATTCTACCACTGAACCACCGGTGCTTCGCACGATTTCCTAAACACTCATTTCAGTTGAAAATACAATATTTAGAAAAATACATGTTAACAAAATTGCACCGGCCGGGAATCGAAACCGGGCCTCCCGCGTGGCAGGCGAGAATTCTACCACTGAACCACCGGTGCTTCGCACGTTTTCCTAAACACTCATTTCAGTTAAAAATACAATATTTAGAAAAATACATGTTAACAAAATTGCACCGGCCGGGAATCGAACCCGGGCCTCCCGCGTGGCAGGAGAGAATTCTACCACTGAACCACCGCTGCTTCGCACGATTTCCTAAACACTCATTTCAGTTGAAAATACAATATTTAGAAAAATACATGTTAACAAAATTGCACCGGCCGGGAATCGAACCCGGGCCTCCCGCGTGGCAGGCGAGAATTCTACCACTGAACCACCGATGCTTCGCACGATTTCCTAAACACTCATTTCAGTTGAAAATAAAATATTTAGAAAAATACATGTTAAAAAAATTACACCGGCCGGGAATCGAACCCGGGCCTCCCGCGTGGCAGGCGAGAATTCTACCACTGAACCACCGATGCTTTGCACGATTTCCTAAACACTTATTTCAGTTGAAAATACAATATTTAGAAAAATACATGTTAACAAAATTGCACCGGCCGGGAATCGAACCAAGGGCCTCCCGCGTGGGAGGCGAGAATTCTACCACTAAACCACCGATGCTTCGCACGATTTCCTAAACACTAATTTCAGTTGAAAATACAATATTTAGAAAAATACATGTTAACAAAATTGCACCGGCCGGGAATCGAACCCGGGCCTCCCGCGTGGCAGGCGAGAATTCTACCACTGAACCACCGGTGCTTCGCACGATTTCCTAAACACTCATTTCAGTTGAAAATACAATATTTAGAAAAATACATGTTAACAAAATTGCACCGGCCGGGAATCGAACCCGGGCCTCCCGCGTGGCAGGCGAGAATTCTACCACTGAACCACCGGTGCTTCGCACGATTTCCTAAACACTCATTTCAGTTGAAAATACAATATTTAGAAAAATACATGTTAACAAAATTGCAGCGGCCGGGAATCGAACCCGGGCCTCCCGCGTGGCAGGCGAGAATTCTACCACTGAACCACCGGTGCTTCGCACGATTTCCTAAACACTCATTTCAGTTGAAAATACAATATTTAGAAAAATACATGTTAACAAAATTGCACCGGCCGGGAATCGAACCCGGGCCTCCCGCGTGGCAGGCGAGAATTCTACCACTGAACCACCGGTGCTTCGCACGATTTCCTAAACACTCATTTCAGTTGAAAATACAATATTTAGAAAAATACATGTTAACAAAATTGCACCGGCCGGGAATCGAACCCGGGCCTCCCGCGTGGCAGGCGAGAATTCTACCACTGAACCACCGGTGCTTCGCACGATTTCCTAAACACTCATTTCAGTTAAAAATATAATATTTAGAAAAATACACGTTAACAAAATTGCACCGGCCGGGAATCGAACCCGGGCCTCCCGCGTGGCAGGCGAGAATTCTACCACTGAACCACCGGTGCTTCGCACGATTTCCTAAACACTCATTTCAGTTGAAAATACAATATTTAGAAAAATACATGTTAACAAAATTGCACCGGCCGGGAATCGAACCCGGGCCTCCCGCGTGGCAGGCGAGAATTCTACCACTGAACCACCGGTGCTTCGCACGATTTCCTAAACACTCATTTCAGTTGAAAATACAATATTTAGAAAAATACATGTTAACAAAATTGCATCGGCCGGGAATCGAATCCGGGCCTCCCGCGTGGCAGGCGAGAATTCTACCACTGAACCACCGGTGCTTCGCACGATTTCCTAAACACTCATTTCAGTTAAAAATACAATATTTAGAAAAATACATGTTAACAAAATTGCACCGGCCGGGAATCGAACCCGGGCCTCCCGCGTGGCAGGCGAGAATTCTACCACTGAACCACCTGTGCTTCGCACGATTTCCTAAACACTCATTTCAGTTGAAAATACAATATTTAGAAAATTACATGTTAACAAAATTGCATCGGCCGGGAATCGAACCCGGGCCTCCCGCGTGGCAGGCGAGAATTCTACCACTGAACCACCGGTGCTTCGCACGATTTCCTAAACACTCATTTCAGTTAAAAATATAATATTTAGAAAAATACATGTTAACAAAATTGCACCGGCCGGGAATCGAACCCGGGCCTCCCGCGTGGCAGGCGAGAATTCTACCACTGAACCACCGGTGCTTCGCACGATTTCCTAAACACTCATTTCAGTTGAAAATACAATATTTAGAAAAATACATGTTAACAAAATTGCACCGGCCGGGAATCGAACCCGGGCCTCCCGCGTGGCAGGCGAGAATTCTACCACTGAACCACCGGTGCTTCGCACGATTTCCTAAACACTCATTTCAGTTAAAAATACAATATTTAGAAAAATACATGTTAACAAAATTGCACCGGCCGGGAATCGAACCCGGGCCTCCCGCGTGGCAGGCGAGAATTCTACCACTGAACCACCGGTGCTTCGCACGATTTCCTAAACACTCATTTCAGTTGAAAATACAATATTTAGAAAAATACATGTTAACAAAATTGCATCGGCCGGGAATCGAACCCGGGCCTCCCGCGTGGCAGGCGAGAATTCTACCACTGAACCACCGGTGCTTCGCACGATTTCCTAAACACTCATTTCAGTTAAAAATATAATATTTAGAAAAATACATGTTAACAAAATTGCACCGGCCGGGAATCGAACCCGGGCCTCCCGCGTGGCAGGCGAGAATTCTACCACTGAACCACCGGTGCTTCGCACGATTTCCTAAACACTCATTTCAGTTGAAAATACAATATTTAGAAAAATACATGTTAACAAAATTGCACCGGCCGGGAATCGAACCCGGGCCTCCCGCGTGGCAGGCGAGAATTCTACCACTGAACCACCGGTGCTTCGCACGATTTCCTAAACACTCATTTCAGTTAAAAATATAATATTTAGAAAAATACATGTTAACAAAATTGCACCGGCCGGGAATCGAACCCGGGCCTCCCGCGTGGCAGGCGAGAATTCTACCACTGAACCACCGGTGCTTCGCACGATTTCCTAAACACTCATTTCAGTTGAAAATACAATATTTAGAAAAATACATGTTAACAAAATTGCACCGGCCGGGAATCGAACCCGGGCCTCCCGCGTGGCAGGCGAGAATTCTACCACTGAACCACCGGTGCTTCGCACGATTTCCTAAACACTCATTTCAGTTAAAAATACAATATTTAGAAAAATACATGTTAACAAAATTGCACCGGCCGGGAATCGAACCCGGGCCTCCCGCGTGGCAGGCGAGAATTCTACCACTGAACCACCGGTGCTTCGCACGATTTCCTAAACACTCATTTCAGTTGAAAATACAATATTTAGAAAAATACATGTTAACAAAATTGCATCGGCCGGGAATCGAACCCGGGCCTCCCGCGTGGCAGGCGAGAATTCTACCACTGAACCACCGGTGCTTCGCACGATTTCCTAAACACTCATTTCAGTTAAAAATATAATATTTAGAAAAATACATGTTAACAAAATTGCACCGGCCGGGAATCGAACCCGGGCCTCCCGCGTGGCAGGCGAGAATTCTACCACTGAACCACCGGTGCTTCGCACGATTTCCTAAACACTCATTTCAGTTGAAAATACAATATTTAGAAAAATACATGTTAACAAAATTGCACCGGCCGGGAATCGAACCCGGGACTCCCGCGTGGCAGGCGAGAATTCTACTACTGAACCACCGGTGCTTCGCACGATTTCCTAAACACTCATTTCAGTTAAAAATACAATATTTAGAAAAATACATGTTAACAAAATTGCACCGGCCGGGAATCGAACCCGGGCCTCCCGCGTGGCAGGCGAGAATTCTACCACTGAACCGCCGGTGCTTCGCACGATTTCCTAAACACTCATTTCAGTTGAAAATACAATATTTAGAAAAATACATGTTAACAAAATTGCATCGGACGGGAATCGAACCCGGGCCTCCCGCGTGGCAGGCGAGAATTCTACCACTGAACCACCGGTGCTTCGCACGATTTCCTAAACACTCATTTCAGTTAAAAATACAATATTTAGAAAAATACATGTTAACAAAATTGCACCGGCCGGGAATCAAACCCGGGCCTCCCGCGTGGCAGGCGAGAATTCTACCACTGAACCACCGGTGCTTCGCACGATTTCCTAAACACTCATTTCAGTTGAAAATACAATATTTAGAAAAATACATGTTAACAAAATTGCATCGGCCGGGAATCGAACCCGGGCCTCCCGCGTGGCAGGCGAGAATTCTACCACTGAACCACCGGTGCTTCGCACGATTTCCTAAACACTCATTTCAGTTAAAAATATAATATTTAGAAAAATACATGTTAACAAAATTGCACCGGCCGGGAATCGAACCCGGGCCTCCCGCGTGGCAGGCGAGAATTCTACCACTGAACCACCGGTGCTTCGCACGATTTCCTAAACACTCATTTCAGTTGAAAATACAATATTTAGAAAAATACATGTTAACAAAATTGCATCGGCCGGGAATCGAACCCGGGCCTCCCGCGTGGCAGGCGAGAATTCTACCACTGAACCACCGGTGCTTCGCACGATTTCTTAAACACTCATTTCAGTTGAAAATACATTATTTAGAAAAATACATGTTAACAAAATTGCAGCGGCCGGGAATCGAACCCGGGCCTTCCGCGTGGCAGGCGAGAATTCTACCACTGAACCACCGGTGCTTCGCACGATTTCCTAAACACTCATTTCAGTTGAAAATACAATATTTAGAAAAATACATGTTAACAAAATTGCACCGGCCGGGAATCGAACCCGGGCCTCCCGCGTGGCAGGCGAGAATTCTACCACTGAACCACCGGTGCTTCGCACGATTTCCTAAACACTAATTTCAGTTTAAAATACAATATTTAGAAAAATACATGTTAACAAAATTGCACCGGCCGGGAATCGAACCCGGGCCTCCCGCGTGGCAGGCGAGAATTCTACCACTGAACCACCGGTGCTTCGCACGATTTCCTAAACACTCATTTCAGTTGAAAATACAATATTTAGAAAAATACATGTTAACAAAATTTCATCGGCCGGGAATCGAACCCGGGCCTCTCGCGTGGCAGGCGAGAATTCTACCACTGAACCACCGGTGCTTCGCACGATTTCCTAAACACTCATTTCAGTTGAAAATACAATATTTAGAAAAATACATGTTAACAAAATTGCATCGGCCGGGAATCGAACCCGGGCCTCCCGCGTGGCAGGCGAGAATTCTACCACTGAACCACCGGTGCTTCGCACGATTTCCTAAACACTCATTTCAGTTGAAAATACAATATTTAGAAAAATACATGTTAACAAAATTGCATCGGCCGGGATTCGAACCCGGGCCTCCCGCGTGGCAGGCGAGAATTCTACCACTGAACCACCGGTGCTTCGCACGATTTACTAAACACTCATTTCAGTTAAAAATATAATATTTAGAAAAATACATGTTAACAAAATTGCACCGGCCGGGAATCGAACCCGGGCCTCCCGCGTGGCAGGCGAGAATTCTACCACTGAACCACCGGTGCTTCGCACGATTCCCTAAACACTCATTTCAGTTGAAAATACAATATTTAGAAAAATACATGTTAACAAAATTGCACCGGCCGGGAATCGAACCCGGGCCTCCCGCGTGGCAGGCGAGAATTCTACCACTGAACCACCGGTGCTTCGCACGATTTCCTAAACACTCATTTCAGTTAAAAATACAATATTTAGAAAAATACATGTTAACAAAATTGCACCGGCCGGGAATCGAACCCGGGCCTCCCGCGTGGCAGGCGAGAATTCTACCACTGAACCACCGGTGCTTCGCACGATTTACTAAACACTCATTTCAGTTAAAAATATAATATTTAGAAAAATACATGTTAACAAAATTGCACCGGCCGGGAATCGAACCCGGGCCTCCCGCGTGGCAGGCGAGAATTCTACCACTGAACCACCGGTGCTTCGCACGATTTCCTAAACACTCATTTCAGTTGAAAATACAATATTTAGAAAAATACATGTTAACAAAATTGCACCGGCCGGGAATCGAACCCGGGCCTCCCGCGTGGCAGGCGAGAATTCTACCACTGAACCACCGGTGCTTCGCACGATTTCCTAAACACTCATTTCAGTTAAAAATACAATATTTAGAAAAATACATGTTAACAAAATTGCACCGGCCGGGAATCGAACCCGGGCCTCCCGCGTGGCAGGCGAGAATTCTACCACTGAACCACCGGTGCTTCGCACGATTTCCTAAACACTCATTTCAGTTGAAAATACAATATTTAGAAAAATACATGTTAACAAAATTGCATCGGCCGGGAATCGAACCCGGGCCTCCCGCGTGGCAGGCGAGAATTCTACCACTGAACCACCGGTGCTTCGCACGATTTCCTAAACACTCATTTCAGTTAAAAATATAATATTTAGAAAAATACATGTTAACAAAATTGCACCGGCCGGGAATCGAACCCGGGCCTCCCGCGTGGCAGGCGAGAATTCTACCACTGAACCACCGGTGCTTCGCACGATTTCCTAAACACTCATTTCAGTTGAAAATACAATATTTAGAAAAATACATGTTAACAAAATTGCACCGGCCGGGAATCGAACCCGGGCCTCCCGCGTGGCAGGCGAGAATTCTACCACTGAACCACCGGTGCTTCGCACGATTTCCTAAACACTCATTTCAGTTAAAAATACAATATTTAGAAAAATACATGTTAACAAAATTGCACCGGCCGGGAATCGAACCCGGGCCTCCCGCGTGGCAGGCGAGAATTCTACCACTGAACCACCGGTGCTTCGCACGATTTCCTAAACACTCATTTAAGTTGAAAATACAATATTTAGAAAAATACATGTTAACAAAATTGCATCGGCCGGGAATCGAACCCGGGCCTCCCGCGTGGCAGGCGAGAATTCTACCACTGAACCACCGGTGCTTCGCACGATTTCCTAAACACTCATTTCAGTTAAAAATACAATATTTAGAAAAATACATGTTAACAAAATTGCATCGGCCGGGAATCGAACCCGGGCCTCCCGCGTGGCAGGCGAGAATTCTACCACTGAACCACCGGTGCTTCGCACGATTTCCTAAACACTCATTTCAGTTAAAAATATAATATTTAGAAAAATACATGTTAACAAAATTGCACCGGCCGGGAATCGAACCCGGGCCTCCCGCGTGGCAGGCGAGAATTCTACCACTGAACCACCGGTGCTTCGCACGATTTCCTAAACACTCATTTCAGTTGAAAATACAATATTTAGAAAAATACATGTTAACAAAATTGCATCGGCCGGGAATCGAACCCGGGCCTCCCGCGTGGCAGGCGAGAATTCTACCACTGAACCACCGGTGCTTCGCACGATTTCCTAAACACTCATTTCAGTTGAAAATACATTATTTAGAAAAATACATGTTAACAAAATTGCACCGGCCGGGAATCGAACTCGGGCTTCCCGCGTGGCAGGCGAGAATTCTACCACTGAACCACCGGTGCTTCGCACGATTTCCTAAACACTCATTTCAGTTGAAAATACAATATTTAGAAAAATACATGTTAACAAAATTGCACCGGCCGGGTATCGAACCCGGGCCTCCCGCGTGGCAGGCGAGAATTCTACCACTGAACCACCGGTGCTTCGCACGATTTCCTAAACACTCATTTCAGTTAAAAATACAATATTTAGAAAAATACATGTTAACAAAATTGCACCGGCCGGGAATCGAACCCGGGCCTCCCGCGTGGCAGGCGAGAATTCTACCACTGAACCACCGGTGCTTCGCACGATTTCCTAAACACTCATTTCAGTTGAAAATACAATATTTAGAAAAATACATGTTAACAAAATTGCATCGGCCGGGAATCGAACCCGGGCCTCCCGCGTGGCAGGAGAGAATTCTACCACTGAACCACCGGTGCTTCGCACGATTTCCTAAACACTCATTTCAGTTGAAAATACAATATTTAGAAAAATACATGTTAACAAAATTTCATCGGCCGGGAATCGAACCCGGGCCTCTCGCGTGGCAGGCGAGAATTCTACCACTGAACCACCGGTGCTTCGCACGATTTCCTAAACACTCATTTCAGTTAAAAATATAATATTTAGAAAAATACATGTTAACAAAATTGCACCGGCCGGGAATCGAACCCGGGCCTCCCGCGTGGCAGGCGAGAATTCTACCACTGAACCACCGGTGCTTCGCACGATTTCCTAAACACTCATTTCAGTTGAAAATACAATATTTAGAAAAATACATGTTAACAAAATTGCACCGGCCGGGAATCGAACCCGGGCCTCCTGCGTGGCAGGCGAGAATTCTACCACTGAACCACCGGTGCTTCGCACGATTTCCTAAACACTCATTTCAGTTAAAAATACAATATTTAGAAAAATACATGTTAACAAAATTGCACCGGCCGGGAATCGAACCCGGGCCTCCCGCGTGGCAGGCGAGAATTCTACCACTGAACCACCGGTGCTTCGCACGATTTCCTAAACACTCATTTCAGTTGAAAATACAATATTTAGAAAAATACATGTTAACAAAATTGCATCGGCCGGGAATCGAACCCGGGCCTCCCGCGTGGCAGGCGAGAATTCTACCACTGAACCACCGGTGCTTCGCACGATTTCCTAAACACTCATTTCAGTTAAAAATATAATATTTAGAAAAATACATGTTAACAAAATTGCACCGGCCGGGAATCGAACCCGGGCCTCCCGCGTGGCAGGCGAAAATTCTACCACTGAACCACCGGTGCTTCGCACGATTTCCTAAACACTCATTTCAGTTGAAAATACAATATTTAGAAAAATACATGTTAACAAAATTGCACCGGCCGGGAATCGAACCCGGGCCTCCCGCGTGGCAGGCGAGAATTCTACCACTGAACCACCGGTGCTTCGCACGATTTCCTAAACACTCATTTCAGTTAAAAATACAATATTTAGAAAAATACATGTTAACAAAATTGCACCGGCCGGGAATCGAACCCGGGCCTCCCGCGTGGCAGGCGAAAATTCTACCACTGAACCACCGGTGCTTCGCACGATTTCCTAAACACTCATTTCAGTTGAAAATACAATATTTAGAAAAATAGATGTTAACAAAATTGCATCGGCCGGGAATCGAACCCGGGCCTCCCGCGTGGCAGGCGAGAATTCTACCACTGAACCACCGGTGCTTCGCACGATTTCCTAAACACTAATTTCAGTTGAAAATACAATATTTAGAAAAATACAAATTAACAAAATTGCACCGGCCGGGAATCGAACCCGGGCCTCCCGCGTGGCAGGCGAGAATTCTACCACTGAACCACCGGTGCTTCGTACGATTTCCTAAACACTCATTTCAGTTGAAAATACAATATTTAGAAAAATACATGTTAACAAAATTGCACCGGCCGGGAATCGAACCCGGGCCTCCCGCGTGGCAGGCGAGAATTCTACCACTGAACCACCGGTGCTTCGCACGATTTCCTAAACACTCATTTCAGTTGAAAATACAATATTTAGAAAAATACATGTTAACAAAATTGAACCGGCCGGGAATCGAACCCGGGCCTCCCGCGTGACAGGCGAGAATTCTACCACTGAACCACCGGTGCTTCGCACGATTTCCTAAACACTCATTTCAGTTGAAAATACAATATTTAGAAAAATACATGTTAACAAAATTGCACCGGCCGGGAATCGAACCCGGGCCTCCCGCGTGGCAGGCGAGAATTCTACCACTGAACCACCGGTGCTTCGGACGATTTCCTAAACACTCATTTCAGTTGAAAATACAATATTTAGAAAAATACATGTTAACAAAATTGCACCGGCCGGGAATCGAACCCGGGCCTCCCGCGTGGCAGGCGAGAATTCTACCACTGAACCACCGGTGCTTCGCACGATTTCCTAAACACTCATTTCAGTTGAAAATACAATATTTAGAAAAATACATGTTAACAAAATTGAACCGGCCGGGAATCGAACCCGGGCCTCCCGCGTGACAGGCGAGAATTCTACCACTGAACCACCGGTGCTTCGCACGATTTCCTAAACACTCATTTCAGTTGAAAATACAATATTTAGAAAAATACATGTTAACAAAATTGCACCGGCCGGGAATCGAAAACGGGCCTCCCGCGTGGCAGGCGGGAATTCTACCACTGAACCACCGGTGCTTCGCACGATTTCCTAAACACTCATTTCAGTTAAAAATACAATATTTAGAAAAATACATGTTAACAAAATTGCACCGGCCGGGAATCGAACCCGGGCCTCCCGCGTGGCAGGAGAGAATTCTACCACTGAACCACCGCTGCTTCGCACGATTTCCTAAACACTCATTTCAGTTGAAAATACAATATTTAGAAAAATACATGTTAACAAAATTGCACCGGCCGGGAATCGAACCCGGGCCTCCCGCGTGGCAGGCGAGAATTCTACCACTGAACCACCGATGCTTCGCACGATTTCCTAAACACTCATTTCAGTTGAAAATAAAATATTTAGAAAAATACATGTTAACAAAATTACACCGGCCGGGAATCGAACCCCGGCCTCCCGCGTGGCAGGCGAGAATTCTACCACTGAACCACCGATGCTTTGCACGATTTCCTAAACACTTATTTCAGTTGAAAATACAATATTTAGAAAAATACATGTTAACAAAATTGCACCGGCCGGGAATCGAACCAAGGGCCTCCCGCGTGGGAGGCGAGAATTCTACCACTAAACCACCGATGCTTCGCACGATTTCCTAAACACTAATTTCAGTTGAAAATACAATATTTAGAAAAATACATGTTAACAAAATTGCACCGGCCGGGAATCGAACCCGGGCCTCCCGCGTGGCAGGCGAGAATTCTACCACTGAACCACCGGTGCTTCGCACGATTTCCTAAACACTCATTTCAGTTGAAAATACAATATTTAGAAAAATACATGTTAACAAAATTGCACCGGCCGGGAATCGAACCCGGGCCTCCCGCGTGGCAGGCGAGAATTCTACCACTGAACCACCGGTGCTTCGCACGATTTCCTAAACACTCATTTCAGTTGAAAATACATTATTTAGAAAAATACATGTTAACAAAATTGCAGCGGCCGGGAATCGAACCCGGGCCTCCCGCGTGGCATTCGAGAATTCTACCACTGAACCACCGGTGCTTCGCACGATTTCCTAAACACTCATTTCAGTTGAAAATACAATATTTAGAAAAATACATGTTAACAAAATTGCACCGGCCGGGAATCGAACCCGGGCCTCCCGCGTGGCAGGCGAGAATTCTACCACTGAACCACCGGTGCTTCGCACGATTTCCTAAACACTAATTTCAGTTTAAAATACAATATTTAGAAAAATACATGTTAACAAAATTGCACCGGCCGGGAATCGAACCCGGGCCTCCCGCGTGGCAGGCGAGAATTCTACCACTGAACCACCGGTGCTTCGCACGATTTCCTAAACACTCATTTCAGTTAAAAATACAATATTTAGAAAAATACATGTTAACAAAATTGCACCGGCCGGGAATCGAACCCGGGCCTCCCGCGTGGCAGGCGAGAATTCTACCACTGAACCACCGGTGCTTCGCACGATTTCCTAAACACTCATTTCAGTTGAAAATACAATATTTAGAAAAATACATGTTAACAAAATTGCATCGGCCGGGATTCGAACCCGGGCATCCCGCGTGGCAGGCGAGAATTCTACCACTGAACCACCGGTGCTTCGCACGATTTACTAAACACTCATTTCAGTTAAAAATATAATATTTAGAAAAATACATGTTAACAAAATTGCACCGGCCGGGAATCGAACCCGGGCCTCCCGCGTGGCAGGCGAGAATTCTACCACTGAACCACCGGTGCTTCGCACGATTTCCTAAACACTCATTTCAGTTGAAAATACAATATTTAGAAAAATACATGTTAACAAAATTGCACCGGCCGGGAATCGAACCCGGGCCTCCCGCGTGGCAGGCGAGAATTCTACCACTGAACCACCGGTGCTTCGCACGATTTCCTAAACACTCATTTCAGTTAAAAATACAATATTTAGAAAAATACATGTTAACAAAATTGCACCGGCCGGGAATCGAACCCGGGCCTCCCGCGTGGCAGGCGAGAATTCTACCACTGAACCACCGGTGCTTCGCACGATTTCCTAAACACTCATTTCAGTTGAAAATACAATATTTAGAAAAATACATGTTAACAAAATTGCATCGGCCGGGAATCGAACCCGGGCCTCCCGCGTGGCAGGCGAGAATTCTACCACTGAACCACCGGTGCTTCGCACGATTTCCTAAACACTCATTTCAGTTAAAAATATAATATTTAGAAAAATACATGTTAACAAAATTGCACCGGCCGGGAATCGAACCCGGGCCTCCCGCGTGGCAGGCGAAAATTCTACCACTGAACCACCGGTGCTTCGCACGATTTCCTAAACACTCATTTCAGTTGAAAATACAATATTTAGAAAAATACATGTTAACAAAATTGCACCGGCCGGGAATCGAACCCGGGCCTCCCGCGTGGCAGGCGAGAATTCTACCACTGAACCACCGGTGCTTCGCACGATTTCCTAAACACTCATTTCAGTTAAAAATACAATATTTAGAAAAATACATGTTAACAAAATTGCACCGGCCGGGAATCGAACCCGGGCCTCCCGCGTGGCAGGCGAGAATTCTACCACTGAACCACCGGTGCTTCGCACGATTTCCTAAACACTCATTTCAGTTGAAAATACAATATTTAGAAAAATACATGTTAACAAAATTGCATCGGCCGGGAATCGAACCCGGGCCTCCCGCGTGGCAGGCGAGAATTCTACCACTGAACCACCGGTGCTTCGCACGATTTCCTAAACACTCATTTCAGTTAAAAATACAATATTTAGAAAAATACATGTTAACAAAATTGCACCGGCCGGGAATCAAACCCGGGCCTCCCGCGTGGCAGGCGAGAATTCTACCACTGAACCACCGGTGCTTCGCACGATTTCCTAAACACTCATTTCAGTTGAAAATACAATATTTAGAAAAATACATGTTAACAAAATTGCATCGGCCGGGAATCGAACCCGGGCCTCCCGCGTGGCAGGCGAGAATTCTACCACTGAACCACCGGTGCTTCGCACGATTTCCTAAACACTCATTTCAGTTAAAAATATAATATTTAGAAAAATACATGTTAACAAAATTGCACCGGCCGGGAATCGAACCCGGGCCTCCCGCGTGGCAGGCGAGAATTCTACCACTGAACCACCGGTGCTTCGCACGATTTCCTAAACACTCATTTCAGTTGAAAATACAATATTTAGAAAAATACATGTTAACAAAATTGCATCGGCCGGGAATCGAACCCGGGCCTCCCGCGTGGCAGGCGAGAATTCTACCACTGAACCACCGGTGCTTCGCACGATTTCCTAAACACTCATTTCAGTTGAAAATACATTATTTAGAAAAATACATGTTAACAAAATTGCACCGGCCGGGAATCGAACTCGGGCTTCCCGCGTGGCAGGCGAGAATTCTACCACTGAACCACCGGTGCTTCGCACGATTTCCTAAACACTCATTTCAGTTGAAAATACAATATTTAGAAAAATACATGTTAACAAAATTGCACCGGCCGGGTATCGAACCCGGGCCTCCCGCGTGGCAGGCGAGAATTCTACCACTGAACCACCGGTGCTTCGCACGATTTCCTAAACACTCATTTCAGTTAAAAATACAATATTTAGAAAAATACATGTTAACAAAATTGCACCGGCCGGGAATCGAACCCGGGCCTCCCGCGTGGCAGGCGAGAATTCTACCACTGAACCACCGGTGCTTCGCACGATTTCCTAAACACTCATTTCAGTTGAAAATACAATATTTAGAAAAATACATGTTAACAAAATTGCATCGGCCGGGAATCGAACCCGGGCCTCCCGCGTGGCAGGCGAGAATTCTACCACTGAACCACCGGTGCTTCGCACGATTTCCTAAACACTCATTTCAGTTGAAAATACAATATTTAGAAAAATACATTTTAACAAAATTTCATCGGCCGGGAATCGAACCCGGGCCTCTCGCGTGGCATGCGAGAATTCTACCACTGAACCACCGGTGCTTCGCACGATTTCCTAAACACTCATTTCAGTTAAAAATATAATATTTAGAAAAATACATGTTAACAAAATTGCACCGGCCGGGAATCGAACCCGGGCCTCCCGCGTGGCAGGCGAGAATTCTACCACTGAACCACCGGTGCTTCGCACGATTTCCTAAACACTCATTTCAGTTGAAAATACAATATTTAGAAAAATACATGTTAACAAAATTGCACCGGCCGGGAATCGAACCCGGGCCTCCTGCGTGGCAGGCGAGAATTCTACCACTGAACCACCGGTGCTTCGCACGATTTCCTAAACACTCATTTCAGTTAAAAATACAATATTTAGAAAAATACATGTTAACAAAATTGCACCGGCCGGGAATCGAACCCGGGCCTCCCGCGTGGCAGGCGAGAATTCTACCACTGAACCACCGGTGCTTCGCACGATTTCCTAAACACTCATTTCAGTTGAAAATACAATATTTAGAAAAATACATGTTAACAAAATTGCATCGGCCGGGAATCGAACCCGGGCCTCCCGCGTGGCAGGCGAGAATTCTACCACTGAACCACCGGTGCTTCGCACGATTTCCTAAACACTCATTTCAGTTAAAAATATAATATTTAGAAAAATACATGTTAACAAAATTGCACCGGCCGGGAATCGAACCCGGGCCTCCCGCGTGGCAGGCGAGAATTCTACCACTGAACCACCGGTGCTTCGCACGATTTCCTAAACACTCATTTCAGTTGAAAATACAATATTTAGAAAAATACATGTTAACAAAATTGCACCGGCCGGGAATCGAACCCGGGCCTCCCGCGTGGCAGGCGAGAATTCTACCACTGAACCACCGGTGCTTCGCACGATTTCCTAAACACTCATTTCAGTTAAAAATACAATATTTAGAAAAATACATGTTAACAAAATTGCACCGGCCGGGAATCGAACCCGGGCCTCCCGCGTGGCAGGCGAAAATTCTACCACTGAACCACCGGTGCTTCGCACGATTTCCTAAACACTCATTTCAGTTGAAAATACAATATTTAGAAAAATAGATGTTAACAAAATTGCATCGGCCGGGAATCGAACCCGGGCCTCCCGCGTGGCAGGCGAGAATTCTACCACTGAACCACCGGTGCTTCGCACGATTTCCTAAACACTAATTTCAGTTGAAAATACAATATTTAGAAAAATACAAATTAACAAAATTGCACCGGCCGGGAATCGAACCCGGGCCTCCCGCGTGGCAGGCGAGAATTCTACCACTGAACCACCGGTGCTTCGTACGATTTCCTAAACACTCATTTCAGTTGAAAATACAATATTTAGAAAAATACATGTTAACAAAATTGCACCGGCCGGGAATCGAACCCGGGCCTCCCGCGTGGCAGGCGAGAATTCTACCACTGAACCACCGGTGCTTCGCACGATTTCCTAAACACTCATTTCAGTTGAAAATACAATATTCAGAAAAATACATGTTAACAAAATTGAACCGGCCGGGAATCGAACCCGGGCCTCCCGCGTGACAGGCGAGAATTCTACCACTGAACCACCGGTGCTTCGCACGATTTCCTAAACACTCATTTCAGTTGAAAATACAATATTTAGAAAAATACATGTTAACAAAATTGCACCGGCCGGGAATCGAACCCGGGCCTCCCGCGTGGCAGGCGAGAATTCTACCACTGAACCACCGGTGCTTCGGACGATTTCCTAAACACTCATTTCAGTTGAAAATACAATATTTAGAAAAATACATGTTAACAAAATTGCACCGGCCGGGAATCGAACCCGGGCCTCCCGCGTGGCAGGCGAGAATTCTACCACTGAACCACCGGTGCTTCGCACGATTTCCTAAACACTCATTTCAGTTGAAAATACAATATTTAGAAAAATACATGTTAACAAAATTGAACCGGCCGGGAATCGAACCCGGGCCTCCCGCGTGACAGGCGAGAATTCTACCACTGAACCACCGGTGCTTCGCACGATTTCCTAAACACTCATTTCAGTTGAAAATACAATATTTAGAAAAATACATGTTAACAAAATTGCACCGGCCGGGAATCGAAAACGGGCCTCCCGCGTGGCAGGCGAGAATTCTACCACTGAACCACCGGTGCTTCGCACGATTTCCTAAACACTCATTTCAGTTAAAAATACAATATTTAGAAAAATACATGTTAACAAAATTGCACCGGCCGGGAATCGAACCCGGGCCTCCCGCGTGGCAGGAGAGAATTCTACCACTGAACCACCGCTGCTTCGCACGATTTCCTAAACACTCATTTCAGTTGAAAATACAATATTTAGAAAAATACATGTTAACAAAATTGCACCGGCCGGGAATCGAACCCGGGCCTCCCGCGTGGCAGGCGAGAATTCTACCACTGAACCACCGATGCTTCGCACGATTTCCTAAACACTCATTTCAGTTGAAAATAAAATATTTAGAAAAATACATGTTAACAAAATTACACCGGCCGGGAATCGAACCCCGGCCTCCCGCGTGGCAGGCGAGAATTCTACCACTGAACCACCGATGCTTTGCACGATTTCCTAAACACTTATTTCAGTTGAAAATACAATATTTAGAAAAATACATGTTAACAAAATTGCACCGGCCGGGAATCGAACCAAGGGCCTCCCGCGTGGGAGGCGAGAATTCTACCACTAAACCACCGATGCTTCGCACGATTTCCTAAACACTAATTTCAGTTGAAAATACAATATTTAGAAAAATACATGTTAACAAAATTGCACCGGCCGGGAATCGAACCCGGGCCTCCCGCGTGGCAGGCGAGAATTCTACCACTGAACCACCGGTGCTTCGCACGATTTCCTAAACACTCATTTCAGTTGAAAATACAATATTTAGAAAAATACATGTTAACAAAATTGCACCGGCCGGGAATCGAACCCGGGCCTCCCGCGTGGCAGGCGAGAATTCTACCACTGAACCACCGGTGCTTCGCACGATTTCCTAAACACTCATTTCAGTTGAAAATACAATATTTAGAAAAATACATGTTAACAAAATTGCAGCGGCCGGGAATCGAACCCGGGCCTCCCGCGTGGCAGGCGAGAATTCTACCACTGAACCACCGGTGCTTCGCACGATTTCCTAAACACTCATTTCAGTTGAAAATACAATATTTAGAAAAATACATGTTAACAAAATTGCACCGGCCGGGAATCGAACCCGGGCCTCCCGCGTGGCAGGCGAGAATTCTACCACTGAACCACCGGTGCTTCGCACGATTTCCTAAACACTCATTTCAGTTTAAAATACAATATTTAGAAAAATACATGTTAACAAAATTGCACCGGCCGGGAATCGAACCCGGGCCTCCCGCGTGGCAGGCGAGAATTCTACCACTGAACCACCGGTGCTTCGCACGATTTCCTAAACACTCATTTCAGTTGAAAATACAATATTTAGAAAAATACATGTTAACAAAATTGCACCGGCCGGGAATCGAACCCGGGCCTCCCGCGTGGCAGGCGAGAATTCTACCACTGAACCACCGGTGCTTCGCACGATTTCCTAAACACTCATTTCAGTTAAAAATACAATATTTAGAAAAATACATGTTAACAAAATTGCACCGGCCGGGAATCGAACCCGGTCCTCCCGCGTGGCAGGCGAGAATTCTACCACTGAACCACCGCTGCTTCGCACGATTTCCTAAACACTAATTTCAGTTGAAAATACAATATTTAGAAAAATACAAATTAACAAAATTGCACCGGCCGGGAATCGAACCCGGGCCTCCCGCGTGGCAGGCGAGAATTCTACCACTGAACCACCGGTGCTTCGTACGATTTCCTAAACACTCATTTCAGTTGAAAATACAATATTTAGAAAAATACATGTTAACAAAATTGCACCGGCCGGGAATCGAACCCGGGCCTCCCGCGTGGCAGGCGAGAATTCTACCACTGAACCACCGGTGCTTCGCACGATTTCCTAAACACTCATTTCAGTTGAAAATACAATATTTAGAAAAATACATGTTAACAAAATTGAACCGGCCGGGAATCGAACCCGGGCCTCCCGCGTGACAGGTGAGAATTCTACCACTGAACCACCGGTGCTTCGCACGATTTCCTAAACACTCATTTCAGTTGAAAATACAATATTTAGAAAAATACATGTTAACAAAATTGCACCGGCCGGGAATCGAACCCGGGCCTCCCGCGTGGCAGGCGAGAATTCTACCACTGAACCACCGGTGCTTCGGACGATTTCCTAAACACTCATTTCAGTTGAAAATACAATATTTAGAAAAATACATGTTAACAAAATTGCACCGGCCGGGAATCGAACCCGGGCCTCCCGCGTGGCAGGCGAGAATTCTACCACTGAACCACCGGTGCTTCGCACGATTTCCTAAACACTCATTTCAGTTGAAAATACAATATTTAGAAAAATACATGTTAACAAAATTGCACCGGCCGGGAATCGAACCCGGGCCTCCCGCGTGGCAGGCGAGAATTCTACCACTGAACCACCGATGCTTCGCACGATTTCCTAAACACTCATTTCAGTTGAAAATACAATATTTAGAAAAATACATGTTAACAAAATTGCACCGGCCGGGAATCGAACCCGGGCCTCCCGCGTGGCAGGCGAGAATTCTACCACTGAACCATCGGTGCTTCGCACGATTTTCTAAACACTCATTTCAGTTGAAAATACAATATTTAGAAAAATACATGTTAACAAAATTGCACCGGCCGGGAATCGAACCCGGGCCTCCCGCGTGGCAGGAGAGAATTCTACCACTGAACCACCGGTGCTTCGCACGATTTCCTAAACACTCATTTCAGTTGAAAATACAATATTTAGAAAAATACATGTTAACAAAATTGCACCGGCCGGGAATCGAACCCGGGCCTCCCGCGTGGCAGGAGAGAATTCTACCACTGAACCACCGGTGCTTCGCACGATTTCCTAAACACTCATTTCAGTTGAAAATACAATATTTAGAAAAATACATGTTAACAAAATTGCACCGGCCGGGAATCGAACCCGGGCCTCCCGCGTGGCAGGCGAGAATTCTACCACTGAACCACCGGTGCTTCGCACGATTTCCTAAACACTCATTTCAGTTGAAAATACAATATTTAGAAAAATACATGTTAACAAAATTGCACTGGCCGGGAATCGAACCCGGGCCTCCCGCGTGGCAGGCGAGAATTCTACCACTGAACCACCGGTGCTTCGCACGATTTTCTAAACACTCATTTCAGTTGAAAATACAATATTTAGAAAAATACATGTTAACAAAATTGCACCGGCCGGGAATCGAACCCGGGCCTCCCGCGTGTCAGGCGAGAATTCTACCACTGAACCACCGATGCTTCGCACGATTTCCTAAACACTCATTTCAGTTGAAAATACAATATTTAGAAAAATACATGTTAACAAAATTGCACCGGCCGGGAATCGAACCCGGGCCTCCCGCGTGGCAGGCGAGAATTCTACCACTGAACCACCGGTGCTTCGCACGATTTTCTAAACACTCATTTCAGTTGAAAATACAATATTTAGAAAAATACATGTTAACAAAATTGCACCGGCCGGGAATCGAACCCGGGCCTCCCGCGTGGCAGGCGAGAATTCTACCACTGAACCACCGATGCTTTGCACGATTTCCTAAACACTCATTTCAGTTGAAAATACAATATTTAGAAAAATACATGTTAACAAAATTGCACAGGCCGGGAATCGAACCCGGGCCTCCCGCGTGGGAGGCGAGAATTCTACCACTAAACCACCGATGCTTCGCACGATTTCCTAAACACTCATTTCAGTTGAAAATACAATATTTAGAAAAATACATGTTAACAAAATTGCACCGGCCGGGAATCGAACCCGGGCCTCCCGCGTGGCAGGCGAGAATTCTACCACTGAACCACCGGTGCTTCGCACGATTTCCTAAACACTCATTTCAGTTGAAAATACAATATTTAGAAAAATACATGTTAACAAAATTGCACCGGCTGGGAATCGAACCCGGGCCTCCCGCGTGGCAGGCGAGAATTCTACCACTGAACCACCGATGCTTCGCACGATTTCCTAAACACTCATTTCAGTTGAAAATACAATATTTAGAAAAATACATGTTAACAAACTTGCACCGGCCGGGAATCGAACCCGGGCCTCCCGCGTGGCAGGCGAGAATTCTACCACTGAACCACCGGTGCTTCGCACGATTTCCTAAACACTCATTTCAGTTGAAAATACAATATTTAGAAAAATACATGTTAACAAAATTGCACAGGCCGGGAATCGAACCCGGGCCTCCCGCGTGGCAGGCGAGAATTCTACCACTGAACCACCGGTGCTTCGCACGATTTCCTAAACACTCATTTCAGTTGAAAATACAATATTTAGAAAAATACATGTTAACAAATTTGCACCGGCCGGGAATCGAACCCGGGCCTCCCGCGTGGCAGGAGAGAATTCTACCACTGAACCACCGGTGCTTCGCACGATTTCCTAAACACTCATTTCAGTTGAAAATACAATATTTAGAAAAATACATGTTAACAAAATTGCACCGGCCGGGAATCGAACCCGGGCCTCCCGCGTGGCAGGCGAGAATTCTACCACTGAACCACCGGTGCTTCGCACGATTTCCTAAACACTCATTTCAGTTGAAAATACAATATTTAGAAAAATACATGTTAACAAAATTGCACCGGCCGGGAATCGAACCCGGGCCTCCCGCGTGGCAGGCGAGAATTCTACCACTGAACCACCGGTGCTTCGTACGATTTCCTAAACACTCATTTCAGTTGAAAATACAATATTTAGAAAAATACATGTTAACAAAATTGCACCGGCCGGGAATCGAACCCGGGCCTCCCGCGTGGCAGGCGAGAATTCTACCACTGAACCACCGGTGCTTCGCACGATTTCCTAAACACTCATTTCAGTTGAAAATACAATATTTAGAAAAATACATGTTAACAAAATTGAACCGGCCGGGAATCGAACCCGGGCCTCCCGCGTGACAGGTGAGAATTCTACCACTGAACCACCGGTGCTTCGCACGATTTCCTAAACACTCATTTCAGTTGAAAATACAATATTTAGAAAAATACATGTTAACAAAATTGCACCGGCCGGGAATCGAACCCGGGCCTCCCGCGTGGCAGGCGAGAATTCTACCACTGAACCACCGGTGCTTCGCACGATTTCCTAAACACTCATTTCAGTTGAAAATACAATATTTAGAAAAATACATGTTAACAAAATTGCACCGGCCGGGAATCGAACCCGGGCCTCCCGCGTGGCAGGCGAGAATTCTACCACTGAACCACCGGTGCTTCGTACGATTTCCTAAACACTCATTTCAGTTGAAAATACAATATTTAGAAAAATACATGTTAACAAAATTGCACCGGCCGGGAATCGAACCCGGGCCTCCCGCGTGGCAGGCGAGAATTCTACCACTGAACCACCGGTGCTTCGCACGATTTCCTAAACACTCATTTCAGTTGAAAATACAATATTTAGAAAAATACATGTTAACAAAATTGAACCGGCCGGGAATCGAACCCGGGCCTCCCGCGTGACAGGTGAGAATTCTACCACTGAACCACCGGTGCTTCGCACGATTTCCTAAACACTCATTTCAGTTGAAAATACAATATTTAGAAAAATACATGTTAACAAAATTGCACCGGCCGGGAATCGAACCCGGGCCTCCCGCGTGGCAGGCGAGAATTCTACCACTGAACCACCGGTGCTTCGGACGATTTCCTAAACACTCATTTCAGTTGAAAATACAATATTTAGAAAAATACATGTTAACAAAATTGCACCGGCCGGGAATCGAACCCGGGCCTCCCGCGTGGCAGGCGAGAATTCTACCACTGAACCACCGGTGCTTCGCACGATTTCCTAAACACTCATTTCAGTTGAAAATACAATATTTAGAAAAATACATGTTAACAAAATTGCACCGGCCGGGAATCGAACCCGGGCCTCCCGCGTGGCAGGCGAGAATTCTACCACTGAACCACCGATGCTTCGCACGATTTCCTAAACACTCATTTCAGTTGAAAATACAATATTTAGAAAAATACATGTTAACAAAATTGCACCGGCCGGGAATCGAACCCGGGCCTCCCGCGTGGCAGGCGAGAATTCTACCACTGAACCATCGGTGCTTCGCACGATTTTCTAAACACTCATTTCAGTTGAAAATACAATATTTAGAAAAATACATGTTAACAAAATTGCACCGGCCGGGAATCGAACCCGGGCCTCCCGCGTGGCAGGAGAGAATTCTACCACTGAACCACCGGTGCTTCGCACGATTTCCTAAACACTCATTTCAGTTGAAAATACAATATTTAGAAAAATACATGTTAACAAAATTGCACCGGCCGGGAATCGAACCCGGGCCTCCCGCGTGGCAGGAGAGAATTCTACCACTGAACCACCGGTGCTTCGCACGATTTCCTAAACACTCATTTCAGTTGAAAATACAATATTTAGAAAAATACATGTTAACAAAATTGCACCGGCCGGGAATCGAACCCGGGCCTCCCGCGTGGCAGGCGAGAATTCTACCACTGAACCACCGGTGCTTCGCACGATTTCCTAAACACTCATTTCAGTTGAAAATACAATATTTAGAAAAATACATGTTAACAAAATTGCACTGGCCGGGAATCGAACCCGGGCCTCCCGCGTGGCAGGCGAGAATTCTACCACTGAACCACCGGTGCTTCGCACGATTTTCTAAACACTCATTTCAGTTGAAAATACAATATTTAGAAAAATACATGTTAACAAAATTGCACCGGCCGGGAATCGAACCCGGGCCTCCCGCGTGTCAGGCGAGAATTCTACCACTGAACCACCGATGCTTCGCACGATTTCCTAAACACTCATTTCAGTTGAAAATACAATATTTAGAAAAATACATGTTAACAAAATTGCACCGGCCGGGAATCGAACCCGGGCCTCCCGCGTGGCAGGCGAGAATTCTACCACTGAACCACCGGTGCTTCGCACGATTTTCTAAACACTCATTTCAGTTGAAAATACAATATTTAGAAAAATACATGTTAACAAAATTGCACCGGCCGGGAATCGAACCCGGGCCTCCCGCGTGGCAGGCGAGAATTCTACCACTGAACCACCGATGCTTTGCACGATTTCCTAAACACTCATTTCAGTTGAAAATACAATATTTAGAAAAATACATGTTAACAAAATTGCACAGGCCGGGAATCGAACCCGGGCCTCCCGCGTGGGAGGCGAGAATTCTACCACTAAACCACCGATGCTTCGCACGATTTCCTAAACACTCATTTCAGTTGAAAATACAATATTTAGAAAAATACATGTTAACAAAATTGCACCGGCCGGGAATCGAACCCGGGCCTCCCGCGTGGCAGGCGAGAATTCTACCACTGAACCACCGGTGCTTCGCACGATTTCCTAAACACTCATTTCAGTTGAAAATACAATATTTAGAAAAATACATGTTAACAAAATTGCACCGGCTGGGAATCGAACCCGGGCCTCCCGCGTGGCAGGCGAGAATTCTACCACTGAACCACCGATGCTTCGCACGATTTCCTAAACACTCATTTCAGTTGAAAATACAATATTTAGAAAAATACATGTTAACAAACTTGCACCGGCCGGGAATCGAACCCGGGCCTCCCGCGTGGCAGGCGAGAATTCTACCACTGAACCACCGGTGCTTCGCACGATTTCCTAAACACTCATTTCAGTTGAAAATACAATATTTAGAAAAATACATGTTAACAAAATTGCACAGGCCGGGAATCGAACCCGGGCCTCCCGCGTGGCAGGCGAGAATTCTACCACTGAACCACCGGTGCTTCGCACGATTTCCTAAACACTCATTTCAGTTGAAAATACAATATTTAGAAAAATACATGTTAACAAATTTGCACCGGCCGGGAATCGAACCCGGGCCTCCCGCGTGGCAGGAGAGAATTCTACCACTGAACCACCGGTGCTTCGCACGATTTCCTAAACACTCATTTCAGTTGAAAATACAATATTTAGAAAAATACATGTTAACAAAATTGCACCGGCCGGGAATCGAACCCGGGCCTCCCGCGTGGCAGGCGAGAATTCTACCACTGAACCACCGGTGCTTCGCACGATTTCCTAAACACTCATTTCAGTTGAAAATACAATATTTAGAAAAATACATGTTAACAAAATTGCACCGGCCGGGAATCGAACCCGGGCCTCCCGCGTGGCAGGCGAGAATTCTACCACTGAACCACCGGTGCTTCGCACGATTTCCTAAACACTCATTTCAGTTGAAAATACAATATTTAGAAAAATACATGTTAACAAAATTGCACCGGCCGGGAATCGAACCCGGGCCTCCCGCGTGGCAGGCGAGAATTCTACCACTGAACCACCGGTGCTTCGCACGATTTCCTAAACACTCATTTCAGTTGAAAATACAATATTTAGAAAAATACATGTTAACAAAATTGCACCGGCCGGGAATCGAACTTGGGCCTCCCGCGTGGCAGGCGAGAATTCTACCACTGAACCACCGATGCTTCGCACGATTTCCTAAACACTCATTTCAGTTGAAAATACAATATTTAGAAAAATACATGTTAACAAAATTGCACCGGCCGGGAATCGAACCCGGGCCTCCCGCGTGGCAGGCGATAATTCTACCACTGAACCACCGGTGCTTCGCACGATTTTCTAAACACTCATTTCAGTTGAAAATACAATATTTAGAAAAATACATGTTAACAAAATTGCACCGGCCGGGAATCGAACCCGGGCCTCCCGCGTGGCAGGCGAGAATTCTACCACTGAACCACCGGTGCTTCGCACGATTTCCTAAATACTCATTTCAGTTGAAAATACAATATTTAGAAAAATACATGTTAACAAAACTGAACAGGCCGGGAATCGAACCCGGGCCTCCCGCGTGACAGGCGAGAATTCTACCACTGAACCACCGGTGCTTCGCACGATTTCCTAAACACTCATTTCAGTTGAAAATACAATATTTAGAAAAATACATGTTAACAAAATTGCACCGGCCGGGAATCGAACCCGGGCCTCCCGCGTGGCAGGCGAGAATTCTACCACTGAACCACCGGTGCTTCGCACGATTTTCTAAACACTCATTTCTGTTGAAAATACAATATTTAGAAAAATACATGTTAACAAAATTGAACCGGCCGGGAATCGAACCCGGGCCTCCCGCGTGACAGGCGAAAATTCTACCACTGAACCACCGGTGCTTCGCACGATTTCCTAAACACTCATTTCAGTTGAAAATACAATATTTAGAAAAATACATGTTAACAAAATTGCACCGGCCGGGAATCGAACCCGGGCCTCCCGCGTGGCAGGCGAGAATTCTACCACTGAACCACCGGTGCTTCGCACGATTTCCTAAATACTCATTTCAGTTGAAAATACAATATTTAGAAAAATACATGTTAACAAAATTGAACAGGCCGGGAATCGAACCCGGGCCTCCCGCGTGACAGGCGAGAATTCTACCACTGAACCACCGGTGCTTCGCACGATTTCCTAAACACTCATTTCAGTTGAAAATACAATATTTAGAAAAATACATGTTAACAAAATTGCACCGGCCGGGAATCGAACCCGGGCCTCCCGCGTGGCAGGCGAGAATTCTACCACTGAACCACCGGTGCTTCGCACGATTTTCTAAACACTCATTTCTGTTGAAAATACAATATTTAGAAAAATACATGTTAACAAAATTGAACCGGCCGGGAATCGAACCCGGGCCTCCCGCGTGACAGGCGAAAATTCTACCACTGAACCACCGGTGCTTCGCACGATTTCCTAAACACTCATTTCAGTTGAAAATACAATATTTAGAAAAATACATGTTAACAAAATTGCACCGGCCGGGAATCGAACCCGGGCCTCCCGCGTGGCAGGCGAGAATTCTACCACTGAACCACCGGTGCTTCGCACGATTTCCTAAACACTCATTTCAGTTAAAAATACAATATTTAGAAAATACATGTTAACAAAATTGCACTGGCCGGGAATCGAACCCGGGCCTCCCGCGTGGCAGGAGAGAATTCTACCACTGAACCACCGCTGCTTCGCACGATTTCCTAAACACTCATTTCAGTTGAAAATACAATATTTAGAAAAATACATGTTAACAAATTTGCACCGGCCGGGAATCGAACCCGGGCCTCCCGCGTGGCAGGAGAGAATTCTACCACTGAACCACCGGTGCTTCGCACGATTTCCTAAACACTCATTTCAGTTGAAAATACAATATTTAGAAAAATACATGTTAACAAAATTGCACCGGCCGGGAATCGAACTCGGGCCTCCCGCGTGGCAGGCGAGAATTCTACCACTGAACCACCGGTGCTTCGCACGATTTCCTAAACACTCATTTCAGTTGAAAATACAATATTTAGAAAAATACATGTTAACAAAATTGCACCGGCAGGGAATCGAACCCGGGCCTCCCGCGTGGCAGGCGAGAATTCTACCACTGAACCACCGATGCTTCGCACGATTTCCTAAACACTCATTTCAGTTGAAAATACAATATTTAGAAAAATACATGTTAACAAAATTGCACCGGCCGGGAATCGAACCCGGGCCTCCCGCGTGGCAGGCGAGAATTCTACCACTGAACCACCGGTGCTTCGCACGATTTCCTAAACACTCATTTCAGTTGAAAATACAATATTTAGAAAAATACATGTTAACAAAATTGCACTGGCCGGGAATCGAACCCGGGCCTCCCGCGTGGCAGGCGAGAATTCTACCACTGAACCACCGGTGCTTCGCACGATTTTCTAAACACTCATTTCAGTTGAAAATACAATATTTAGAAAAATACATGTTAACAAAATTGCACCGGCCGGGAATCGAACCCGGGCCTCCCGCGTGTCAGGCGAGAATTCTACCACTGAACCACCGATGCTTCGCACGATTTCCTAAACACTCATTTCAGTTGAAAATACAATATTTAGAAAAATACATGTTAACAAAATTGCACCGGCCGGGAATCGAACCCGGGCCTCCCGCGTGGCAGGCGAGAATTCTACCACTGAACCACCGATGCTTTGCACGATTTCCTAAACACTCATTTCAGTTGAAAATACAATATTTAGAAAAATACATGTTAACAAAATTGCACCGGCCGGGAATCGAACCCGGGCCTCCCGCGTGGGAGGCGAGAATTCTACCACTAAACCACCGATGCTTCGCACGATTTCCTAAACACTCATTTCAGTTGAAAATACAATATTTAGAAAAATACATGTTAACAAAATTGCACCGGCCGGGAATCGAACCCGGGCCTCCCGCGTGGCAGGCGAGAATTCTACCACTGAACCACCGGTGCTTCGCACGATTTCCTAAACACTCATTTCAGTAGAAAATATAATATTTAGAAAAATACATGTTAACAAAATTGCACCGGCCGGGAATCGAACCCGGGCCTCCCGCGTGGCAGGCGAGAATTCTACCACTGAACCACCGGTGCTTCGCACGATTTCCTAAACACTCATTTCAGTTGAAAATACAATATTTAGAAAAATACATGTTAACAAAATTGCACCGGCCGGGAATCGAACCCGGGCCTCCCGCGTGGCAGGCGAGAATTCTACCACTGAACCACCGATGCTTCGCACGATTTTCTAAACACTCATTTCAGTTGAAAATACAATATTTAGAAAAATACATGTTAACAAAATTGCACCGGCCGGGAATCGAACCCGGGCCTCCCGCGTGGCAGGCGAGAATTCTACCACTGAACCACCGGTGCTTCGCACGATTTTCTAAACACTCATTTCAGTTGAAAATACAATATTTAGAAAAATACATGTTAACAAAATTGCACCGGCCGGGAATCGAACCCGGGCCTCCCGCGTGGCAGGAGAAAATTCTACCACTGAACCACCGGTGCTTCGCACGATTTCCTAAACACTCATTTCAGTTGAAAATACAATATTTAGAAAAATACATGTTAACAAAATTGCACCGGCCGGGAATCGAACCCGGGCCTCCCGCGTGGCAGGCGAGAATTCTACCACTGAACCACCGGTGCTTCGCACGATTTCCTAAACACTCATTTCAGTTGAAAATACAAAATTTAGAAAAATACATGTTAACAAAATTGCACCGGCCGGGAATCGAACCCGGGCCTCCCGCGTGGCAGGCGAGAATTCTACCACTGAACCACCGGTGCTTCACACGATTTCCTAAACACTCATTTCAGTTGAAAATACAATATTTAGAAAAATACATGTTAACAAAATTGCACTGGCCGGGAATCGAACCCGGGCCTCCCGCGTGGCAGGCGAGAATTCTACCACTGAACCACCGGTGCTTCGCACGATTTTCTAAACACTCATTTCAGTTGAAAATACAATATTTAGAAAAATACATGTTAACAAAATTGCACCGGCCGGGAATCGAACCCGGGCCTCCCGCGTGTCAGGCGAGAATTCTACCACTGAACCACCGAGGCTTCGCACGATTTCCTAAACACTCATTTTAGTTGAAAATACAATATTTAGAAAAATACATGTTAACAAAATTGCACCGGCCGGGAATCGAACCCGGGCCTCCCGCGTGGCAGGCGAGAATTCTACCACTGAACCACCGGTGCTTCGCACGATTTTCTAAACACTCATTTCAGTTGAAAATACAATATTTAGAAAAATACATGTTAACAAAATTGCACCGGCCGGGAATCGAACCCGGGCCTCCCGCGTGGCAGGCGAGAATTCTACCACTGAACCACCGGTGCTTCGCACGATTTCCTAAACACTCATTTCAGTTGAAAATACAAAATTTAGAAAAATACATGTTAACAAAATTGCACCGGCCGGGAATCGAACCCGGGCCTCCCGCGTGGCAGGCGAGAATTCTACCACTGAACCACCGGTGCTTCGCACGATTTCCTAAACACTCATTTCAGTTGAAAATACAATATTTAGAAAAATACATGTTAACAAAATTGCACTGGCCGGGAATCGAACCCGGGCCTCCCGCGTGGCAGGCGAGAATTCTACCACTGAACGACCGGTGCTTCGCACGATTTTCTAAACACTCATTTCAGTTAAAAATACAATATTTAGAAAAATACATGTTAACAAAATTGCACCGGCCGGGAATCGAACCCGGGCCTCCCGCGTGTCAGGCGAGAATTCTACCACTGAACCACCGAGGCTTCGCACGATTTCCTAAACACTCATTTTAGTTGAAAATACAATATTTAGAAAAATACATGTTAACAAAATTGCACCGGCCGGGAATCGAACCCGGGCCTCCCGCGTGGCAGGCGAGAATTCTACCACTGAACCACCGGTGCTTCGCACGATTTTCTAAACACTCATTTCAGTTGAAAATACAATATTTAGAAAAATACATGTTAACAAAATTGCACCGGCCGGGAATCGAACCCGGGCCTCCCGCGTGTCAGGCGAGAATTCTACCACTGAACCACCGATGCTTCGCACGATTTCCTAAACACACATTTCAGTTGAAAATACAATATTTAGAAAAATACATGTTAACAAAATTGCACCGGCCGGGAATCGAACCCGGGCCTCCCGCGTGGCAGGCGAGAATTCTACCACTGAACCACCGGTGCTTCGCACGATTTTCTAAACACTCATTTCAGTTGAAAATACAATATTTAGAAAAATACATGTTAACAAAATTGCACCGGCCGGGAATCGAACCCGGGCCTCCCGCGTGGGAGGCGAGAATTCTACCACTGAACCACCGGTGCTTCGCACGATTTCCTAAACACTAATTTCAGTTGAAAATACAATATTTAGAAAAATACATGTTAACAAAATTGCACCGGCCGGGAATCGAACCCGGGCCTCCCGCGTGGCAGGCGAGAATTCTACCACTGAACCACCGATGCTTCGCACGATTTCCTAAACACTCATTTCAGTTGAAAATACAATATTTAGAAAAATACATGTTAACAAAATTGCACCGGCCGGGAATCGAACCCGGGCCTCCCGCGTGGGAGGCGAGAATTCTACCACTAAACCACCGATGCTTCGCACGATTTCCTAAACACTCATTTCAGTTGAAAATACAATATTTAGAAAAATACATGTTAACAAAATTGCACCGGCCGGGAATCGAACCCGGGCCTCCCGCGTGGCAGGCGAGAATTCTACCACTGAACCACCGGTGCTTCGCACGATTTCCTAAACACTCATTTCAGTTGAAAATACAATATTTAGAAAAATACATGTTAACAAAATTGCACCGGCCGGGAATCGAACCCGGGCCTCCCGCGTGGCAGGCGAGAATTCTACCACTGAACCACCGGTGCTTCGCACGATTTCCTAAACACTCATTTCAGTTGAAAATACAAAATTTAGAAAAATACATGTTAACAAAATTGCACCGGCCGGGAATCGAACCCGGGCCTCCCGCGTGGCAGGCGAGAATTCTACCACTGAACCACCGGTGCTTCGCACGATTTCCTAAACACTCATTTCAGTTGAAAATACAATATTTAGAAAAATACATGTTAACAAAATTGCACTGGCCGGGAATCGAACCCGGGCCTCCCGCGTGGCAGGCGAGAATTCTACCACTGAACCACCGGTGCTTCGCACGATTTTCTAAACACTCATTTCAGTTGAAAATACAATATTTAGAAAAATACATGTTAACAAAATTGCACCGGCCGGGAATCGAACCCGGGCCTCCCGCGTGTCAGGCGAGAATTCTACCACTGAACCACCGATGCTTCGCACGATTTCCTAAACACACATTTCAGTTGAAAATACAATATTTAGAAAAATACATGTTAACAAAATTGCACCGGCCGGGAATCGAACCCGGGCCTCCCGCGTGGCAGGCGAGAATTCTACCACTGAACCACCGGTGCTTCGCACGATTTTCTAAACACTCATTTCAGTTGAAAATACAATATTTAGAAAAATACATGTTAACAAAATTGCACCGGCCGGGAATCGAACCCGGGCCTCCCGCGTGGGAGGCTAGAATTCTACCACTAAACCACCGATGCTTCGCACGATTTCCTAAACACTCATTTCAGTTGAAAATACAATATTTAGAAAAATACATGTTAACAAAATTGCACCGGCCGGGAATCGAACCCGGGCCTCCCGCGTGGCAGGCGAGAATTCTACCACTGAACCACCGGTGCTTCGCACGATTTCCTAAACACTCATTTCAGTTAAAAATACAATATTTAGAAAATACATGTTAACAAAATTGCACCGGCCGGGAATCGAACCCGGGCCTCCCGCGTGGCAGGAGAGAATTCTACCACTGAACCACCGCTGCTTCGCACGATTTCCTAAACACTCATTTTAGTTGAAAATACAATATTTAGAAAAATACATGTTAACAAAATTGCACCGGCCGGGAATCGAACCCGGGCCTCCCGCGTGGCAGGCGAGAATTCTACCACTGAACCACCAGTGCTTCGCACGATTTCCTAAACACTCATTTCAGTAGAAAATATAATATTTAGAAAAATACATGTTAACAAAATTGCACTGGCCGGGAATCGAACCCGGGCCTCCCGCGTGGCAGGCGAGAATTCTACCACTGAACCACCGGTGCTTCGCACGATTTTCTAAACACTCATTTCAGTTGAAAATACAATATTTAGAAAAATACATGTTAACAAAATTGCACCGGCCGGGAATCGAACCCGGGCCTCCCGCGTGTCAGGCGAGAATTCTACCACTGAACCACCGAGGCTTCGCACGATTTCCTAAACACTCATTTTAGTTGAAAATACAATATTTAGAAAAATACATGTTAACAAAATTGCACCGGCCGGGAATCGAACCCGGGCCTCCCGCGTGGCAGGCGAGAATTCTACCACTGAACCACCGGTGCTTCGCACGATTTTCTAAACACTCATTTCAGTTGAAAATACAATATTTAGAAAAATACATGTTAACAAAATTGCACCGGCCGGGAATCGAACCCGGGCCTCCCGCGTGGCAGGCGAGAATTCTACCACTGAACCACCGGTGCTTCGCACGATTTCCTAAACACTCATTTCAGTTGAAAATACAAAATTTAGAAAAATACATGTTAACAAAATTGCACCGGCCGGGAATCGAACCCGGGCCTCCCGCGTGGCAGGCGAGAATTCTACCACTGAACCACCGGTGCTTCGCACGATTTCCTAAACACTCATTTCAGTTGAAAATACAATATTTAGAAAAATACATGTTAACAAAATTGCACTGGCCGGGAATCGAACCCGGGCCTCCCGCGTGGCAGGCGAGAATTCTACCACTGAACCACCGGTGCTTCGCACGATTTTCTAAACACTCATTTCAGTTGAAAATACAATATTTAGAAAAATACATGTTAACAAAATTGCACCGGCCGGGAATCGAACCCGGGCCTCCCGCGTGTCAGGCGAGAATTCTACCACTGAACCACCGAGGCTTCGCACGATTTCCTAAACACTCATTTTAGTTGAAAATACAATATTTAGAAAAATACATGTTAACAAAATTGCACCGGCCGGGAATCGAACCCGGGCCTCCCGCGTGGCAGGCGAGAATTCTACCACTGAACCACCGGTGCTTCGCACGATTTTCTAAACACTCATTTCAGTTGAAAATACAATATTTAGAAAAATACATGTTAACAAAATTGCACCGGCCGGGAATCGAACCCGGGCCTCCCGCGTGGCAGGCGAGAATTCTACCACTGAACCACCGATGCTTTGCACGATTTCCTAAACACTCATTTCAGTTGAAAATACAATATTTAGAAAAATACATGTTAACAAAATTGCACTGGCCGGGAATCGAACCCGGGCCTCCCGCGTGGCAGGCGAGAATTCTACCACTGAACCACCGGTGCTTCGCACGATTTTCTAAACACTCATTTCAGTTGAAAATACAATATTTAGAAAAATACATGTTAACAAAATTGCACCGGCCGGGAATCGAACCCGGGCCTCCCGCGTGTCAGGCGAGAATTCTACCACTGAACCACCGAGGCTTCGCACGATTTCCTAAACACTCATTTTAGTTGAAAATACAATATTTAGAAAAATACATGTTAACAAAATTGCACCGGCCGGGAATCGAACCCGGGCCTCCCGCGTGGCAGGCGAGAATTCTACCACTGAACCACCGGTGCTTCGCACGATTTTCTAAACACTCATTTCAGTTGAAAATACAATATTTAGAAAAATACATGTTAACAAAATTGCACCGGCCGGGAATCGAACCCGGGCCTCCCGCGTGGCAGGCGAGAATTCTACCACTGAACCACCGGTGCTTCGCACGATTTCCTAAACACTCATTTCAGTTGAAAATACAAAATTTAGAAAAATACATGTTAACAAAATTGCACCGGCCGGGAATCGAACCCGGGCCTCCCGCGTGGCAGGCGAGAATTCTACCACTGAACCACCGGTGCTTCGCACGATTTCCTAAACACTCATTTCAGTTGAAAATACAATATTTAGAAAAATACATGTTAACAAAATTGCACTGGCCGGGAATCGAACCCGGGCCTCCCGCGTGGCAGGCGAGAATTCTACCACTGAACCACCGGTGCTTCGCACGATTTTCTAAACACTCATTTCAGTTGAAAATACAATATTTAGAAAAATACATGTTAACAAAATTGCACCGGCCGGGAATCGAACCCGGGCCTCCCGCGTGTCAGGCGAGAATTCTACCACTGAACCACCGAGGCTTCGCACGATTTCCTAAACACTCATTTTAGTTGAAAATACAATATTTAGAAAAATACATGTTAACAAAATTGCACCGGCCGGGAATCGAACCCGGGCCTCCCGCGTGGCAGGCGAGAATTCTACCACTGAACCACCGGTGCTTCGCACGATTTTCTAAACACTCATTTCAGTTGAAAATACAATATTTAGAAAAATACATGTTAACAAAATTGCACCGGCCGGGAATCGAACCCGGGCCTCCCGCGTGGCAGGCGAGAATTCTACCACTGAACCACCGATGCTTTGCACGATTTCCTAAACACTCATTTCAGTTGAAAATACAATATTTAGAAAAATACATGTTAACAAAATTGCACCGGCCGGGAATCGAACCCGGGCCTCCCGCGTGGGAGGCGAGAATTCTACCACTAAACCACCGATGCTTCGCACGATTTCCTAAACACTCATTTCAGTTGAAAATACAATATTTAGAAAAATACATGTTAACAAAATTGCACCGGCCGGGAATGGAACCCGGGCCTCCCGCGTGGCAGGCGAGAATTCTACCACTGAACCACCGGTGCTTCGCACGATTTCCTAAACACTCATTTCAGTTGAAAATACAAAATTTAGAAAAATACATGTTAACAAAATTGCACCGGCCGGGAATCGAACCCGGGCCTCCCGCGTGGCAGGCGAGAATTCTACCACTGAACCACCGGTGCTTCGCACGATTTCCTGAACACTCATTTCAGTTGAAAATACAATATTTAGAAAAATACATGTTAACAAAATTGCACTGGCCGGGAATCGAACCCGGGCCTCCCGCGTGGCAGGCGAGAATTCTACCACTGAACCACCGGTGCTTCGCACGATTTTCTAAACACTCATTTCAGTTGAAAATACAATATTTAGAAAAATACATGTTAACAAAATTGCACCGGCCGGGAATCGAACCCGGGCCTCCCGCGTGTCAGGCGAGAATTCTACCACTGAACCACCGATGCTTCGCACGATTTCCTAAACACTCATTTCAGTTGAAAATACAATATTTAGAAAAATACATGTTAACAAAATTGCACCGGCCGGGAATCGAACCCGGGCCTCCCGCGTGTCAGGCGAGAATTCTACCACTGAACCACCGATGCTTCGCACGATTTCCTAAACACACATTTCAGTTGAAAATACAATATTTAGAAAAATACATGTTAACAAAATTGCACCGGCCGGGAATCGAACCCGGGCCTCCCGCGTGGCAGGCGAGAATTCTACCACTGAACCACCGGTGCTTTGCACGATTTTCTAAACAATCATTTCAGTTGAAAATACAATATTTAGAAAAATACATGTTAACAAAATTGCACCGGCCGGGAATCGAACCCGGGCCTCCCGCGTGGGAGGCTAGAATTCTACCACTAAACCACCGATGCTTCGCACGATTTCCTAAACACTCATTTCAGTTGAAAATACAATATTTAGAAAAATACATGTTAACAAAATTTCACCGGCCGGGAATCGAACCCGGGCCTCCCGCGTGGCAGGCGAGAATTCTACCACTGAACCACCGGTGCTTCGCACGATTTCCTAAACACTAATTTCAGTTAAAAATACAATATTTAGAAAATACATGTTAACAAAATTGCACCGGCCGGGAATCGAACCCGGGCCTCCCGCGTGGCAGGAGAGAATTCTACCACTGAACCACCGCTGCTTCGCACGATTTCCTAAACACTCATTTTAGTTGAAAATACAATATTTAGAAAAATACATGTTAACAAAATTGCACCGGCCGGGAATCGAACCCGGGCCTCCCGCGTGGCAGGCGAGAATTCTACCACTGAACCACCGGTGCTTCGCACGATTTCCTAAACACTCATTTCAGTAGAAAATATAATATTTAGAAAAATACATGTTAACAAAATTGCACCGGCCGGGAATCGAACCCGGGCCTCCCGCGTGGGAGGCTAGAATTCTACCACTAAACCACCGATGCTTCGCACGATTTCCTAAACACTCATTTCAGTTGAAAATACAATATTTAGAAAAATACATGTTAACAAAATTGCACCGGCCGCGAATCGAACCCGGGCCTCCCGCGTGGCAGGCGAGAATTCTACCACTGAACCACCGGTGCTTCGCACGATTTCCTAAACACTCATTTCAGTTAAAAATACAATATTTAGAAAATACATGTTAACAAAATTGCACCGGCCGGGAATCGAACCCGGGCCTCCCGCGTGGCAGGAGAGAATTCTACCACTGAAACACCGCTGCTTCGCACGATTTCCTAAACACTCATTTTAGTTGAAAATACAATATTTAGAAAAATACATGTTAACAAAATTGCACCGGACGGGAATCGAAACCGGGCCTCCCGCGTGGCAGGCGAGAATTCTACCACTGAACCACCGGTGCTTCGCACGATTTCCTAAAGACTCATTTCAGTTGAAAATACAATATTTAGAAAAATACATGTTAACAAAATTGCACCGGCCGGGAATCGAACCCGGGCCTCCCGCGTGGCAGGCGAGAATTCTACCACTGAACCATCGGTGCTTCGCACGATTTTCTAAACACTCATTTCAGTTGAAAATACAATATTTAGAAAAATACATGTTAACAAAATTGCACCGGCCGGGAATCGAACCCGGGCCTCCCGCGTGGCAGGAGAGAATTCTACCACTGAACCACCGGTGCTTCGCACGATTTTCTAAACACTCATTTCAGTTGAAAATACAATATTTAGAAAAATACATGTTAACAAAATTGCACCGGCCGGGAATCGAACCCGGGCCTCCCGCGTGGCAGGCGAGAATTCTACCACTGAACCACCGGTGCTTCGCACGATTTCCTAAACACTCATTTCAGTTGAAAATACAATATTTAGAAAAATACATGTTAACAAAATTGCACTGGCCGGGAATCGAACCCGGGCCTCCCGCGTGGCAGGCGAGAATTCTACCACTGAACCACCGGTGCTTCGCACGATTTTCTAAACACTCATTTCAGTTGAAAATACAATATTTAGAAAAATACATGTTAACAAAATTGCACCGGCCGGGAATCGAACCCGGGCCTCCCACGTGTCAGGCGAGAATTCTACCACTGAACCACCGAGGCTTCGCACGATTTCCTAAACACTCATTTTAGTTGAAAATACAATATTTAGAAAAATACATGTTAACAAAATTGCACCGGCCGGGAATCGAACCCGGGCCTCCCGCGTGGCAGGCGAGAATTCTACCACTGAACCACCGGTGCTTCGCACGATTTTCTAAACACTCATTTCAGTTGAAAATACAATATTTAGAAAAATACATGTTAACAAAATTGCACCGGCCGGGAATCGAACCCGGGCCTCCCGCGTGGCAGGCGAGAATTCTACCACTGAACCACCGATGCTTTGCACGATTTCCTAAACACTCATTTCAGTTGAAAATACAATATTTAGAAAAATACATGTTAACAAAATTGCACCGGCCGGGAATCGAACCCGGGCCTCCCGCGTGGGAGGCGAGAATTCTACCACTAAACCACCGATGCTTCGCACGATTTCCTAAACACTCATTTCAGTTGAAAATACAATATTTAGAAAAATACATGTTAACAAAATTGCACCGGCCGGGAATGGAACCCGGGCCTCCCGCGTGGCAGGCGAGAATTCTACCACTGAACCACCGGTGCTTCGCACGATTTCCTAAACACTCATTTCAGTTGAAAATACAAAATTTAGAAAAATACATGTTAACAAAATTGCACCGGCCGGGAATCGAACCCGGGCCTCCCGCGTGTCAGGCGAGAATTCTACCACTGAACCACCGATGCTTCGCACGATTTCCTAAACACTCATTTCAGTTGAAAATACAATATTTAGAAAAATACATGTTAACAAAATTGCACCGGCCGGGAATCGAACCCGGGCCTCCCGCGTGTCAGGCGAGAATTCTACCACTGAACCACCGATGCTTCGCACGATTTCCTAAACACACATTTCAGTTGAAAATACAATATTTAGAAAAATACATGTTAACAAAATTGCACCGGCCGGGAATCGAACCCGGGCCTCCCGCGTGGCAGGCGAGAATTCTACCACTGAACCACCGGTGCTTTGCACGATTTTCTAAACAATCATTTCAGTTGAAAATACAATATTTAGAAAAATACATGTTAACAAAATTGCACCGGCCGGGAATCGAACCCGGGCCTCCCGCGTGGGAGGCTAGAATTCTACCACTAAACCACCGATGCTTCGCACGATTTCCTAAACACTCATTTCAGTTGAAAATACAATATTTAGAAAAATACATGTTAACAAAATTTCACCGGCCGGGAATCGAACCCGGGCCTCCCGCGTGGCAGGCGAGAATTCTACCACTGAACCACCGGTGCTTCGCACGATTTCCTAAACACTAATTTCAGTTAAAAATACAATATTTAGAAAATACATGTTAACAAAATTGCACCGGCCGGGAATCGAACCCGGGCCTCCCGCGTGGCAGGAGAGAATTCTACCACTGAACCACCGCTGCTTCGCACGATTTCCTAAACACTCATTTTAGTTGAAAATACAATATTTAGAAAAATACATGTTAACAAAATTGCACCGGCCGGGAATCGAACCCGGGCCTCCCGCGTGGCAGGCGAGAATTCTACCACTGAACCACCGGTGCTTCGCACGATTTCCTAAACACTCATTTCAGTAGAAAATATAATATTTAGAAAAATACATGTTAACAAAATTGCACCGGCCGGGAATCGAACCCGGGCCTCCCGCGTGGGAGGCTAGAATTCTACCACTAAACCACCGATGCTTCGCACGATTTCCTAAACACTCATTTCAGTTGAAAATACAATATTTAGAAAAATACATGTTAACAAAATTGCACCGGCCGCGAATCGAACCCGGGCCTCCCGCGTGGCAGGCGAGAATTCTACCACTGAACCACCGGTGCTTCGCACGATTTCCTAAACACTCATTTCAGTTAAAAATACAATATTTAGAAAATACATGTTAACAAAATTGCACCGGCCGGGAATCGAACCCGGGCCTCCCGCGTGGCAGGAGAGAATTCTACCACTGAAACACCGCTGCTTCGCACGATTTCCTAAACACTCATTTTAGTTGAAAATACAATATTTAGAAAAATACATGTTAACAAAATTGCACCGGACGGGAATCGAAACCGGGCCTCCCGCGTGGCAGGCGAGAATTCTACCACTGAACCACCGGTGCTTCGCACGATTTCCTAAAGACTCATTTCAGTTGAAAATACAATATTTAGAAAAATACATGTTAACAAAATTGCACCGGCCGGGAATCGAACCCGGGCCTCCCGCGTGGCAGGCGAGAATTCTACCACTGAACCATCGGTGCTTCGCACGATTTTCTAAACACTCATTTCAGTTGAAAATACAATATTTAGAAAAATACATGTTAACAAAATTGCACCGGCCGGGAATCGAACCCGGGCCTCCCGCGTGGCAGGAGAGAATTCTACCACTGAACCACCGGTGCTTCGCACGATTTTCTAAACACTCATTTCAGTTGAAAATACAATATTTAGAAAAATACATGTTAACAAAATTGCACCGGCCGGGAATCGAACCCGGGCCTCCCGCGTGGCAGGCGAAAATTCTACCACTGTACCACCCGTGCTTCGCACGATTTTCTAAACACTCATTTCAGTTGAAAATACAATATTTAGAAAAATACATGTTAACAAAATTGCACCGGCCGGGAATCGAACCCGGGCCTCCCGCGTGGCAGGCGAGAATTCTACCACTGAACCAACGATGCTTTGCACGATTTCCTAAACACTCATTTCAGTTGAAAATACAATATTTAGAAAAATACATGTTAACAAAATTGCACCGGCCGGGAATCGAACCCGGGCCTCCCGCGTGGGAGGCGAGAATTCTACCACTAAACCACCGATGCTTCGCACGATTTCCTAAACACTCATTTCAGTTGAAAATACAATATTTAGAAAAATACATGTTAACAAAATTGCACCGGCCGGGAATCGAACCCGGGCCTCCCGCGTGGCAGGCGAGAATTCTACCACTGAACCACCGGTGCTTCGCACGATTTCCTAAACACTCATTTCAGTTGAAAATACAAAATTTAGAAAAATACATGTTAACAAAATTGCACCGGCCGGGAATCGAACCCGGGCCTCCCGCGTGGCAGGCGAGAATTCTACCACTGAACCACAGGTGCTTCGCACGATTTCCTAAACACTCATTTCAGTTGAAAATACAATATTTAGAAAAATACATGTTAACAAAATTGCACTGGCCGGGAATCGAACCCGGGCCTCCCGCGTGGCAGGCGAGAATTCTACCACTGAACCACCGGTGCTTCGCACGATTTTCTAAACACTCATTTCAGTTGAAAATACAATATTTAGAAAAATACATGTTAACAAAATTGCACCGGCCGGGAATCGAACCCGGGCCTCCCGCGTGGCAGGCGAGAATTCTACCACTGAACCACCGGTGCTTCGCACGATTTTCTAAACACTCATTTCAGTTGAAAATACAATATTTAGAAAAATACATGTTAACAAAATTGCACCGGCCAGGAATCGAACCCGGGCCTCCCGCGTGGCAGGCGAGAATTCTACCACTGAACCACCGATGCTTTGCACGATTTCCTAAACACTCATTTCAGTTGAAAATACAATATTTAGAAAAATACATGTTAACAAAATTGCACCGGCCGGGAATCGAACCCGGGCCTCCCGCGTGGGAGGCGAGAATTCTACCACTGAACCACCGGTGCTTCGCACGATTTCCTAAACACTCATTTCAGTTAAAAATACAATATTTAGAAAAATACATGTTAACAAAATTGCACCGGCCGGGAATCGAACCCGGGCCTCACGCGTGGCAGGCGAGAATTCTACCACTGAACCACCGGTGCTTCGCACGATTTCCTAAACACTAATTTCAGTTGAAAATACAATAATTAGAAAAATACATGTTAACAAAATTGCACCGGCCGGGAATCGAACCCGGGCCTCCCGCGTGGCAGGCGGGAATTCTACCACTGAACCACCGGTGCTTCGCACGATTTCTTAAACACTCATTTCAGTTGAAAATACAATATTAAAAAAAAAAAATGTAAACAAAATTGCACCGGCCGGGAATCGAACCCGGGCCTCCCGCGTGGCAGGCGAGAATTCTACCACTGAACCACCGGTGCTTCGCACGATTTCCTAAACACTCATTTCAGTTAAAAATACAATATTTAGAAAAATACATGTTAACAAAATTGCACCGGCCGGGAATCGAACCCGGGCCTCCCGCGTGGCAGGCGGGAATTCTACCACTGAACCACCCGTGCTTCGCACGATTTCCTAAACACTCATTTCAGTTGAAAATACAATATTTAGAAAAATACATGTTAACAAAATTGCACCGGCCGGGAATCGAAACCGGGCCTCCCGCGTGGCAGGCGAGAATTCTACCACTGAACCACCGGAGCTTGGCATGATTTCCTAAACACTCATTTCAGTTGAAAATACAATATTTAGAAAAATACATGTTAACAAAATTGCACCGGCCGGGAATCGAACCCGGGCCTCCCGCGTGGCAGGCGGGAATTCTACCACTGAACCACCGGTGCTTCGCACGATTTCCTAAACACTCATTTCAGTTGAAAATACAATATTTAGAAAAATACATGTTAACAAAATTGCACCGGCCGGGAATCGAACCCGGGCCTCCCGCGTGGCAGGCGAGAATTCTACCACTGAACCACCCGTGCTTCGCACGATTTCCTAAACACTCATTTCAGTTGAAAATACAATATTTAGAAAAATACATGTTAACAAAATTGCACCGGCCGGGAATCGAAACCGGGCCTCCCGCGTGGCAGGCGAGAATTCTACCACTGAACCACCGGTGCTTCGCACGATTTCCTAAACACTAATTTCAGTTGAAAATACAATATTTAGAAAAATACATGTTAACAAAATTGCACCGGCCGGGAATCGAACCCGGGCCTCCCGCGTGGCAGGCGAGAATTCTACCACTGAACCACCGGAGCTTCGCACGATTTCCTAAACACTCATTTCAGTTGAAAATACAATATTTAGAAAAATACATGTTAACAAAATTGCACCGGCCGGGAATCGAACCCGGGCCTCCCGCGTGGCAGGCGAGAATTCTACCACTGAACCACCGGTGCTTCGCACGATTTCCTAAACACTCATTTCAGTTGAAAATACAATATTTAGAAAAATACATGTTAACAAAATTGCACCGGCTGGGAATCGAACCCGGGCCTCCCGCGTGGCAGGCGAGAATTCTACCACTGAACCACCGGTGCTTCGCACGATTTCTTAAACACTCATTTCAGTTGAAAATACAATATTTAGAAAAATAAATGTTAACAAAATTGCACCGGCCTGGAATCGAACCCGGGCCTCCCGCGTGTCAGGCGAGAATTCTACCACTGAACCACCGGTGCTTCGCACGATTTCCTAAACACTCATTTCAGTTGAAAATACAATATTTAGAAAAATACATGTTAACAAAATTGCACCGGCTGGGAATCGAACCCGGGCCTCCCGCGTGACAGGCGAGAATTCTACCACTGAACCACCGGTGCTTCGCACGATTTCCTAAACACTCATTTTAGTTGAAAATACAATATTTAGAAAAATACATGTTAACGAAATTGCACCGGCTGGGAATCGAACCCGGGCCTCCCGCTTGGCAGGCGAGAATTTTACCACTGAACCACCGGTGCTTCGCACGATTTCCTAAACACTCATTTCAGTTGAAAATACAATATTTAGAAAAATACATGTTAACAAAATTGCACCGGCCGGGAATCGAACCCGGGCCTCCCGCGTGGCAGGCGAGAATTCTACCACTGAACCACCGGTGCTTCGCACGATTTCCTAAACACTCATTTCAGTTGAAAATACAATATTTAGAAAAAAACATGTTAACAAAATTGCACCGGCCGGGAATCGAACCCGGGCCTCCCGCGTGGCAGGCGAGAATTCTACCACTGAACCACCGGTGCTTCGCACGATTTCCTAAACACTCATTTCAGTTGAAAATACAATATTTAGAAAAATACATGTTAACAAAATTGCACCGGCCGGGAATCAAACCCGGTCCTACCGCGTGGCAGGCGAGAATTCTACCACTGAACCACCGGTGCTTCGCACGATTTCCTAAACACTCATTTCAGTTGAAAATACAATATTTAGAAAAATACATGTTAACAAAATTGCACCGGCCGGAAATCGAACCCGGGCCTCCCGCGTGGCAGGAGAGAATTCTACCACTGAACCACCGGTGCTTCGCACGATTTCCTAAACACTCATTTCAGTTGAAAATACAATATTTAGAAAAATACATGGTAACAAAATTGCACCGGCCGGGAATCGAACCCGGGCCTCCCGCGTGGCAGGCGAGAATTCTACCATTGAACCACCGGTGCTTCGCACGATTTCTTAAACACTCATTTCAGTTGAAAATACAATATTTAGAAAAATACATGTTAACAAAATTGCACCGGCCGGGAATCGAACCCGGGCCTCCCGCGTGGCAGGCGAGAATTCTACCACTGAACCACCGGTGCTTCGCACGATTTCCTAAACACTCATTTCAGTTGAAAATACAATATTTGGAAAAATACATGTTAACAAAATTGCACCGGCCGGGAATCGAACCCGGGCCTCCCGCGTGGCAGGCGAGAATTCTACCACTGAACCACCCGTGCTTCGCACGATTTCCTAAACACTCATTTCAGTTGAAAATACAATATTTAGAAAAATACATGTTAACAAAATTGCACCGGCCGGGAATCGAAACCGGGCCTCCCGCGTGGCAGGCGAGAATTCTACCACTGAACCACCGGTGCTTCGCACGATTTCCTAAACACTAATTTCAGTTGAAAATACAATATTTAGAAAAATACATGTTAACAAAATTGCACCGGCCGGGAATCGAACCCGGGCCTCCCGCGTGGCAGGCGAGAATTCTACCACTGAACCACCGGAGCTTCGCACGATTTCCTAAACACTCATTTCAGTTGAAAATACAATATTTAGAAAAATACATGTTAACAAAATTGCACCGGCCGGGAATCGAACCCGGGCCTCCCGCGTGGCAGGCGAGAATTCTACCACTGAACCACCGGTGCTTCGCACTATTTCCTAAACACTCATTTCAGTTGAAAATACAATATTTAGAAAAATACATGTTAACAAAATTGCACCGGCCGGGAATCGAACCCGGGCCTCCCGCGTGGCAGGCGAGAATTCTACCACTGAACCACCGGAGCTTCGCACGATTTCCTAAACACTCATTTCAGTTGAAAATACAATATTTAGAAAAATACATGTTAACAAAATTGCACCGGCCGGGAATCGAACCCGTGCCTCCCGCGTGGCCGGCGAGAAATCTACCACTGAACCACCGGTGCTTCGCACGATTTCCTAAACACTCATTTCAGTTGAAAATACAATATTTAGAAAAATACATGTTAACAAATTTGCACCGGCTGGGAATCGAACCCGGGCCTCCCGCGTGGCAGGCGAGAATTCTACCACTGAACCACCGGTGCTTCGCACGATTTCTTAAACACTCATTTCAGTTGAAAATACAATATTTAGAAAAATAAATGTTAACAAAATTGCACCGGCCGGGAATCGAACCCGGGCCTCCCGCGTGGCAGGCGAGAATTCTACCACTGAACCACCGGTGCTTCGCACGATTTCCTAAACACTCATTTCAGTTGAAAATACAATATTTAGAAAAATACATGTTAACAAAATTGCACCGGCCGGGAATCGAACCCGGGCCTCCCGCGTGGCAGGAGAGAATTCTACCACTGAACCACCGGTGCTTCGCACGATTTCCTAAACACTCATTTCAGTTGAAAATACAATATTTAGAAAAATACATGTTAACAAAATTGCACCGGCCGGGAATCGAACCCGGGCCTCCCGCGTGGCAGGCGAGAATTCTACCACTGAACCACCGGTGCTTCGCACGATTTCTTAAACACTCATTTCAGTTGAAAATACAATATTTAGAAAAATACATGTTAACAAAATTGCACCGGCCGGGAATCGAACCCGGGCCTCCCGCGTGGCAGGCGAGAATTCTACCACTGAACCACCGGTGCTTCGCACGATTTCCTAAACACTCATTTCAGTTGAAAATACAATATTTAGAAAAATACATGTTAATAAAATTGCACCGGCCGGGAATCGAACCCAGGCCTCCCGCGTGGCAGGCGAGAATTCTACCACTGAACCACGGGTGCTTCGCACGATTTCCTAAACACTCATTTCAGTTGAAAATACATTATTTAGAAAAATACATGTTAACAAAATTGCACCGGCCGGGAATCGAACCCGGGCCTCCCCCGTGGCAGGCGAGAATTCTACCACTGAACCACCGGTGCTTCGCACGATTTCCTAAACACTCATTTCAGTTGAAAATACAATATTTAGAAAAATACATGTTAACAAAATTGCACCGGCCGGGAATCGAACCCGGGCCTTCCGCGTGGCAGGAGAGAATTCTACCACTGAACCACCGGTGCTTCGCACGATTTCCTAAACACTCATTTCAGTTGAAAATACAATATTTAGAAAAATACATGTTAACAAAATTGCACCGGCCGGGAATCGAACCCGGGCCTCCCGCGTGGCAGGCGAGAATTCTACCACTGAACCACCGGTGCTTTGCACGATTTCCTAAAGACTCATTTCAGTTGAAAATACAATATTTAGAAAAATACATGTTAACAAAATTGCACCGGCCGGGAATCGAACCCGGGCCTCCCGCGTGGCAGGCGAGAATTCTACCACTGAACCACCGATGCTTCGCACGATTTCCTAAACACTCAATTCAGTTGAAAATACAATATTTAGAAAAATACATGTTAACAAAATTGCACCGGCCGGGAATCGAACCCGGGCCTCCCGCGTGGCAGGCGAGAATTCTACCACTGAACCACCGGTGCTTCGCACGATTTCCTAAACACTCATTTCAGTTGAAAATACAATATTTAGAAAAATACATGTTAACAAAATTGCACCGGCCGGGAATCGAACCCGGGCCTCCCGCGTGGCAGGCGAGAATTCTACCACTGAACCACCGGTGCTTCGCACGATTTCCTAAACACTCATTTCAGTTGAAAATACAATATTTATAAAAATACATGTTAACAAAATTGCACCGGCCGGGAATCGAACCCGGGCCTCCCGCGTGGCAGGCGAGAATTCTACCACTGAACCACCGGTGCTTCGCACGATTTCCTAAACACTCATTTCAGTTGAAAATACAATATTTAGAAAAATACATGTTAACAAAATTGCACCGGCCGGGAATCGAACCCGGGCCTCCCGCGTGGCAGGCGATAATTCTACCACTGAACCACCGGTGCTTTGGACGATTTCCTAAACACTCATTTCAGTTGAAAATACAATATTTAGAAAAATACATGTTAACAAAATTGCACCGGCCGGGAATCGAACCGGGTCTCCCGCGTGGCAGGCGAGAATTCTACCACTGAACCACCGGTGCTTCGCACGATTTCCTAAACACTCATTTCTGTTGAAAATACAATATTTAGAAAAATACATGTTAACAAAATTGCACCGGCCGGGAATCGAACCCGGGCCTCCCGCGTGGCAGGCGAGAATTCTACCACTGAACCACCGGTGCTTCGCACGATTTCTTAAACACTCATTTCAGTTGAAAATACAATATTTAGAAAAATACATGTTAACAAAATTGCACCGGCCGGGAATCGAACCCGGGCCTCCCGCGTGGCAGGCGAGAATTCTACCACTGAACCACCGGTGCTTCGCACGATTTCCTAAACACTAATTTCAGTTGAAAATACAATAATTAGAAAAATACATGTTAACAAAATTGCACCGGCCGGGAATCGAACCCGGGCCTCCCGCGTGGCAGGCGGGAATTATACCACTGAACCACCGGTGCTTCGCACGATTTCCTAAACACTCATTTCAGTTGAAAATACAATATTTAGAAAAATACATGTTAACAAAATTGCACAGGCCGGGAATCGAACCCGGGCCTCCCGCGTGGCAGGCGAGAATTCTACCACTGAACCACCCGTGCTTCGCACGATTTCCTAAACACTCATTTCAGTTGAAAATACAATATTTAGAAAAATACATGTTAACAAAATTGCACCGGCCGGGAATCGAAACCGGGCCTCCCGCGTGGCAGGCGAGAATTCTACCACTGAACCACCGGTGCTTCGCACGATTTCCTAAACACTCATTTCAGTTGAAAATACAATATTTATAAAAATACATGTTAACAAAATTGCACCGGCCGGGAATCGAACCCGGGCCTCCCGCGTGGCAGGCGAGAATTCTACCACTGAACCACCGGTGCTTCGCACGATTTCCTAAACACTCATTTCAGTTGAAAATACAATATTTAGAAAAATACATGTTAACAAAATTGCACCGGCCGGGAATCGAACCCGGGCCTCCCGCGTGGCAGGCGATAATTCTACCACTGAACCACCGGTGCTTTGGACGATTTCCTAAACACTCATTTCAGTTGAAAATACAATATTTAGAAAAATACATGTTAACAAAATTGCACCGGCCGGGAATCGAACCCGGGCCTCCCGCGTGGCAGGCGAGAATTCTACCACTGAACCACCGGTGCTTCGCACGATTTCCTAAACACTCATTTCTGTTGAAAATACAATATTTAGAAAAATACATGTTAACAAAATTGCACCGGCCGGGAATCGAACCCGGGCCTCCCGCGTGGCAGGCGAGAATTCTACCACTGAACCACCGGTGCTTCGCACGATTTCTTAAACACTCATTTCAGTTGAAAATACAATATTTAGAAAAATACATGTTAACAAAATTGCACCGGCCGGGAATCGAACCCGGGCTTCCCGCGTGGCAGGCGAGAATTCTACCACTGAACCACCGGTGCTTCGCACGATTTCCTAAACACTAATTTCAGTTGAAAATACAATATTTAGAAAAATACATGTTAACAAAATTGCACCGGCCGGGAATCGAACCCGGGCCTCCCGCGTGGCAGGCGAGAATTCTACCACTGAACCACCGGAGCTTCGCATGATTTCCTAAACACTCATTTCAGTTGAAAATACAATATTTAGAAAAATACATGTTAACAAAATTGCACCGGCCGGGAATCGAACCCGGGCCTCCCGCGTGGCAGGCGGGAATTCTACCACTGAACCACCGGTGCTTCGCACGATTTCCTAAACACTCATTTCAGTTGAAAATACAATATTTAGAAAAATACATGTTAACAAAATTGCACCGGCCGGGAATCGAACCCGGGCCTCCCGCGTGGCAGGCGAGAATTCTACCACTGAACCACCCGTGCTTCGCACGATTTCCTAAACACTCATTTCAGTTGAAAATACAATATTTAGAAAAATACATGTTAACAAAATTGCACCGGCCGGGAATCGAAACCGGGCCTCCCGCGTGGCAGGCGAGAATTCTACCACTGAACCACCGGTGCTTCGCACGATTTCCTAAACACTAATTTCAGTTGAAAATACAATATTTAGAAAAATACATGTTAACAAAATTGCACCGGCCGGGAATCGAACCCGGGCCTCCCGCGTGGCAGGCGAGAATTCTACCACTGAACCACCGGAGCTTCGCACGATTTCCTAAACACTCATTTCAGTTGAAAATACAATATTTAGAAAAATACATGTTAACAAAATTGCACCGGCCGGGAATCGAACCCGGGCCTCCCGCGTGGCAGGCGAGAATTCTACCACTGAACCACCGGTGCTTCGCACGATTTCCTAAACACTTATTTCAGTTGAAAATACAATATTTAGAAAAATACATGTAAACAAAATTGCACCGTCCGGGAATCGAACCCGGGCCTCCCGCGTGGCAGGCGAGAATTCTACCACTGAACCACCGGAGCTTCGCATGATTTCCTAAACACTCATTTCAGTTGAAAATACAATATTTAGAAAAATACATGTTAACAAAATTGCACCGGCCGGGAATCGAACCCGGGCCTCCCGCGTGGCAGGCGGGAATTCTACCACTGAACCACCGGTGCTTCGCACGATTTCCTAAACACTCATTTCAGTTGAAAATACAATATTTAGAAAAATACATGTTAACAAAATTGCACCGGCCGGGAATCGAACCCGGGCCTCCCGCGTGGCAGGCGAGAATTCTACCACTGAACCACCCGTGCTTCGCACGATTTCCTAAACACTCATTTCAGTTGAAAATACAATATTTAGAAAAATACATGTTAACAAAATTGCACCGGCCGGGAATCGAAACCGGGCCTCCCGCGTGGCAGGCGAGAATTCTACCACTGAACCACCGGTGCTTCGCACGATTTCCTAAACACTAATTTCAGTTGAAAATACAATATTTAGAAAAATACATGTTAACAAAATTGCACCGGCCGGGAATCGAACCCGGGCCTCCCGCGTGGCAGGCGAGAATTCTACCACTGAACCACCGGAGCTTCGCACGATTTCCTAAACACTCATTTCAGTTGAAAATACAATATTTAGAAAAATACATGTTAACAAAATTGCACCGGCCGGGAATCGAACCCGGGCCTCCCGCGTGGCAGGCGAGAATTCTACCACTGAACCACCGGTGCTTCGCAAGATTTCCTAAACACTTATTTCAGTTGAAAATACAATATTTAGAAAAATACATGTAAACAAAATTGCACCGTCCGGGAATCGAACCCGGGCCTCCCGCGTGGCAGGCGAGAATTCTACCACTGAACCACCGGTGCTTCGCACGATTTCCTAAACACTCATTTCAGTTGAAAATACAATATTTAGAAAAATACATGTTAACAAAATTGCACCGGCCGGGAATCGAACCCGGGCCTCCCGCGTGGCAGGCGAGAATTCTACCACTGAACCACCGATGCTTCGCACGATTTCCTAAACACTCAATTCAGTTGAAAATACAATATTTAGAAAAATACATGTTAACAAAATTGCACCGGCCGGGAATCGAACCCGGGCCTCCCGCGTGGCAGGCGAGAATTCTACCACTGAACCACCGGTGCTTCGCACGATTTCCTAAACACTCATTTCAGTTGAAAATACAATATTTAGAAAAATACATGTTAACAAAATTGCACCGGCCGGGAATCGAACCCGGGCCTCCCGCGTGGCAGGCGAGAATTCTACCACTGAACCACCGGTGCTTCGCAAGATTTCCTAAACACTCATTTCAGTTGAAAATACAATATTTAGAAAAATACATGTTAACAAAATTGCACCGGCCGGGAATCGAACCCGGGCCTCCCGCGTGGCAGGCGAGAATTCTACCACTGAACCACCGGTGCTTCGCACGATTTCCTAAACACTCATTTCAGTTGAAAATACAATATTTAGAAAAATACATGTTAACAAAATTGCACCGGCCGGGAATCGAACCCGGGCCTCCCGCGTGGCAGGCGATAATTCTACCACTGAACCACCGGTGCTTTGGACGATTTCCTAAACACTCATTTCAGTTGAAAATACAATATTTAGAAAAATACATGTTAACAAAATTGCACCGGCCGGGAATCGAACCCGGGCCTCCCGCGTGGCAGGCGAGAATTCTACCACTGAACCACCGGTGCTTCGCACGATTTCCTAAACACTCATTTCAGTTGAAAATACAATATTTAGAAAAATACATGTTAACAAAATTGCACCGGCCGGGAATCGAACCCGGGCCTCCCGCGTGGCAGGCGAGAATTCTACCACTGAACCACCGGTGCTTCGCACGATTTCCTAAACACTCATTTCAGTTGAAAATACAATATTTAGAAAAATACATGTTAACAAAATTGCACCGGCCGGGAATCGAACCCGGGCCTCCCGCGTGGCAGGCGAGAATTCTACCACTGAACCACCGGTGCTTCGCACGATTTCCTAAACACTCATTTCAGTTGAAAATACAATATTTAGAAAAATACATGTTAATAAAATTGCACCGGCCGGGAATCGAACCCAGGCCTCCCGCGTGGCAGGCGAGAATTCTACCACTGAACCACGGGTGCTTCGCACAATTTCCTAAACACTCATTTCAGTTGAAAATACAATATTTAGAAAAATACATGTTAACAAAATTGCACCGGCCGGGAATCGAACCCGGGCCTCCCGCGTGGCAGGCGAGAATTCTACCACTGAACCACCGGTGCTTCGCACGATTTCCTAAACACTCATTTCAGTTGAAAATACAATATTTAGAAAAATACATGTTAACAAAATTGCACCGGCCGGGAATCGAACCCGGGCCTTCCGCGTGGCAGGAGAGAATTCTACCACTGAACCACCGGTGCTTCGCACGATTTCCTAAACACTCATTTCAGTTGAAAATACAATATTTAGAAAAATACATGTTAACAAAATTGCACCGGCCGGGAATCGAACCCGGGCCTCCCGCGTGGCAGGCGAGAATTCTACCACTGAACCACCGGTGCTTCGCACGATTTCCTAAACACTCATTTCAGTTGAAAATACAATATTTAGAAAAATACATGTAAACAAAATTGCACCGGCCGGGAATCGAACCCGGGCCTCCCGCGTGGCAGGCGAGAATTCTACCACTGAACCACCGGTGCTTCGCACGATTTCCTAAACACTCATTTCAGTTGAAAATACAATATTTAGAAAAATACATGTTAACAAAATTGCACCGGCCGGGAATCGAACCCGGGCCTCCCGCGTGGCAGGCGAGAATTCTACCACTGAACCACCGATGCTTCGCACGATTTCCTAAACACTCAATTCAGTTGAAAATACAATATTTAGAAAAATACATGTTAACAAAATTGCACCGGCCGGGAATCGAACCCGGGCCTCCCGCGTGGCAGGCGAGAATTCTACCACTGAACCACCGGTGCTTCGCACGATTTCCTAAACACTCATTTCAGTTGAAAATACAATATTTAGAAAAATACATGTTAACAAAATTGCACCGGCCGGGAATCGAACCCGGGCCTCCCGCGTGGCAGGCGAGAATTCTACCACTGAACCACCGGTGCTTCGCACGATTTCCTAAACACTCATTTCAGTTGAAAATACAATATTTAGAAAAATACATGTTAACAAAATTGCACCGGCCGGGAATCGAACCCGGGCCTCCCGCGTGGCAGGCGAGAATTCTACCACTGAACCACCGGTGCTTCGCACGATTTCCTAAAAACTCATTTCAGTTGAAAATACAATATTTAGAAAAATACATGTTAACAAAATTGCACCGGCCGGGAATCGAACCCGGGCCTCCCGCGTGGCAGGCGATAATTCTACCACTGAACCACCGGTGCTTTGGACGATTTCCTAAACACTCATTTCAGTTGAAAATACAATATTTAGAAAAATACATGTTAACAAAATTGCACCGGCCGGGAATCGAACCCGGGCCTCCCGCGTGGCAGGCGAGAATTCTACCACTGAACCACCGGTGCTTCGCACGATTTCCTAAACACTCATTTCAGTTGAAAATACAATATTTAGAAAAATACATGTTAACAAAATTGCACCGGCCGGGAATCGAACCCGGGCCTCCCGCGTGGCAAGCGAGAATTCTACCACTGAACCTCCGGTGCTTCGCACGATTTCCTAAACACTCATTTCAGTTGAAAATACAATATTTAGAAAAATACATGTTAACAAAATTGCACCGGCCGGGAATCGAACCCGGGCCTCCCGCGTGGCAGGCGAGAATTCTACCACTGAACCACCGGTGCTTTGCACGATTTCCTAAACACTCATTTCAGTTGAAAATACAATATTTAGAAAAATACATGTTAACAAAATTGCACCGGCCGGGAATCGAACCCGGGCCTCCCGCGTGGCAGGCGAGAATTCTACCACTGAACCACCGATGCTTCGCACGATTTCCTAAACACTCATTTCAGTTGAAAATACCATATTTAGAAAAATACATGTTAACAAAATTGCACCGGCCGGGAATCGAACCCGGGCCTCCCGCGTGGCAGGCGAGAATTCTACCACTGAACCACCGATGCTTCGCACGATTTCCTAAACACTCATTTCAGTTGAAAATACAATATTTAGAAAAATACATGTTAACAAAATTGCACCGGCCGGGAATCGAACCCGGGCCTCCCGCGTGGCAGGCGAGAATTCTACCACTGAACCACCGATGCTTCGCACGATTTCCTAAACACTCATTTCAGTTGAAAATACAATATTTAGAAAAATACATGTTAACAAAATTGCACCGGCCGGGAATCGAACCCGGGCCTCCCGCGTGGCAGGCGAGAATTCTACCACTGAACCACCGATGCTTCGCACGATTTCCTAAACACTAATTTCAGTTGAAAATACAATATTTAGAAAAATACATGTTAACAAAATTACACCGGCCGGGAATCGAACCCGGGCCTCCCGCGTGGCAGGCGAGAATTCTACCACTGAACCACCGATGCTTCGCACGATTTCCTAAACACTCATTTCAGTTGAAAATACAATATTTAAAAAAATACATGTTAACAAAATTGCACCGGCCGGGAATCGAACCCGGGCCTCCCGCGTGGCAGGCGAGAATTCTACCACTGAACCACTGGTGCTTCGCACGATTTTCTAAACACTCATTTCAGTTGAAAATACAATATTTAGAAAAATACATGTTAACAAAATTGCACCGGCCGGGAATCGAACCCGGGCCTCCCGCGTGGCAGGCGAGAATTCTACCACTGAACCACCGGTGCTTCGCACGATTTCCTAAACACTCATTTCAGTTGAAAATACAATATTTAGAAAAATACATGTTAACAAAATTGCACCGGCCGGGAATCGAACCCGGGCCTCCCGCGTGGCAGGCGAGAATTCTACCACTGAACCACCGGTGCTTCGCACGATTTCCTAAACACTCATTTCAGTTGAAAATACAATATTTAGAAAAATACATGTTAACAAAATTGCACCGGCCGGGAATCGAACCCGGGCCTCCCGCGTGGCAGGCGAGAATTCTACCACTGAACCACCGGTGCTTCGCACGATTTCCTAAACACTCATTTCAGTTGAAAATACAATATTTAGAAAAATACATGTTAACAAAATTGCACCGGCCGGGAATCGAACCCGGGCCTTCCGCGTGGCAGGCGATAATTCTACCACTGAACCACCGGTGCTTTGGACGATTTCCTAAACACTCATTTCAGTTGAAAATACAATATTTAGAAAAATACATGTTAACAAAATTGCACCGGCCGGGAATCGAACCCGGGCCTCCCGCGTGGCAGGCGAGAATTCTACCACTGAACCACCGGTGCTTCGCACGATTTCCTAAACACTCATTTCAGTTGAAAATACAATATTTAGAAAAATACATGTTAACAAAATTGCACCGGCCGGGAATCGAACCCGAGCCTCCCGCGTGGCAGGCGATAATTCTACCACTGAACCACCGGTGCTTCGCACGATTTCTTAAACACTCATTTCAGTTGAAAATACAATATTTAGAAAAATACATGTTAACAAAATTGCACCGGCCGGGAATCGAACCCGGGCCTCCCGCGTGGTAGGCTAGAATTCTACCACTGAACCACCGGTGCTTCGCACGATTTCCTAAAGACTCATTTCAGTTGAAAATACATAATTTAGAAAAATACATGTTAACAAAATTGCACCGGCCGGGAATCGAACCCGGGCCTCCCGCGTGGCAGGCGAGAATTCTACCACTGAACCACCGGTGCTTCGCACGATTTCCTAAACACTCATTTCAGTTGAAAATACAATATTTAGAAAAATACATGTTAACAAAATTGCACCGGCCGGGAATCGAACCCGGGCCTCCGCGTGGCAGGCGAGAATTCTACCACTGAACCACCGGTGCTTCGCACGATTTCCTAAACACTCATTTCAGTTGAAAATACAATATTTAGAAAAATACATGTTAACAAAATTGCACCGGCCGGGAATCGAACCCGGGCCTCCCGCGTGGCAGGCGAGAATTCTACCACTGAACCACCGGTGCTTCGCACGATTTCCTAAACACTCATTTCAGTTGAAAATACAATATTTAAAAAAATACATGTTAACAAAATTGCACCGGCCGGGAATCGAACCCGGGCCTCCCGCGTGGCAGGCGAGAATTCTACCACTGAACCACTGGTGCTTCGCACGATTTCCTAAACACTCATTTCAGTTGAAAATACAATATTTAGAAAAATACATGTTAACAAAATTGCACCGGCCGGGAATCGAACCCGGGCCTCCCGCGAGGCAGGCGAGAATTCTACCACTGAACCACCGGTGCTTCGCACGATTTCCTAAACACTCATTTCAGTTGAAAATACAATATTTAGAAAAATACATGTTAACAAAATTGCACCGGCCGGGAATCGAACCCGGGCCTCCCGCGTGGGAGGCGAGAATTCTACCACTAAACCACCGATGCTTCGCACGATTTCCTAAACACTCATTTCAGTTGAAAATACAATATTTAGAAAAATACATGTTAACAAAATTGCACCGGCCGGGAATCGAACCCGGGCCTCCCGCGTGGCAGGCGAGAATTCTACCACTGAACCACCGGTGCTTCGCACGATTTTCTAAACACTCATTTCAGTTGAAAATACAATATTTAGAAAAATACATGTTAACAAAATTGCACCGGCCGGGAATCGAACCCGGGCCTCCCGCGTGGCAGGCGAGAATTCTACCACTGAACCACCGATGCTTCGCACGATTTTCTAAACACTCAATTCAGTTGAAAATACAATATTTAGAAAAATAAATGTTAACAAAATTGCACCGGCCGGGAATCGAACCCGGGCCTCCCGCGTGGCAGGCGAGAATTCTACCACTGAACCACCGGTGCTTCGCACGATTTCCTAAACACTCATTTCAGTTGAAAATACAATATTTAGAAAAATACATGTTAACAAAATTGCACCGGCCGGGAATCGAACCCGGGCCTCCCGCGTGGCAGGCGAGAATTCTACCACTGAACCACCGGTGCTTCGCACGATTTCCTAAACACTCATTTCAGTTGAAAATACAATATTTAGAAAAATACATGTTAACAAAATTGCACCGGCCGGGAATCGAACCCGGGCCTCCCGCGTGGAAGGCGAGAATTCTACCACTGAACCACCGGTGCTTCGCACGATTTCCTAAACACTCATTTCAGTTGAAAATACAATATTTAGAAAAATACATGTTAACAAAATTGCACCGGCCGGGAATCGAACCCGGGCCTCCCGCGTGGCAGGCGATAATTCTACCACTGAACCACCGGTGCTTTGCACGATTTCCTAAACACTCATTTCAGTTGAAAATACAATATTTAGAAAAATACATGTTAACAAAATTACACCGGCCGGGAATCGAACCCGGGCCTCCCGCGTGGCAGGCGAGAATTCTACCACTGAACCACCGGTGCTTCGCACGATTTCCTAAACACTCATTTCAGTTGAAAATACAATATTTAGAAAAATACATGTTAACAAAATTGCACCGGCCGGGAATCGAACCCGGGCCTCCCGCGTGGCAGGCGAGAATTCTACCACTGAACCACCGGTGCTTCGCACGATTTCCTAAACACTCATTTCAGTTGAAAATACAATATTTAGAAAAATACATGTTAACAAAATTGCACCGGCCGGGAATCGAACCCGGGCCTCCCGCGTGGCAGGCGAGAATTCTACCACTGAACCACCGGTGCTTCGCACGATTTCCTAAACACTCATTTCAGTTGAAAATACAATATTTAGAAAAATACATGTTAACAAAATTGCACCGGCCGGGAATCGAACCCGGGCCTCCCGCGTGGCAGGCGAGAATTCTACCACTGAACCACCGGTGCTTCGCACGATTTCCTAAACACTCATTTCAGTTGAAAATACAATATTTAGAAAAATACATGTTAACAAAATTGCACCGGCCGGGAATCGAACCCGGGCCTCCCGCGTGGCAGGCGATAATTCTACCACTGAAGCACCGGTGCTTTGCACGATTTCCTAAACACTCATTTCAGTTGAAAATACAATATTTAGAAAAATACATGTTAACAAAATTGCACCGGCCGGGAATCGAACCCGGGCCTCCCGCGTGGCAGGCGAGAATTCTACCACTGAACCACCGGTGCTTCGCACGATTTCCTAAACACTCATTTCAGTTGAAAATACAATATTTAGAAAAATACATGTTAACAAAATTGCACCGGCCGGGAATCGAACCCGGGCCTCCCGCGTGGCAGGCGAGAATTCTACCACTGAACCACCGGTGCTTCGCACGATTTCTTAAACACTCATTTCAGTTGAAAATACAATATTTAGAAAAATACATGTTAACAAAATTGCACCGGCCGGGAATCGAACCCGGGCCTCCCGCGTGGTAGGCGAGAATTCTACCACTGAACCACCGGTGCTTCGCACGATTTCCTAAACACTCATTTCAGTTGAAAATACATAATTTAGAAAAATACATGTTAACAAAATTGCACCGGCCGGGAATCGAACCCGGGCCTCCCGCGTGGCAGGCGAGAATTCTACCACTGAACCACCGGTGCTTCGCACGATTTCCTAAACACTCATTTCAGTTGAAAATACAATATTTAGAAAAATACATGTTAACAAAATTGCACCGGCCGGGAATCGAACCCGGGCCTCCCGCGTGGCAGGCAAGAATTCTACCACTGAACCACCGGTGCTTCGCACGATTTCCTAAACACTCATTTCAGTTGAAAATACAATATTTAGAAAAATACATGTTAACAAAATTGCACCGGCCGGGAATCGAACCCGGGCCTCCCGCGTGGCAGGCGAGAATTCTACCACTGAACCACCGGTGCTTCGCACGATTTCCTAAACACTCATTTCAGTTGAAAATACAATATTTAGAAAAATACATGTTAACAAAATTGCACCGGCCGGGAATCGAACCCGAGCCTCCCGCGTGGCAGGCGAGAATTCTACCACTGAACCACCGGTGCTTCGCACGATTTCTTAAACACTCATTTCAGTTGAAAATACAATATTTAGAAAAATACATGTTAACAAAATTGCACCGGCCGGGAATCGAACCCGGGCCTCCCGCGTGGTAGGCGAGAATTCTACCACTGAACCACCGGTGCTTCGCACGATTTCCTAAAGACTCATTTCAGTTGAAAATACATAATTTAGAAAAATACATGTTAACAAAATTGCACCGGCCGGGAATCGAACCCGGGCCTCCCGCGTGGCAGGCGAGAATTCTACCACTGAACCACCGGTGCTTCGCACGATTTCCTAAACACTCATTTCAGTTGAAAATACAATATTTAGAAAAATACATGTTAACAAAATTGCACCGGCCGGGAATCGAACCCGGGCCTCCGCGTGGCAGGCGAGAATTCTACCACTGAACCACCGGTGCTTCGCACGATTTCCTAAACACTCATTTCAGTTGAAAATACAATATTTAGAAAAATACATGTTAACAAAATTGCACCGGCCGGGAATCGAACCCGGGCCTCCCGCGTGGCAGGCGAGAATTCTACCACTGAACCACCGGTGCTTCGCACGATTTCCTAAACACTCATTTCAGTTGAAAATACAATATTTAAAAAAATACATGTTAACAAAATTGCACCGGCCGGGAATCGAACCCGGGCCTCCCGCGTGGCAGGCGAGAATTCTACCACTGAACCACTGGTGCTTCGCACGATTTCCTAAACACTCATTTCAGTTGAAAATACAATATTTAGAAAAATACATGTTAACAAAATTGCACCGGCCGGGAATCGAACCCGGGCCTCCCGCGAGGCAGGCGAGAATTCTACCACTGAACCACCGGTGCTTCGCACGATTTCCTAAACACTCATTTCAGTTGAAAATACAATATTTAGAAAAATACATGTTAACAAAATTGCACCGGCCGGGAATCGAACCCGGGCCTCCCGCGTGGGAGGCGAGAATTCTACCACTAAACCACCGATGCTTCGCACGATTTCCTAAACACTCATTTCAGTTGAAAATACAATATTTAGAAAAATACATGTTAACAAAATTGCACCGGCCGGGAATCGAACCCGGGCCTCCCGCGTGGCAGGCGAGAATTCTACCACTGAACCACCGGTGCTTCGCACGATTTTCTAAACACTCATTTCAGTTGAAAATACAATATTTAGAAAAATACATGTTAACAAAATTGCACCGGCCGGGAATCGAACCCGGGCCTCCCGCGTGGCAGGCGAGAATTCTACCACTGAACCACCGATGCTTCGCACGATTTTCTAAACACTCAATTCAGTTGAAAATACAATATTTAGAAAAATAAATGTTAACAAAATTGCACCGGCCGGGAATCGAACCCGGGCCTCCCGCGTGGCAGGCGAGAATTCTACCACTGAACCACCGGTGCTTCGCACGATTTCCTAAACACTCATTTCAGTTGAAAATACAATATTTAGAAAAATACATGTTAACAAAATTGCACCGGCCGGGAATCGAACCCGGGCCTCCCGCGTGGCAGGCGAGAATTCTACCACTGAACCACCGGTGCTTCGCACGATTTCCTAAACACTCATTTCAGTTGAAAATACAATATTTAGAAAAATACATGTTAACAAAATTGCACCGGCCGGGAATCGAACCCGGGCCTCCCGCGTGGAAGGCGAGAATTCTACCACTGAACCACCGGTGCTTCGCACGATTTCCTAAACACTCATTTCAGTTGAAAATACAATATTTAGAAAAATACATGTTAACAAAATTGCACCGGCCGGGAATCGAACCCGGGCCTCCCGCGTGGCAGGCGATAATTCTACCACTGAACCACCGGTGCTTTGCACGATTTCCTAAACACTCATTTCAGTTGAAAATACAATATTTAGAAAAATACATGTTAACAAAATTACACCGGCCGGGAATCGAACCCGGGCCTCCCGCGTGGCAGGCGAGAATTCTACCACTGAACCACCGGTGCTTCGCACGATTTCCTAAACACTCATTTCAGTTGAAAATACAATATTTAGAAAAATACATGTTAACAAAATTGCACCGGCCGGGAATCGAACCCGGGCCTCCCGCGTGGCAGGCGAGAATTCTACCACTGAACCACCGGTGCTTCGCACGATTTCCTAAACACTCATTTCAGTTGAAAATACAATATTTAGAAAAATACATGTTAACAAAATTGCACCGGCCGGGAATCGAACCCGGGCCTCCCGCGTGGCAGGCGAGAATTCTACCACTGAACCACCGGTGCTTCGCACGATTTCCTAAACACTCATTTCAGTTGAAAATACAATATTTAGAAAAATACATGTTAACAAAATTGCACCGGCCGGGAATCGAACCCGGGCCTCCCGCGTGGCAGGCGAGAATTCTACCACTGAACCACCGGTGCTTCGCACGATTTCCTAAACACTCATTTCAGTTGAAAATACAATATTTAGAAAAATACATGTTAACAAAATTGCACCGGCCGGGAATCGAACCCGGGCCTCCCGCGTGGCAGGCGATAATTCTACCACTGAAGCACCGGTGCTTTGCACGATTTCCTAAACACTCATTTCAGTTGAAAATACAATATTTAGAAAAATACATGTTAACAAAATTGCACCGGCCGGGAATCGAACCCGGGCCTCCCGCGTGGCAGGCGAGAATTCTACCACTGAACCACCGGTGCTTCGCACGATTTCCTAAACACTCATTTCAGTTGAAAATACAATATTTAGAAAAATACATGTTAACAAAATTGCACCGGCCGGGAATCGAACCCGGGCCTCCCGCGTGGCAGGCGAGAATTCTACCACTGAACCACCGGTGCTTCGCACGATTTCTTAAACACTCATTTCAGTTGAAAATACAATATTTAGAAAAATACATGTTAACAAAATTGCACCGGCCGGGAATCGAACCCGGGCCTCCCGCGTGGTAGGCGAGAATTCTACCACTGAACCACCGGTGCTTCGCACGATTTCCTAAACACTCATTTCAGTTGAAAATACATAATTTAGAAAAATACATGTTAACAAAATTGCACCGGCCGGGAATCGAACCCGGGCCTCCCGCGTGGCAGGCGAGAATTCTACCACTGAACCACCGGTGCTTCGCACGATTTCCTAAACACTCATTTCAGTTGAAAATACAATATTTAGAAAAATACATGTTAACAAAATTGCACCGGCCGGGAATCGAACCCGGGCCTCCCGCGTGGCAGGCAAGAATTCTACCACTGAACCACCGGTGCTTCGCACGATTTCCTAAACACTCATTTCAGTTGAAAATACAATATTGAGAAAAATACATGTTAACAAAATTGCACCGGCCGGGAATCGAACCCGGGCCTCCCGCGTGGCAGGCGAGAATTCTACCACTGAACCACCGGTGCTTCGCACGATTTCCTAAACACTCATTTCAGTTGAAAATACAATATTTAGAAAAATACATGTTAACAAAATTGCACCGGCCGGGAATCGAACCCGGGCCTCCCGCGTGGCAGGCGATAATTCTACCACTGAACCACCGGTGCTTCGCACGATTTCCTAAACACTCATTTCAGTTGAAAATACAATATTTAGAAAAATACATGTTAACAAAATTGCACCGGCCGGGAATCGAACCCGGGCCTCCCGCGTGGCAGGCGATAATTCTACCACTGAACCACCGGTGCTTCGCACGATTTCCTAAACACTCATTTCAGTTGAAAATACAATATTTAGAAAAATACATGTTAACAAAATTGCACCAGCCGGGAATCGAACCCGGGCCTCCCGCGTGGCAGGCGAGAATTCTACCACTGAACCACCGATGCTTCGCACGATTTCCTAAACACTCATTTCAGTTGAAAATACAATATTTAGAAAAATACATGTTAACAAAATTGCACCGGCCGGGAATCGAACCCGGGCCTCCCGCGTGGCAGGCAAGAATTCTACCACTGAACCACCGGTGCTTCGCACGATTTCCTAAACACTCATTTCAGTTGAAAATACAATATTTAGAAAAATACATGTTAACAAAATTGCAACGGCCGGGAATCGAACCCGGGCCTCCCGCGTGGCAGGCGAGAATTCTACCACTGAACCACCGGTGCTTCGCACGATTTCCTAAACACTCATTTCAGTTGAAAATACAATATTTAGAAAAATACATGTTAACAAAATTGCACCGGCCGGGAATCGAACCCGGGCCTCCCGCGTGGCAGGCGAGAATTCTACCACTGAACCACCGGTGCTTTGCACGATTTCCTAAACACTCATTTCAGTTGAAAATACAATATTTAGAAAAATACATATTAACAAAATTGCACCGGCCGGGAATCGAACCCGGGCCTCCCGCGTGGCAGGCGAGAATTCTACCACTGAACCACCGGTGCTTTGCACGATTTCCTAAACACTCATTTCAGTTGAAAATACAATATTTAGAAAAATACATGTTAACAAAATTGCACCGGCCGGGAATCGAACCCGGGCCTCCCGGGTGGCAGGCGAGAATTCTACCACTGAACCACCGGTGCTTCGCACGATTTCCTAAAGACTCATTTCAGTTAAAAATACAATATTTAGAAAAATACATGTTAACAAAATTGCACCGGCCTGGAATCGAACCCGGGCCTCCCGCGTGGCAGGCGAGAATTCTACCACTGAACCACCGGTGCTTCGCACGATTTCCTAAACACTCATTTCAGTTGAAAATACAATATTTAGAAAAATACATGTTAACAAAATTGCACCGGCCGGGAATCGAACCCGGGCCTCCCGCGTGGCAGGCGAGAATTCTACCACTGAACCACCGGTGCTTCGCACGATTTCCTAAACACTCATTTCAGTTGAAAATACATTATTTAGAAAAATACATGTTAACAAAATTGCACCGGCCGGGAATCGAACCCGGGCCTCCCGCGTGGCAGGCGAGAATTCTACCACTGAACCACCGGTGCTTCGCACGATTTCCTAAACACTCATTTCAGTTGAAAATACAATATTTAGAAAAATACATGTTAACAAAATTGCACCGGCCGGGAATCGAACCCGGGCCTCCCGCGTGGCAGGCGAGAATTCTACCACTGAACCACCGATTCTTCGCACGATTTCCTAAACTCTCATTTCAGTTGAAAATACAACATTTAGAAAAATACATGTTAACAAAATTGCACGGCCGGGAATCGAACCCGGGCCTCCCGCGTGGCAGGCGAGAATTCTACCACTGAACCACCGGTGCTTCGCACGATTTCCTAAACACTCATTTCAGTTTAAAATACAATATTTAGAAAAATACATGTTAACAAAATTGCACCGGCCGGGAATCGAACCCGGGCCTCCCGCGTGGCAGGCGAGAATTCTACCAATGAACCACCGGTGCTTCGCACGATTTCCTAAACACTCATTTCAGTTGAAAATACAATATTTAGAAAAATACATGTTAACAAAATTGCACCGGCCGGGAATCGAACCCGGGCCTCCCGCGTGGCAGGCGAGAATTCTACCACTGAACCACCGGTGCTTCGCACGATTTCCTAAACACTCATTTCAGTTGAAAATACAATATTTAGAAAAATACATGTTAACAAAATTGCACCGGCCGGGAATCGAACCCGGGCCTCCCGCGTGGCAGGCGAGAATTCTACCACTGAACCACCGGTGCTTTGCACGATTTCCTAAACACTCATTTCAGTTGAAAATACAATATTTAGAAAAATACATATTAACAAAATTGCACCGGCCGGGAATCGAACCCGGGCCTCCCGCGTGGCAGGCGAGAATTCTACCACTGAACCACCGGTGCTTTGCACGATTTCCTAAACACTCATTTCAGTTGAAAATACAATATTTAGAAAAATACATGTTAACAAAATTGCACCGGCCGGGAATCGAACCCGGGCCTCCCGGGTGGCAGGCGAGAATTCTACCACTGAACCACCGGTGCTTCGCACGATTTCCTAAAGACTCATTTCAGTTAAAAATACAATATTTAGAAAAATACATGTTAACAAAATTGCACCGGCCGGGAATCGAACCCGGGCCTCCCGCGTGGCAGGCGAGAATTCTACCACTGAACCACCGGTGCTTCGCACGATTTCCTAAACACTCATTTCAGTTGAAAATACAATATTTAGAAAAATACATGTTAACAAAATTGCACCGGCCGGGAATCGAACCCGGGCCTCCCGCGTGGCAGGCGAGAATTCTACCACTGAACCACCGGTGCTTCGCACGATTTCCTAAACACTCATTTCAGTTGAAAATACATTATTTAGAAAAATACATGTTAACAAAATTGCACCGGCCGGGAATCGAACCCGGGCCTCCCGCGTGGCAGGCGAGAATTCTACCACTGAACCACCGGTGCTTCGCACGATTTCCTAAACACTCATTTCAGTTGAAAATACAATATTTAGAAAAATACATGTTAACAAAATTGCACCGGCCGGGAATCGAACCCGGGCCTCCCGCGTGGCAGGCGAGAATTCTACCACTGAACCACCGATGCTTCGCACGATTTCCTAAACTCTCATTTCAGTTGAAAATACAATATTTAGAAAAATACATGTTAACAAAATTGCACCGGCCGGGAATCGAACCCGGGCCTCCCGCGTGGCAGGCGAGAATTCTACCACTGAACCACCGGTGCTTCGCACGATTTCCTAAACACTCATTTCAGTTGAAAATACAATATTTAGAAAAATACATGTTAACAAAATTGCACCGGCCGGGAATCGAACCCGGGCCTCCCGCGTGGCAGGCGAGATTTCTACCACTGAACCACCGGTGCTTCGCACGATTTCCTAAACACTCATTTCAGTTGAAAATACAATATTTAGAAAAATACATGTTAACAAAATTGCACCGGCCGGGAATCGAACCCGGGCCTCCCGCGTGGCAGGCGAGAATTCTACCACTGAACCACCGGTGCTTCGCACGATTTTCTAAACACTCATTTCAGTTGAAAATACAATATTTAGAAAAATACATGTTAACAAAATTGCACCGGCCGGGAATCGAACCCGGGCCTCCCGCGTGGCAGGCGAGAATTCTACCACTGAACCACCGGTGCTTTGCACGATTTCCTAAACACTCATTTCAGTTGAAAATACAATATTTAGAAAAATACATGTTAACAAAATTGCACCGGCCGGGAATCGAACCCGGGCCTCCCGCGTGGCAGGCGAGAATTCTACCACTGAACCACCGGTGCTTCGCAGGATTTCCTAAACACTCATTTCAGTTGAAAATACATTATTTAGAAAAATACATGTTAACAAAATTGCACCGGCCGGGAATCGAACCCGGGCCTCCCGCGTGGCAGGCGAGAATTCTACCACTGAACCACCGGTGCTTCGCACGATTTCCTAAACACTCATTTCAGTTGAAAATACAATATTTAGAAAAATACATGTTAACAAAATTGCACCGGCCGGGAATCGAACCTGGGCCTCCCGCGTGGCAGGCGAGAATTCTACCACTGAACCACCGATGCTTCGCACGATTTCCTAAACTCTCATTTCAGTTGAAAATACAATATTTAGAAAAATACATGTTAACAAAATTGCACCGGCCGGGAATCGAACCCGGGCCTCCCGCGTGGCAGGCGAGAATTCTACCACTGAACCACCGGTGCTTCGCACGATTTCCTAAACACTCATTTCAGTTGAAAATACAATATTTAGAAAAATACATGTTAACAAGATTGCACCGGCCGGGAATCGAACCCGGGCCTCCCGCGTGGCAGGCGAGAATTCTACCACTGAACCACCGGTGCTTCGCACGATTTCCTAAACACTCATTTCAGTTGAAAATACAATATTTAGAAAAATACATGTTAACAAAATTGCACCGGCCGGGAATCGAACCCGGGCCTCCCGCGTGGCAGGCGAGAATTCTACCACTGAACCACCGGTGCTTTGCACGATTTCCTAAACACTCATTTCAGTTGAAAATACAATATTTAGAAAAATACATGTTAACAAAATTGCACCGGCCGGGAATCGAACCCGGGCCTCCCGCGTGGCAGGCGAGAATTCTACCACTGAACCACCGGTGCTTCGCACGATTTCCTAAACACTCATTTCAGTTGAAAATACAATATTTAGAAAAATACATGTTAACAAAATTGCACCGGCCGGGAATCGAACCCGGGCCTCCCGCGTGGCAGGCGAGAATTCTACCACTGAACCACCGGTGCTTCGCACGATTTCCTAAACACTCATTTCAGTTGAAAATACAATATTTAGAAAAATACATGTTAACAAAATTGCACTGGCCGGGAATCGAACCCGGGCTTCCCGCGTGGCAGGCGAGAATTCTACCACTGAACCACCGGTGCTTCGCACGATTTCCTAAACACTCATTTCAGTTGAAAATACAATATTTAGAAAAATACATGTTAACAAAATTGCACCGGCCGGGAATCGAACCCGGGCCTCCCGCGTGGCAGGCGAGAATTCTACCACTGAACCACCGATGCTTCGCACGATTTCCTAAACTCTCATTTCAGTTGAAAATACAATATTTATAAAAATACATGTTAACAAAATTGCACCGGCCGGGAATCGAACACGGGCCTCCCGCGTGGCAGGCGAGAATTCTACCACTGAACCACCGGTGCTTCGCACGATTTCCTAAACACTCATTTCAGTTGAAAATACAATATTTAGAAAAATACATGTTAACAAAATTGCACCGGCCGGGAATCGAACCCGGGCCTCCCGCGTGGCAGGCGAGAATTCTACCACTGAACCACCGGTGCTTCGCACGATTTCCTAAACACTAATTTCAGTTGAAAATACAATATTTAGAAAAATACATGTTAACAAAATTGCACCGGCCGGGAATCGAACCCGGACCTCCCGCGTGGCAGGCGAGAATTCTACCACTGAACCACCGGTGCTTTGCACGATTTCCTAAACACTCATTTCAGTTGAAAATACAATATTTAGAAAAATACATGTTAACAAAATTGCACCGGCCGGGAATCGAACCCGGGCCTCCCGCGTGGCAGGCGAGAATTCTACCACTGAACCACCGGTGCTTCGCACGATTTCCTAAACACTCATTTCAGTTGAAAATACAATATTTAGAAAAATACATGTTAACAAAATTGCACCGGCCGGGAATCGAACCCGGGCCTCCCGCGTGGCAGGCGAGAATTCTACCACTGAACCACCGGTGCTTCGCACGATTTCCTAAACACTCATTTCAGTTGAAAATAAAATATTTAGAAAAATACATGTTAACAAAATTGCACCGGCCGGGAATCGAACCCGGGCCTCCCGCGTGGCAGGCGAGAATTCTACCACTGAACCACCGGTGCTTCGCAGGATTTCCTAAACACTCATTTCAGTTGAAAATACATTATTTAGAAAAATACATGTTAACAAAATTGCACCGGCCGGGAATCGAACCCGGGCCTCCCGCGTGGCAGGCGAGAATTCTACCACTGAACCACCGGTGCTTCGCACGATTTCCTAAACACTCATTTCAGTTGAAAATACAATATTTAGAAAAATACATGTTAACAAAATTGCACTGGCCGGGAATCGAACCCGGGCTTCCCGCGTGGCAGGCGAGAATTCTACCACTGAACCACCGGTGCTTCGCACGATTTCCTAAACACTCATTTCAGTTGAAAATACAATATTTAGAAAAATACATGTTAACAAAATTGCACCGGCCGGGAATCGAACCCGGGCCTCCCGCGTGGCAGGCGAGAATTCTACCACTGAACCACCGATGCTTCGCACGATTTCCTAAACTCTCATTTCAGTTGAAAATACAATATTTATAAAAATACATGTTAACAAAATTGCACCGGCCGGGAATCGAACACGGGCCTCCCGCGTGGCAGGCGAGAATTCTACCACTGAACCACCGGTGCTTCGCACGATTTCCTAAACACTCATTTCAGTTGAAAATACAATATTTAGAAAAATACATGTTAACAAAATTGCACCGGCCGGGAATCGAACCCGGGCCTCCCGCGTGGCAGGCGAGAATTCTACCACTGAACCACCGGTGCTTCGCACGATTTCCTAAACACTAATTTCAGTTGAAAATACAATATTTAGAAAAATACATGTTAACAAAATTGCACCGGCCGGGAATCGAACCCGGACCTCCCGCGTGGCAGGCGAGAATTCTACCACTGAACCACCGGTGCTTTGCACGATTTCCTAAACACTCATTTCAGTTGAAAATACAATATTTAGAAAAATACATGTTAACAAAATTGCACCGGCCGGGAATCGAACCCGGGCCTCCCGCGTGGCAGGCGAGACTTCTACCACTGAACCACCGGTGCTTCGCACGATTTCCTAAACACTCATTTCAGTTGAAAATACAATATTTAGAAAAATACATGTTAACAAAATTGCACCGGCCGGGAATCGAACCCGGGCCTCCCGCGTGGCAGGCGAGAATTCTACCACTGAACCACCGGTGCTTCGCACGATTTCCTAAACACTCATTTCAGTTGAAAATAAAATATTTAGAAAAATACATGTTAACAAAATTGCACCGGCCGGGAATCGAACCCGGGCCTCCCGCGTGGCAGGCGAGAATTCTACCACTGAACCACCGGTGCTTCGCAGGATTTCCTAAACACTCATTTCAGTTGAAAATACATTATTTAGAAAAATACATGTTAACAAAATTGCACCGGCCGGGAATCGAACCCGGGCCTCCCGCGTGGCAGGCGAGAATTCTACCACTGAACCACCGGTGCTTCGCACGATTTCCTAAACACTCATTTCAGTTGAAAATACAATATTTAGAAAAATACATGTTAACAAAATTGCACCGGCCGGGAATCGAACCTGGGCCTCCCGCGTGGCAGGCGAGAATTCTACCACTGAACCACCGATGCTTCGCACGATTTCCTAAACTCTCATTTCAGTTGAAAATACAATATTTAGAAAAATACATGTTAACAAAATTGCACCGGCCGGGAATCGAACCCGGGCCTCCCGCGTGGCAGGCGAGAATTCTACCACTGAACCACCGGTGCTTCGCACGATTTCCTAAACACTCATTTCAGTTGAAAATACAATATTTAGAAAAATACATGTTAACAAGATTGCACCGGCCGGGAATCGAACACGGGCCTCCCGCGTGGCAGGCGAGAATTCTACCACTGAACCACCGGTGCTTCGCACGATTTCCTAAACACTCATTTCAGTTGAAAATACAATATTTAGAAAAATACATGTTAACAAAATTGCACCGGCCGGGAATCGAACCCGGGCCTCCCGCGTGGCAGGCGAGAATTCTACCACTGAACCACCGGTGCTTTGCACGATTTCCTAAACACTCATTTCAGTTGAAAATACAATATTTAGAAAAATACATGTTAACAAAATTGCACCGGCCGGGAATCGAACCCGGGCCTCCCGCGTGGCAGGCGAGAATTCTACCACTGAACCACCGGTGCTTCGCACGATTTCCTAAACACTCATTTCAGTTGAAAATACAATATTTAGAAAAATACATGTTAACAAAATTGCACCGGCCGGGAATCGAACCCGGGCCTCCCGCGTGGCAGGCGAGAATTCTACCACTGAACCACCGGTGCTTCGCACGATTTCCTAAACACTCATTTCAGTTGAAAATACAATATTTAGAAAAATACATGTTAACAAAATTGCACTGGCCGGGAATCGAACCCGGGCTTCCCGCGTGGCAGGCGAGAATTCTACCACTGAACCACCGGTGCTTCGCACGATTTCCTAAACACTCATTTCAGTTGAAAATACAATATTTAGAAAAATACATGTTAACAAAATTGCACCGGCCGGGAATCGAACCCGGGCCTCCCGCGTGGCAGGCGAGAATTCTACCACTGAACCACCGATGCTTCGCACGATTTCCTAAACTCTCATTTCAGTTGAAAATACAATATTTATAAAAATACATGTTAACAAGATTGCACCGGCCGGGAATCGAACACGGGCCTCCCGCGTGGCAGGCGAGAATTCTACCACTGAACCACCGGTGCTTCGCACGATTTCCTAAACACTCATTTCAGTTGAAAATACAATATTTAGAAAAATACATGTTAACAAAATTGCACCGGCCGGGAATCGAACCCGGGCCTCCCGCGTGGCAGGCGAGAATTCTACCACTGAACCACCGGTGCTTTGCACGATTTCCTAAACACTCATTTCAGTTGAAAATACAATATTTAGAAAAATACATGTTAACAAAATTGCACCGGCCGGGAATCGAACCCGGGCCTCCCGCGTGGCAGGCGAGAATTCTACCACTGAACCACCGGTGCTTCGCACGATTTCCTAAACACTCATTTCAGTTGAAAATACAATATTTAGAAAAATACATGTTAACAAAATTGCACCGGCCGGGAATCGAACCCGGGCCTCCCGCGTGGCAGGCGAGAATTCTACCACTGAACCACCGGTGCTTCGCACGATTTCCTAAACACTCATTTCAGTTGAAAATACAATATTTAGAAAAATACATGTTAACAAAATTGCACTGGCCGGGAATCGAACCCGGGCTTCCCGCGTGGCAGGCGAGAATTCTACCACTGAACCACCGGTGCTTCGCACGATTTCCTAAACACTCATTTCAGTTGAAAATACAATATTTAGAAAAATACATGTTAACAAAATTGCACCGGCCGGGAATCGAACCCGGGCCTCCCGCGTGGCAGGCGAGAATTCTACCACTGAACCACCGATGCTTCGCACGATTTCCTAAACTCTCATTTCAGTTGAAAATACAATATTTATAAAAATACATGTTAACAAAATTGCACCGGCCGGGAATCGAACACGGGCCTCCCGCGTGGCAGGCGAGAATTCTACCACTGAACCACCGGTGCTTCGCACGATTTCCTAAACACTCATTTCAGTTGAAAATACAATATTTAGAAAAATACATGTTAACAAAATTGCACCGGCCGGGAATCGAACCCGGGCCTCCCGCGTGGCAGGCGAGAATTCTACCACTGAACCACCGGTGCTTCGCACGATTTCCTAAACACTAATTTCAGTTGAAAATACAATATTTAGAAAAATACATGTTAACAAAATTGCACCGGCCGGGAATCGAACCCGGACCTCCCGCGTGGCAGGCGAGAATTCTACCACTGAACCACCGGTGCTTTGCACGATTTCCTAAACACTCATTTCAGTTGAAAATACAATATTTAGAAAAATACATGTTAACAAAATTGCACCGGCCGGGAATCGAACCCGGGCCTCCCGCGTGGCAGGCGAGAATTCTACCACTGAACCACCGGTGCTTCGCACGATTTCCTAAACACTCATTTCAGTTGAAAATACAATATTTAGAAAAATACATGTTAACAAAATTGCACCGGCCGGGAATCGAACCCGGGCCTCCCGCGTGGCAGGCGAGAATTCTACCACTGAACCACCGGTGCTTCGCACGATTTCCTAAACACTCATTTCAGTTGAAAATAAAATATTTAGAAAAATACATGTTAACAAAATTGCACCGGCCGGGAATCGAACCCGGGCCTCCCGCGTGGCAGGCGAGAATTCTACCACTGAACCACCGGTGCTTCGCACGATTTCCTAAACACTCATTTCAGCTGAAAATACATTATTTAGAAAAATACATGTTAACAAAATTGCACCGGCCGGGAATCGAACCCGGGCTTCCCGCGTGGCAGGCGAGAATTCTACCACTGAACCACCGGAGCTTCGCACGATTTCCTAAACACTCATTTCAGTTGAAAATACAATATTTAGAAAAATACATGTTAACAAAATTGCACCGGCCGGGAATCGAACCCGGGCCTCCCGCGTGGCAGGTAAGAATTCTAAGACGGAACCACCGGTGCTTCGCACGATGTCCTAAACACTCATTTCAGTTGAAAATACAATATTTAGAAAAATACATGTTAACAAAATTGCACCGGCCGGGAATCGAACCCGGGCCTCCCGCGTGGCAGGCGAGAATTCTACCACTGAACCACCGGTGCTTCGCACGATTTCCTAAACACTCATTTCAGTTGAAAATACAATATTTAGACAAATAAATGTTAACAAAATTGCACCGGCCGGGAATCGAACCCGGGCCTCCCGCGTGGCAGGCGAGAATTCTACCACTGAACCACCGGTGCTTCGCACGATTTCCTAAACACTCATTTCAGTTGAAAATACAATATTTAGAAAAATACATGTTAACAAAATTGCACCGGCCGGGAATCGAACCCGGGCCTCCCGCGTGGCAGGCGAGAATTCTACCACTGAACCACCGGTGCTTCGCACGATTTCCTAAACACTCATTTCAGTTGAAAATACAATATTTAAAAAAATACATGTTAACAAAATTGCACCGGCCGGGAATCGAACCCGGGCCTCCCGCGTGGCAGGCGAGAATTCTACCACTGAACCACCGGTGCTTCGCACGATTTCCTAAACACTCATTTCAGTTGAAAATACATTATTTAGAAAAATACATGTTAACAAAATTGCACCGGCCGGGAATCGAACCCGGGCCTCCCGCGTGGCAGGCGAGAATTCTACCACTGAACCACCGGTGCTTCGCACGATTTCCTAAACACTCATTTCAGTTGAAAATACATTATTTAGAAAAATACATGTTAACAAAATTGCACCGGCCGGGAATCGAACCCGGGCCTCCCGCGTGGCAGGCTAGAATTCTACCACTGAACCACCGGTGCTTCGCACGATTTCCTAAACACTCATTTCAGTTGAAAATACAATATTTAGAAAAATACATGTTAACAAAATTGCACCGGCCGGGAATCGAACCCGGGCCTCCCGCGTGGCAGGCGAGAATTCTACCACTGAACCACCGGTGCTTCGCACGATTTCCTAAACACTCATTTCAGTTGAAAGAACAATATTTAGAAAAATACATGTTAACAAAATTGCACCGGCCGGGAATCGAACCCGGGCCTCCCGCGTGGCAGGCGAGAATTCTACCACTGAACCACCGGTGCTTCGCACGATTTCCTAAACACTCATTTCAGTTGAAAATAAAATATTTAGAAAAATACATGTTAACAAAATTGCACCGGCCGGGAATCGAACCCGGGCCTCCCGCGTGGCAGTCGAGAATTCTACCACTGAACCACCGGTGCTTCGCACGATTTCCTAAACACTCATTTCAGTTGAAAATACATTATTTAGAAAAATACATGTTAACAAAATTGCACCGGCCGGGAATCGAACCCGGGCCTCCCGCGTGGCAGGCAAGAATTCTACCACTGAACCACCGGTGCTTCGCACGATGTCCTAAACACTCATTTCAGTTGAAAATACAATATTTAGAAAAATACATGTTAACAAAATTGCACCGGCCGGGAATCGAACCCGGGCCTCCCGCGTGGCAGGCGAGAATTCTACCACTGAACCACCGGTGCTTCGCACGATTTCCTAAACACTCATTTCAGTTGAAAATACAATATTTAAAAAAATACATGTTAACAAAATTGCACCGGCCGGGAATCGAACCCGGGCCTCCCGCGTGGCAGGCGAGAATTCTACCACTGAACCACCGGTGCTTCGCACGATTTCCTAAACACTCATTTCAGTTGAAAATACATTATTTAGAAAAATACATGTTAACAAAATTGCACCGGCCGGGAATCGAACCCGGGCCTCCCGCGTGGCAGGCGAGAATTCTACCACTGAACCACCGGTGCTTCGCACGATTTCCTAAACACTCATTTCAGTTGAAAATACATTATTTAGAAAAATACATGTTAACAAAATTGCACCGGCCGGGAATCGAACCCGGGCCTCCCGCGTGGCAGGCTAGAATTCTACCACTGAACCACCGGTGCTTCGCACGATTTCCTAAACACTCATTTCAGTTGAAAATACAATATTTAGAAAAATACATGTTAACAAAATTGCACCGGCCGGGAATCGAACCCGGGCCTCCCGCGTGGCAGGCGAGAATTCTACCACTGAACCACCGGTGCTTCGCACGATTTCCTAAACACTCATTTCAGTTGAAAGAACAATATTTAGAAAAATACATGTTAACAAAATTGCACCGGCCGGGAATCGAACCCGGGCCTCCCGCGTGGCAGGCTAGAATTCTACCACTGAACCACCGGTGCTTCGCACGATTTCCTAAACACTCATTTCAGTTGAAAATACAATATTTAGAAAAATACATGTTAACAAAATTGCACCGGCCGGGAATCGAACCCGGGCCTCCCGCGTGGCAGGCGAGAATTCTACCACTGAACCACCGGTGCTTCGCACGATTTCCTAAACACTCATTTCAGTTGAAAGAACAATATTTAGAAAAATACATGTTAACAAAATTGCACCGGCCGGGAATCGAACCCGGGCCTCCCGCGTGGCAGGCGAGAATTCTACCACTGAACCACCGGTGCTTCGCACGATTTCCTAAACACTCATTTCAGTTGAAAATAAAATATTTAGAAAAATACATGTTAACAAAATTGCACCGGCCGGGAATCGAACCCGGGCCTCCCGCGTGGCAGTCGAGAATTCTACCACTGAACCACCGGTGCTTCGCACGATTTCCTAAACACTCATTTCAGTTGAAAATACATTATTTAGAAAAATACATGTTAACAAAATTGCACCGGCCGGGAATCGAACCCGGGCCTCCCGCGTGGCAGGCAAGAATTCTACCACTGAACCACCGGTGCTTCGCACGATGTCCTAAACACTCATTTCAGTTGAAAATACAATATTTAGAAAAATACATGTTAACAAAATTGCACCGGCCGGGAATCGAACCCGGGCCTCCCGCGTGGCAGGCGAGAATTCTACCACTGAACCACCGGTGCTTCGCACGATTTCCTAAACACTCATTTCAGTTGAAAATACAATATTTAGAAAAATAAATGTTAACAAAATTGCACCGGCCGGGAATCGAACCCGGGCCTTCCGCTCGGCAGGCGAGAATTCTACCACTGAACCACCGGTGCTTCGCACGATTTCCTAAACACTCATTTCAGTTGAAAATACAATATTTAGAAAAATACATGTTAACAAAATTGCACCGGCCGGGAATCGAACCCGGGCCTCCCGCGTGGCAGGCGAGAATTCTACCACTGAACCACCGGTGCTTCGCACGATTTCCTAAACACTCATTTCAGTTGAAAATACAATATTTAAAAAAATACATGTTAACAAAATTGCACCGGCCGGGAATCGAACCCGGGCCTCCCGCGTGGCAGGCGAGAATTCTACCACTGAACCACCGGTGCTTCGCACGATTTCCTAAACACTCATTTCAGTTGAAAATACATTATTTAGAAAAATACATGTTAACAAAATTGCACCGGCCGGGAATCGAACCCGGGCCTCCCGCGTGGCAGGCGAGAATTCTACCACTGAACCACCGGTGCTTCGCACGATTTCCTAAACACTCATTTCAGTTGAAAATACATTATTTAGAAAAATACATGTTAACAAAATTGCACCGGCCGGGAATCGAACCCGGGCCTCCCGCGTGGCAGGCTAGAATTCTACCACTGAACCACCGGTGCTTCGCACGATTTCCTAAACACTCATTTCAGTTGAAAATACAATATTTAGAAAAATACATGTTAACAAAATTGCACCGGCCGGGAATCGAACCCGGGCCTCCCGCGTGGCAGGCGAGAATTCTACCACTGAACCACCGGTGCTTCGCACGATTTCCTAAACACTCATTTCAGTTGAAAATACAATATTTAGAAAAATACATGTTAACAAAATTGCACCGGCCGGGAATCGAACCCGGGCCTCCCGCGTGGCAGGCGAGAATTCTACCACTGAACCACCGGTGCTTCGCACGATTTCCTAAACACTAATTTCAGTTGAAAATACAATATTTAGAAAAATACATGTTAACAAAATTGCACCGGCCGGGAATCGAACCCGGGCCTCCCGCGTGGCAGGCGAGAATTCTACCACTGAACCACCGGTGCTTTGCACGATTTCCTAAACACTCATTTCAGTTGAAAATACAATATTTAGAAAAATACATGTTAACAAAATTGCACCGGCCGGGAATCGAACCCGGGCCTCCCGCGTGGCAGGCGAGAATTCTACCACTGAACCACCGGTGCTTCGCACGATTTCCTAAACACTCATTTCAGTTGAAAATACAATATTTAGAAAAATACATGTTAACAAAATTGCACCGGCCGGGAATCGAACCCGGGCCTCCCGCGTGGCAGGCGAGAATTCTACCACTGAACCACCGGTGCTTCGCACGATTTCCTAAACACTCATTTCAGTTGAAAATAAAATATTTAGAAAAATACATGTTAACAAAATTGCACCGGCCGGGAATCGAACCCGGGCCTCCCGCGTGGCAGGCGAGAATTCTACCACTGAACCACCGGTGCTTCGCACGATTTCCTAAACACTCATTTCAGTTGAAAATACATTATTTAGAAAAATACATGTTAACAAAATTGCACCGGCCGGGAATCGAACCCGGGCCTCCCGCGTGGCAGGCGAGAATTCTACCACTGAACCACCGGAGCTTCGCACGATTTCCTAAACACTCATTTCAGTTGAAAATACAATATTTAGAAAAATACATGTTAACAAAATTGCACCGGCGGGGAATCGAACCCGGGCCTCCCGCGTGGCGGGCAAGAATTCTACCACTGAACCACCGGTGCTTCGCACGATGTCCTAAACACTCATTTCAGTTGAAAATACAATATTTAGAAAAATACATGTTAACAAAATTGCACCGGCCGGGAATCGAACCCGGGCCTCCCGCGTGGCAGGCGAGAATTCTACCACTGAACCACCGGTGCTTCGCACGATTTCCTAAACACTCATTTCAGTTGAAAATACAATATTTAGAAAAATAAATGTTAACAAAATTGCACCGGCCGGGAATCGAACCCGGGCCTCCCGCGTGGCAGGCGAGAATTCTACCACTGAACCACCGGTGCTTCGCACGATTTCCTAAACACTCATTTCAGTTGAAAATACAATATTTAGAAAAATACATGTTAACAAAATTGCACCGGCCGGGAATCGAACCCGGGCCTCCCGCGTGGCAGGCGAGAATTCTACCACTGAACCACCGGTGCTTCGCACGATTTCCTAAACACTCATTTCAGTTGAAAATACAATATTTAAAAAAATACATGTTAACAAAATTGCACCGGCCGGGACTCGAACCCGGGCCTCCCGCGTGGCAGGCGAGAATTCTACCACTGAACCACCGGTGCTTCGCACGATTTCCTAAACACTCATTTCAGTTGAAAATACATTATTTAGAAAAATACATGTTAACAAAATTGCACCGGCCGGGAATCGAACCCGGGCCTCCCGCGTGGCAGGCGAGAATTCTACCACTGAACCACCGGTGCTTCGCACGATTTCCTAAACACTCATTTCAGTTGAAAATACATTATTTAGAAAAATACATGTTAACAAAATTGCACCGGCCGGGAATCGAACCCGGGCCTCCCGCGTGGCAGGCTAGAATTCTACCACTGAACCACCGGTGCTTCGCACGATTTCCTAAACACTCATTTCAGTTGAAAATACAATATTTAGAAAAATACATGTTAACAAAATTGCACCGGCCGGGAATCGAACCCGGGCCTCCCGCGTGGCAGGCGAGAATTCTACCACTGAACCACCGGTGCTTCGCACGATTTCCTAAACACTCATTTCAGTTGAAAGAACAATATTTAGAAAAATACATGTTAACAAAATTGCACCGGCCGGGAATCGAACCCGGGCCTCCCGCGTGGCAGGCGAGAATTCTACCACTGAACCACCGGTGCTTCGCACGATTTCCTAAACACTCATTTCAGTTGAAAATAAAATATTTAGAAAAATACATGTTAACAAAATTGCACCGGCCGGGAATCGAACCCGGGCCTCCCGCGTGGCAGTCGAGAATTCTACCACTGAACCACCGGTGCTTCGCACGATTTCCTAAACACTCATTTCAGTTGAAAATACATTATTTAGAAAAATACATGTTAACAAAATTGCACCGGCCGGGAATCGAACCCGGGCCTCCCGCGTGGCAGGCAAGAATTCTACCACTGAACCACCGGTGCTTCGCACGATGTCCTAAACACTCATTTCAGTTGAAAATACAATATTTAGAAAAATACATGTTAACAAAATTGCACCGGCCGGGAATCGAACCCGGGCCTCCCGCGTGGCAGGCGAGAATTCTACCACTGAACCACCGGTGCTTCGCACGATTTCCTAAACACTCATTTCAGTTGAAAATACAATATTTAGAAAAATAAATGTTAACAAAATTGCACCGGCCGGGAATCGAACCCGGGCCTCCCGCGTGGCAGGCGAGAATTCTACCACTGAACCACCGGTGCTTCGCACGATTTCCTAAACACTCATTTCAGTTGAAAATACAATATTTAGAAAAATACATGTTAACAAAATTGCACCGGCCGGGAATCGAACCCGGGCCTCCCGCGTGGCAGGCGAGAATTCTACCACTGAACCACCGGTGCTTCGCACGATTTCCTAAACACTCATTTCAGTTGAAAATACAATATTTAAAAAAATACATGTTAACAAAATTGCACCGGCCGGGAATCGAACCCGGGCCTCCCGCGTGGCAGGCGAGAATTCTACCACTGAACCACCGGTGCTTCGCACGATTTCCTAAACACTCATTTCAGTTGAAAATACAATATTTAGAAAAATACATGTTAACAAAATTGCACCGGCCGGGAATCGAACCCGGGCCTCCCGCGTGGCAGGCGAGAATTCTACCACTGAACCACCGGTGCTTCGCACGATTTCCTAAACACTCATTTCAGTTGAAAATAAAATATTTAGAAAAATACATGTTAACAAAATTGCACCGGCCGGGAATCGAACCCGGGCCTCCCGCGTGGCAGGCGAGAATTCTACCACTGAACCACCGGTGCTTCGCACGATTTCCTAAACACTCATTTCAGTTGAAAATACATTATTTAGAAAAATACATGTTAACAAAATTGCACCGGCCGGGAATCGAACCCGGGCCTCCCGCGTGGCAGGCGAGAATTCTACCACTGAACCACCGGAGCTTCGCACGATTTCCTAAACACTCATTTCAGTTGAAAATACAATATTTAGAAAAATACATGTTAACAAAATTGCACCGGCGGGGAATCGAACCCGGGCCTCCCGCGTGGCAGGCAAGAATTCTACCACTGAACCACCGGTGCTTCGCACGATGTCCTAAACACTCATTTCAGTTGAAAATACAATATTTAGAAAAATACATGTTAACAAAATTGCACCGGCCGGGAATCGAACCCGGGCCTCCCGCGTGGCAGGCGAGAATTCTACCACTGAACCACCGGTGCTTCGCACGATTTCCTAAACACTCATTTCAGTTGAAAATACAATATTTAGAAAAATAAATGTTAACAAAATTGCACCGGCCGGGAATCGAACCCGGGCCTCCCGCGTGGCAGGCGAGAATTCTACCACTGAACCACCGGTGCTTCGCACGATTTCCTAAACACTCATTTCAGTTGAAAATACAATATTTAGAAAAATACATGTTAACAAAATTGCACCGGCCGGGAATCGAACCCGGGCCTCCCGCGTGGCAGGCGAGAATTCTACCACTGAACCACCGGTGCTTCGCACGATTTCCTAAACACTCATTTCAGTTGAAAATACAATATTTAAAAAAATACATGTTAACAAAATTGCACCGGCCGGGAATCGAACCCGGGCCTCCCGCGTGGCAGGCGAGAATTCTACCACTGAACCACCGGTGCTTCGCACGATTTCCTAAACACTCATTTCAGTTGAAAATACATTATTTAGAAAAATACATGTTAACAAAATTGCACCGGCCGGGAATCGAACCCGGGCCTCCCGCGTGGCAGGCGAGAATTCTACCACTGAACCACCGGTGCTTCGCACGATTTCCTAAACACTCATTTCAGTTGAAAATACATTATTTAGAAAAATACATGTTAACAAAATTGCACCGGCCGGGAATCGAACCCGGGCCTCCCGCGTGGCAGGCTAGAATTCTACCACTGAACCACCGGTGCTTCGCACGATTTCCTAAACACTCATTTCAGTTGAAAATACAATATTTAGAAAAATACATGTTAACAAAATTGCACCGGCCGGGAATCGAACCCGGGCCTCCCGCGTGGCAGGCGAGAATTCTACCACTGAACCACCGGTGCTTCGCACGATTTCCTAAACACTCATTTCAGTTGAAAGAACAATATTTAGAAAAATACATGTTAACAAAATTGCACCGGCCGGGAATCGAACCCGGGCCTCCCGCGTGGCAGGCGAGAATTCTACCACTGAACCACCGGTGCTTCGCACGATTTCCTAAACACTCATTTCAGTTGAAAATAAAATATTTAGAAAAATACATGTTAACAAAATTGCACCGGCCGGGAATCGAACCCGGGCCTCCCGCGTGGCAGTCGAGAATTCTACCACTGAACCACCGGTGCTTCGCACGATTTCCTAAACACTCATTTCAGTTGAAAATACATTATTTAGAAAAATACATGTTAACAAAATTGCACCGGCCGGGAATCGAACCCGGGCCTCCCGCGTGGCAGACAAGAATTCTACCACTGAACCACCGGTGCTTCGCACGATGTCCTAAACACTCATTTCAGTTGAAAATACAATATTTAGAAAAATACATGTTAACAAAATTGCACCGGCCGGGAATCGAACCCGGGCCTCCCGCGTGGCAGGCGAGAATTCTACCACTGAACCACCGGTGCTTCGCACGATTTCCTAAACACTCATTTCAGTTGAAAATACAATATTTAGAAAAATAAATGTTAACAAAATTGCACCGGCCGGGAATCGAACCCGGGCCTCCCGCGTGGCAGGCGAGAATTCTACCACTGAACCACCGGTGCTTCGCACGATTTCCTAAACACTCATTTCAGTTGAAAATACAATATTTAGAAAAATACATGTTAACAAAATTGCACCGGCCGGGAATCGAACCCGGGCCTCCCGCGTGGCAGGCGAGAATTCTACCACTGAACCACCGGTGCTTCGCACGATTTCCTAAACACTCATTTCAGTTGAAAATACAATATTTAAAAAAATACATGTTAACAAAATTGCACCGGCCGGGAATCGAACCCGGGCCTCCCGCGTGGCAGGCGAGAATTCTACCACTGAACCACCGGTGCTTCGCACGATTTCCTAAACACTCATTTCAGTTGAAAATACATTATTTAGAAAAATACATGTTAACAAAATTGCACCGGCCGGGAATCGAACCCGGGCCTCCCGCGTGGCAGGCGAGAATTCTACCACTGAACCACCGGTGCTTCGCACGATTTCCTAAACACTCATTTCAGTTGAAAATACATTATTTAGAAAAATACATGTTAACAAAATTGCACCGGCCGGGAATCGAACCCGGGCCTCCCGCGTGGCAGGCTAGAATTCTACCACTGAACCACCGGTGCTTCGCACGATTTCCTAAACACTCATTTCAGTTGAAAATACATTATTTAGAAAAATACATGTTAACAAAATTGCACCGGCCGGGAATCGAACCCGGGCCTCCCGCGTGGCAGGCGAGAATTCTACCACTGAACCACCGGTGCTTCGCACGATTTCCTAAACACTCATTTCAGTTGAAAATACAATATTTAGAAAAATACATGTTAACAAAATTGCACCGGCCGGGAATCGAACCCGGGCCTCCCGCGTGGCAGGCAAGAATTCTACCACTGAACCACCGGTGCTTCGCACGATGTCCTAAACACTCATTTCAGTTGAAAATACAATATTTAGAAAAATACATGTTAACAAAATTGCACCGGCCGGGAATCGAACCCGGGCCTCCCGCGTGGCAGGCGAGAATTCTACCACTGAACCACCGGTGCTTCGCACGATTTCCTAAACACTCATTTCAGTTGAAAATACAATATTTAGAAAAATAAATGTTAACAAAATTGCACCGGCCGGGAATCGAACCCGGGCCTCCCGCGTGGCAGGCGAGAATTCTACCACTGAACCACCGGTGCTTCGCACGATTTCCTAAACACTCATTTCAGTTGAAAATACAATATTTAGAAAAATACATGTTAACAAAATTGCACCGGCCGGGAATCGAACCCGGGCCTCCCGCGTGGCAGGCGAGAATTCTACCACTGAACCACCGGTGCTTCGCACGATTTCCTAAACACTCATTTCAGTTGAAAATACAATATTTAAAAAAATACATGTTAACAAAATTGCACCGGCCGGGAATCGAACCCGGGCCTCCCGCGTGGCAGGCGAGAATTCTACCACTGAACCACCGGTGCTTCGCACGATTTCCTAAACACTCATTTCAGTTGAAAATACATTATTTAGAAAAATACATGTTAACAAAATTGCACCGGCCGGGAATCGAACCCGGGCCTCCCGCGTGGCAGGCGAGAATTCTACCACTGAACCACCGGTGCTTCGCACGATTTCCTAAACACTCATTTCAGTTGAAAATACATTATTTAGAAAAATACATGTTAACAAAATTGCACCGGCCGGGAATCGAACCCGGGCCTCCCGCGTGGCAGGCTAGAATTCTACCACTGAACCACCGGTGCTTCGCACGATTTCCTAAACACTCATTTCAGTTGAAAATACAATATTTAGAAAAATACATGTTAACAAAATTGCACCGGCCGGGAATCGAACCCGGGCCTCCCGCGTGGCAGGCGAGAATTCTACCACTGAACCACCGGTGCTTCGCACGATTTCCTAAACACTCATTTCAGTTGAAAATACAATATTTAGAAAAATACATGTTAACAAAATTGCACCGGCCGGGAATCGAACCCGGGCCTCCCGCGTGGCAGGCGAGAATTCTACCACTGAACCACCGGTGCTTCGCACGATTTCCTAAACACTCATTTCAGTTGAAAATACAATATTTAGAAAAATACATGTTAACAAAATTGCACCGGCCGGGAATCGAACCCGGGCCTCCCGCGTGGCAGGCGATAATTCTACCACTGAAGCACCGGTGCTTTGCACGATTTCCTAAACACTCATTTCAGTTGAAAATACAATATTTAGAAAAATACATGTTAACAAAATTGCACCGGCCGGGAATCGAACCCGGGCCTCCCGCGTGGCAGGCGAGAATTCTACCACTGAACCACCGGTGCTTCGCACGATTTCCTAAACACTCATTTCAGTTGAAAATACAATATTTAGAAAAATACATGTTAACAAAATTGCACCGGCCGGGAATCGAACCCGGGCCTCCCGCGTGGCAGGCGAGAATTCTACCACTGAACCACCGGTGCTTCGCACGATTTCTTAAACACTCATTTCAGTTGAAAATACAATATTTAGAAAAATACATGTTAACAAAATTGCACCGGCCGGGAATCGAACCCGGGCCTCCCGCGTGGTAGGCGAGAATTCTACCACTGAACCACCGGTGCTTCGCACGATTTCCTAAACACTCATTTCAGTTGAAAATACATAATTTAGAAAAATACATGTTAACAAAATTGCACCGGCCGGGAATCGAACCCGGGCCTCCCGCGTGGCAGGCGAGAATTCTACCACTGAACCACCGGTGCTTCGCACGATTTCCTAAACACTCATTTCAGTTGAAAATACAATATTTAGAAAAATACATGTTAACAAAATTGCACCGGCCGGGAATCGAACCCGGGCCTCCCGCGTGGCAGGCAAGAATTCTACCACTGAACCACCGGTGCTTCGCACGATTTCCTAAACACTCATTTCAGTTGAAAATACAATATTGAGAAAAATACATGTTAACAAAATTGCACCGGCCGGGAATCGAACCCGGGCCTCCCGCGTGGCAGGCGAGAATTCTACCACTGAACCACCGGTGCTTCGCACGATTTCCTAAACACTCATTTCAGTTGAAAATACAATATTTAGAAAAATACATGTTAACAAAATTGCACCGGCCGGGAATCGAACCCGGGCCTCCCGCGTGGCAGGCGATAATTCTACCACTGAACCACCGGTGCTTCGCACGATTTCCTAAACACTCATTTCAGTTGAAAATACAATATTTAGAAAAATACATGTTAACAAAATTGCACCGGCCGGGAATCGAACCCGGGCCTCCCGCGTGGCAGGCGATAATTCTACCACTGAACCACCGGTGCTTCGCACGATTTCCTAAACACTCATTTCAGTTGAAAATACAATATTTAGAAAAATACATGTTAACAAAATTGCACCAGCCGGGAATCGAACCCGGGCCTCCCGCGTGGCAGGCGAGAATTCTACCACTGAACCACCGATGCTTCGCACGATTTCCTAAACACTCATTTCAGTTGAAAATACAATATTTAGAAAAATACATGTTAACAAAATTGCACCGGCCGGGAATCGAACCCGGGCCTCCCGCGTGGCAGGCAAGAATTCTACCACTGAACCACCGGTGCTTCGCACGATTTCCTAAACACTCATTTCAGTTGAAAATACAATATTTAGAAAAATACATGTTAACAAAATTGCACCGGCCGGGAATCGAACCCGGGCCTCCCGCGTGGCAGGCGAGAATTCTACCACTGAACCACCGGTGCTTCGCACGATTTCCTAAACACTCATTTCAGTTGAAAATACAATATTTAGAAAAATACATGTTAACAAAATTGCACCGGCCGGGAATCGAACCCGGGCCTCCCGCGTGGCAGGCGAGAATTCTACCACTGAACCACCGGTGCTTCGCACGATTTCCTAAACACTCATTTCAGTTGAAAATACAATATTTAGAAAAATACATGTTAACAAAATTGCACCGGCCGGGAATCGAACCCGGGCCTCCCGCGTGGCAGGCGAGAATTCTACCACTGAACCACCGGTGCTTCGCACGATTTCCTAAACACTCATTTCAGTTGAAAATACAATATTTAGAAAAATACATGTTAACAAAATTGCACCGGCCGGGAATCGAACCCGGGCCTCCCGCGTGGCAGGCGAGAATTCTACCACTGAACCACCGGTGCTTTGCACGATTTCCTAAACACTCATTTCAGTTGAAAATACAATATTTAGAAAAATACATATTAACAAAATTGCACCGGCCGGGAATCGAACCCGGGCCTCCCGCGTGGCAGGCGAGAATTCTACCACTGAACCACCGGTGCTTTGCACGATTTCCTAAACACTCATTTCAGTTGAAAATACAATATTTAGAAAAATACATGTTAACAAAATTGCACCGGCCGGGAATCGAATCCGGGCCTCCCGGGTGGCAGGCGAGAATTCTACCACTGAACCACCGGTGCTTCGCACGATTTCCTAAAGACTCATTTCAGTTAAAAATACAATATTTAGAAAAATACATGTTAACAAAATTGCACCGGCCTGGAATCGAACCCGGGCCTCCCGCGTGGCAGGCGAGAATTCTACCACTGAACCACCGGTGCTTCGCACGATTTCCTAAACACTCATTTCAGTTGAAAATACAATATTTAGAAAAATACATGTTAACAAAATTGCACCGGCCGGGAATCGAACCCGGGCCTCCCGCGTGGCAGGCGAGAATTCTACCACTGAACCACCGGTGCTTCGCACGATTTCCTAAACACTCATTTCAGTTGAAAATACATTATTTAGAAAAATACATGTTAACAAAATTGCACCGGCCGGGAATCGAACCCGGGCCTCCCGCGTGGCAGGCGAGAATTCTACCACTGAACCACCGGTGCTTCGCACGATTTCCTAAACACTCATTTCAGTTGAAAATACAATATTTAGAAAAATACATGTTAACAAAATTGCACCGGCCGGGAATCGAACCCGGGCCTCCCGCGTGGCAGGCGAGAATTCTACCACTGAACCACCGATTCTTCGCACGATTTCCTAAACTCTCATTTCAGTTGAAAATACAACATTTAGAAAAATACATGTTAACAAAATTGCACGGCCGGGAATCGAACCCGGGCCTCCCGCGTGGCAGGCGAGAATTCTACCACTGAACCACCGGTGCTTCGCACGATTTCCTAAACACTCATTTCAGTTTAAAATACAATATTTAGAAAAATACATGTTAACAAAATTGCACCGGCCGGGAATCGAACCCGGGCCTCCCGCGTGGCAGGCGAGAATTCTACCAATGAACCACCGGTGCTTCGCACGATTTCCTAAACACTCATTTCAGTTGAAAATACAATATTTAGAAAAATACATGTTAACAAAATTGCACCGGCCGGGAATCGAACCCGGGCCTCCCGCGTGGCAGGCGAGAATTCTACCACTGAACCACCGGTGCTTCGCACGATTTCCTAAACACTCATTTCAGTTGAAAATACAATATTTAGAAAAATACATGTTAACAAAATTGCACCGGCCGGGAATCGAACCCGGGCCTCCCGCGTGGCAGGCGAGAATTCTACCACTGAACCACCGGTGCTTTGCACGATTTCCTAAACACTCATTTCAGTTGAAAATACAATATTTAGAAAAATACATATTAACAAAATTGCACCGGCCGGGAATCGAACCCGGGCCTCCCGCGTGGCAGGCGAGAATTCTACCACTGAACCACCGGTGCTTTGCACGATTTCCTAAACACTCATTTCAGTTGAAAATACAATATTTAGAAAAATACATGTTAACAAAATTGCACCGGCCGGGAATCGAACCCGGGCCTCCCGGGTGGCAGGCGAGAATTCTACCACTGAACCACCGGTGCTTCGCACGATTTCCTAAAGACTCATTTCAGTTAAAAATACAATATTTAGAAAAATACATGTTAACAAAATTGCACCGGCCGGGAATCGAACCCGGGCCTCCCGCGTGGCAGGCGAGAATTCTACCACTGAACCACCGGTGCTTCGCACGATTTCCTAAACACTCATTTCAGTTGAAAATACAATATTTAGAAAAATACATGTTAACAAAATTGCACCGGCCGGGAATCGAACCCGGGCCTCCCGCGTGGCAGGCGAGAATTCTACCACTGAACCACCGGTGCTTCGCACGATTTCCTAAACACTCATTTCAGTTGAAAATACATTATTTAGAAAAATACATGTTAACAAAATTGCACCGGCCGGGAATCGAACCCGGGCCTCCCGCGTGGCAGGCGAGAATTCTACCACTGAACCACCGGTGCTTCGCACGATTTCCTAAACACTCATTTCAGTTGAAAATACAATATTTAGAAAAATACATGTTAACAAAATTGCACCGGCCGGGAATCGAACCCGGGCCTCCCGCGTGGCAGGCGAGAATTCTACCACTGAACCACCGATGCTTCGCACGATTTCCTAAACTCTCATTTCAGTTGAAAATACAATATTTAGAAAAATACATGTTAACAAAATTGCACCGGCCGGGAATCGAACCCGGGCCTCCCGCGTGGCAGGCGAGAATTCTACCACTGAACCACCGGTGCTTCGCACGATTTCCTAAACACTCATTTCAGTTGAAAATACAATATTTAGAAAAATACATGTTAACAAAATTGCACCGGCCGGGAATCGAACCCGGGCCTCCCGCGTGGCAGGCGAGATTTCTACCACTGAACCACCGGTGCTTCGCACGATTTCCTAAACACTCATTTCAGTTGAAAATACAATATTTAGAAAAATACATGTTAACAAAATTGCACCGGCCGGGAATCGAACCCGGGCCTCCCGCGTGGCAGGCGAGAATTCTACCACTGAACCACCGGTGCTTCGCACGATTTTCTAAACACTCATTTCAGTTGAAAATACAATATTTAGAAAAATACATGTTAACAAAATTGCACCGGCCGGGAATCGAACCCGGGCCTCCCGCGTGGCAGGCGAGAATTCTACCACTGAACCACCGGTGCTTTGCACGATTTCCTAAACACTCATTTCAGTTGAAAATACAATATTTAGAAAAATACATGTTAACAAAATTGCACCGGCCGGGAATCGAACCCGGGCCTCCCGCGTGGCAGGCGAGAATTCTACCACTGAACCACCGGTGCTTCGCAGGATTTCCTAAACACTCATTTCAGTTGAAAATACATTATTTAGAAAAATACATGTTAACAAAATTGCACCGGCCGGGAATCGAACCCGGGCCTCCCGCGTGGCAGGCGAGAATTCTACCACTGAACCACCGGTGCTTCGCACGATTTCCTAAACACTCATTTCAGTTGAAAATACAATATTTAGAAAAATACATGTTAACAAAATTGCACCGGCCGGGAATCGAACCTGGGCCTCCCGCGTGGCAGGCGAGAATTCTACCACTGAACCACCGATGCTTCGCACGATTTCCTAAACTCTCATTTCAGTTGAAAATACAATATTTAGAAAAATACATGTTAACAAAATTGCACCGGCCGGGAATCGAACCCGGGCCTCCCGCGTGGCAGGCGAGAATTCTACCACTGAACCACCGGTGCTTCGCACGATTTCCTAAACACTCATTTCAGTTGAAAATACAATATTTAGAAAAATACATGTTAACAAGATTGCACCGGCCGGGAATCGAACCCGGGCCTCCCGCGTGGCAGGCGAGAATTCTACCACTGAACCACCGGTGCTTCGCACGATTTCCTAAACACTCATTTCAGTTGAAAATACAATATTTAGAAAAATACATGTTAACAAAATTGCACCGGCCGGGAATCGAACCCGGGCCTCCCGCGTGGCAGGCGAGAATTCTACCACTGAACCACCGGTGCTTTGCACGATTTCCTAAACACTCATTTCAGTTGAAAATACAATATTTAGAAAAATACATGTTAACAAAATTGCACCGGCCGGGAATCGAACCCGGGCCTCCCGCGTGGCAGGCGAGAATTCTACCACTGAACCACCGGTGCTTCGCACGATTTCCTAAACACTCATTTCAGTTGAAAATACAATATTTAGAAAAATACATGTTAACAAAATTGCACCGGCCGGGAATCGAACCCGGGCCTCCCGCCTGGCAGGCGAGAATTCTACCACTGAACCACCGGTGCTTCGCACGATTTCCTAAACACTCATTTCAGTTGAAAATACAATATTTAGAAAAATACATGTTAACAAAATTGCACTGGCCGGGAATCGAACCCGGGCTTCCCGCGTGGCAGGCGAGAATTCTACCACTGAACCACCGGTGCTTCGCACGATTTCCTAAACACTCATTTCAGTTGAAAATACAATATTTAGAAAAATACATGTTAACAAAATTGCACCGGCCGGGAATCGAACCCGGGCCTCCCGCGTGGCAGGCGAGAATTCTACCACTGAACCACCGATGCTTCGCACGATTTCCTAAACTCTCATTTCAGTTGAAAATACAATATTTATAAAAATACATGTTAACAAAATTGCACCGGCCGGGAATCGAACACGGGCCTCCCGCGTGGCAGGCGAGAATTCTACCACTGAACCACCGGTGCTTCGCACGATTTCCTAAACACTCATTTCAGTTGAAAATACAATATTTAGAAAAATACATGTTAACAAAATTGCACCGGCCGGGAATCGAACCCGGGCCTCCCGCGTGGCAGGCGAGAATTCTACCACTGAACCACCGGTGCTTCGCACGATTTCCTAAACACTAATTTCAGTTGAAAATACAATATTTAGAAAAATACATGTTAACAAAATTGCACCGGCCGGGAATCGAACCCGGACCTCCCGCGTGGCAGGCGAGAATTCTACCACTGAACCACCGGTGCTTTGCACGATTTCCTAAACACTCATTTCAGTTGAAAATACAATATTTAGAAAAATACATGTTAACAAAATTGCACCGGCCGGGAATCGAACCCGGGCCTCCCGCGTGGCAGGCGAGAATTCTACCACTGAACCACCGGTGCTTCGCACGATTTCCTAAACACTCATTTCAGTTGAAAATACAATATTTAGAAAAATACATGTTAACAAAATTGCACCGGCCGGGAATCGAACCCGGGCCTCCCGCGTGGCAGGCGAGAATTCTACCACTGAACCACCGGTGCTTCGCACGATTTCCTAAACACTCATTTCAGTTGAAAATAAAATATTTAGAAAAATACATGTTAACAAAATTGCACCGGCCGGGAATCGAACCCGGGCCTCCCGCGTGGCAGGCGAGAATTCTACCACTGAACCACCGGTGCTTCGCAGGATTTCCTAAACACTCATTTCAGTTGAAAATACATTATTTAGAAAAATACATGTTAACAAAATTGCACCGGCCGGGAATCGAACCCGGGCCTCCCGCGTGGCAGGCGAGAATTCTACCACTGAACCACCGGTGCTTCGCACGATTTCCTAAACACTCATTTCAGTTGAAAATACAATATTTAGAAAAATACATGTTAACAAAATTGCACTGGCCGGGAATCGAACCCGGGCTTCCCGCGTGGCAGGCGAGAATTCTACCACTGAACCACCGGTGCTTCGCACGATTTCCTAAACACTCATTTCAGTTGAAAATACAATATTTAGAAAAATACATGTTAACAAAATTGCACCGGCCGGGAATCGAACCCGGGCCTCCCGCGTGGCAGGCGAGAATTCTACCACTGAACCACCGATGCTTCGCACGATTTCCTAAACTCTCATTTCAGTTGAAAATACAATATTTATAAAAATACATGTTAACAAAATTGCACCGGCCGGGAATCGAACACGGGCCTCCCGCGTTGCAGGCGAGAATTCTACCACTGAACCACCGGTGCTTCGCACGATTTCCTAAACACTCATTTCAGTTGAAAATACAATATTTAGAAAAATACATGTTAACAAAATTGCACCGGCCGGGAATCGAACCCGGGCCTCCCGCGTGGCAGGCGAGAATTCTACCACTGAACCACCGGTGCTTCGCACGATTTCCTAAACACTAATTTCAGTTGAAAATACAATATTTAGAAAAATACATGTTAACAAAATTGCACCGGCCGGGAATCGAACCCGGACCTCCCGCGTGGCAGGCGAGAATTCTACCACTGAACCACCGGTGCTTTGCACGATTTCCTAAACACTCATTTCAGTTGAAAATACAATATTTAGAAAAATACATGTTAACAAAATTGCACCGGCCGGGAATCGAACCCGGGCCTCCCGCGTGGCAGGCGAGAATTCTACCACTGAACCACCGGTGCTTCGCACGATTTCCTAAACACTCATTTCAGTTGAAAATACAATATTTAGAAAAATACATGTTAACAAAATTGCACCGGCCGGGAATCGAACCCGGGCCTCCCGCGTGGCAGGCGAGAATTCTACCACTGAACCACCGGTGCTTCGCACGATTTCCTAAACACTCATTTCAGTTGAAAATAAAATATTTAGAAAAATACATGTTAACAAAATTGCACCGGCCGGGAATCGAACCCGGGCCTCCCGCGTGGCAGGCGAGAATTCTACCACTGAACCACCGGTGCTTCGCAGGATTTCCTAAACACTCATTTCAGTTGAAAATACATTATTTAGAAAAATACATGTTAACAAAATTGCACCGGCCGGGAATCGAACCCGGGCCTCCCGCGTGGCAGGCGAGAATTCTACCACTGAACCACCGGTGCTTCGCACGATTTCCTAAACACTCATTTCAGTTGAAAATACAATATTTAGAAAAATACATGTTAACAAAATTGCACCGGCCGGGAATCGAACCTGGGCCTCCCGCGTGGCAGGCGAGAATTCTACCACTGAACCACCGATGCTTCGCACGATTTCCTAAACTCTCATTTCAGTTGAAAATACAATATTTAGAAAAATACATGTTAACAAAATTGCACCGGCCGGGAATCGAACCCGGGCCTCCCGCGTGGCAGGCGAGAATTCTACCACTGAACCACCGGTGCTTCGCACGATTTCCTAAACACTCATTTCAGTTGAAAATACAATATTTAGAAAAATACATGTTAACAAGATTACACCGGCCGGGAATCGAACCCGGGCCTCCCGCGTGGCAGGCGAGAATTCTACCACTGAACCACCGGTGCTTCGCACGATTTCCTAAACACTCATTTCAGTTGAAAATACAATATTTAGAAAAATACATGTTAACAAAATTGCACCGGCCGGGAATCGAACCCGGGCCTCCCGCGTGGCAGGCGAGAATTCTACCACTGAACCACCGGTGCTTTGCACGATTTCCTAAACACTCATTTCAGTTGAAAATACAATATTTAGAAAAATACATGTTAACAAAATTGCACCGGCCGGGAATCGAACCCGGGCCTCCCGCGTGGCAGGCGAGAATTCTACCACTGAACCACCGGTGCTTCGCACGATTTCCTAAACACTCATTTCAGTTGAAAATACAATATTTAGAAAAATACATGTTAACAAAATTGCACCGGCCGGGAATCGAACCCGGGCCTCCCGCGTGGCAGGCGAGAATTCTACCACTGAACCACCGGTGCTTCGCACGATTTCCTAAACACTCATTTCAGTTGAAAATACAATATTTAGAAAAATACATGTTAACAAAATTGCACTGGCCGGGAATCGAACCCGGGCTTCCCGCGTGGCAGGCGAGAATTCTACCACTGAACCACCGGTGCTTCGCACGATTTCCTAAACACTCATTTCAGTTGAAAATACAATATTTAGAAAAATACATGTTAACAAAATTGCACCGGCCGGGAATCGAACCCGGGCCTCCCGCGTGGCAGGCGAGAATTCTACCACTGAACCACCGATGCTTCGCACGATTTCCTAAACTCTCATTTCAGTTGAAAATACAATATTTATAAAAATACATGTTAACAAAATTGCACCGGCCGGGAATCGAACACGGGCCTCCCGCGTGGCAGGCGAGAATTCTACCACTGAACCACCGGTGCTTCGCACGATTTCCTAAACACTCATTTCAGTTGAAAATACAATATTTAGAAAAATACATGTTAACAAAATTGCACCGGCCGGGAATCGAACCCGGGCCTCCCGCGTGGCAGGCGAGAATTCTACCACTGAACCACCGGTGCTTCGCACGATTTCCTAAACACTAATTTCAGTTGAAAATACAATATTTAGAAAAATACATGTTAACAAAATTGCACCGGCCGGGAATCGAACCCGGACCTCCCGCGTGGCAGGCGAGAATTCTACCACTGAACCACCGGTGCTTTGCACGATTTCCTAAACACTCATTTCAGTTGAAAATACAATATTTAGAAAAATACATGTTAACAAAATTGCACCGGCCGGGAATCGAACCCGGGCCTCCCGCGTGGCAGGCGAGAATTCTACCACTGAACCACCGGTGCTTCGCACGATTTCCTAAACACTCATTTCAGTTGAAAATACAATATTTAGAAAAATACATGTTAACAAAATTGCACCGGCCGGGAATCGAACCCGGGCCTCCCGCGTGGCAGGCGAGAATTCTACCACTGAACCACCGGTGCTTCGCACGATTTCCTAAACACTCATTTCAGTTGAAAATACAATATTTAGAAAAATACATGTTAACAAAATTGCACCGGCCGGGAATCGAACCCGGGCCTCCCGCGTGGCAGGCGAGAATTCTACCACTGAACCACCGGTGCTTCGCACGATTTCCTAAACACTCATTTCAGCTGAAAATACATTATTTAGAAAAATACATGTTAACAAAATTGCACCGGCCGGGAATCGAACCCGGGCTTCCCGCGTGGCAGGCGAGAATTCTACCACTGAACCACCGGAGCTTCGCACGATTTCCTAAACACTCATTTCAGTTGAAAATACAATATTTAGAAAAATACATGTTAACAAAATTGCACCGGCCGGGAATCGAACCCGGGCCTCCCGCGTGGCAGGTAAGAATTCTAAGACGGAACCACCGGTGCTTCGCACGATGTCCTAAACACTCATTTCAGTTGAAAATACAATATTTAGAAAAATACATCTTAACAAAATTGCACCGGCCGGGAATCGAACCCGGGCCTCCCGCGTGGCAGGCGAGAATTCTACCACTGAACCACCGGTGCTTCGCACGATTTCCTAAACACTCATTTCAGTTGAAAATACAATATTTAGACAAATAAATGTTAACAAAATTGCACCGGCCGGGAATCGAACCCGGGCCTCCCGCGTGGCAGGCGAGAATTCTACCACTGAACCACCGGTGCTTCGCACGATTTCCTAAACACTCATTTCAGTTGAAAATACAATATTTAGAAAAATACATGTTAACAAAATTGCACCGGCCGGGAATCGAACCCGGGCCTCCCGCGTGGCAGGCGAGAATTCTACCACTGAACCACCGGTGCTTCGCACGATTTCCTAAACACTCATTTCAGTTGAAAATACAATATTTAAAAAAATACATGTTAACAAAATTGCACCGGCCGGGAATCGAACCCGGGCCTCCCGCGTGGCAGGCGAGAATTCTACCACTGAACCACCGGTGCTTCGCACGATTTCCTAAACACTCATTTCAGTTGAAAATACATTATTTAGAAAAATACATGTTAACAAAATTGCACCGGCCGGGAATCGAACCCGGGCCTCCCGCGTGGCAGGCGAGAATTCTACCACTGAACCACCGGTGCTTCGCACGATTTCCTAAACACTCATTTCAGTTGAAAATACATTATTTAGAAAAATACATGTTAACAAAATTGCACCGGCCGGGAATCGAACCCGGGCCTCCCGCGTGGCAGGCTAGAATTCTACCACTGAACCACCGGTGCTTCGCACGATTTCCTAAACACTCATTTCAGTTGAAAATACAATATTTAGAAAAATACATGTTAACAAAATTGCACCGGCCGGGAATCGAACCCGGGCCTCCCGCGTGGCAGGCGAGAATTCTACCACTGAACCACCGGTGCTTCGCACGATTTCCTAAACACTCATTTCAGTTGAAAGAACAATATTTAGAAAAATACATGTTAACAAAATTGCACCGGCCGGGAATCGAACCCGGGCCTCCCGCGTGGCAGGCGAGAATTCTACCACTGAACCACCGGTGCTTCGCACGATTTCCTAAACACTCATTTCAGTTGAAAATAAAATATTTAGAAAAATACATGTTAACAAAATTGCACCGGCCGGGAATCGAACCCGGGCCTCCCGCGTGGCAGTCGAGAATTCTACCACTGAACCACCGGTGCTTCGCACGATTTCCTAAACACTCATTTCAGTTGAAAATACATTATTTAGAAAAATACATGTTAACAAAATTGCACCGGCCGGGAATCGAACCCGGGCCTCCCGCGTGGCAGGCAAGAATTCTACCACTGAACCACCGGTGCTTCGCACGATGTCCTAAACACTCATTTCAGTTGAAAATACAATATTTAGAAAAATACATGTTAACAAAATTGCACCGGCCGGGAATCGAACCCGGGCCTCCCGCGTGGCAGGCGAGAATTCTACCACTGAACCACCGGTGCTTCGCACGATTTCCTAAACACTCATTTCAGTTGAAAATACAATATTTAAAAAAATACATGTTAACAAAATTGCACCGGCCGGGAATCGAACCCGGGCCTCCCGCGTGGCAGGCGAGAATTCTACCACTGAACCACCGGTGCTTCGCACGATTTCCTAAACACTCATTTCAGTTGAAAATACATTATTTAGAAAAATACATGTTAACAAAATTGCACCGGCCGGAAATCGAACCCGGGCCTCCCGCGTGGCAGGCGAGAATTCTACCACTGAACCACCGGTGCTTCGCACGATTTCCTAAACACTCATTTCAGTTGAAAATACATTATTTAGAAAAATACATGTTAACAAAATTGCACCGGCCGGGAATCGAACCCGGGCCTCCCGCGTGGCAGGCTAGAATTCTACCACTGAACCACCGGTGCTTCGCACGATTTCCTAAACACTCATTTCAGTTGAAAATACAATATTTAGAAAAATACATGTTAACAAAATTGCACCGGCCGGGAATCGAACCCGGGCCTCCCGCGTGGCAGGCGAGAATTCTACCACTGAACCACCGGTGCTTCGCACGATTTCCTAAACACTCATTTCAGTTGAAAGAACAATATTTAGAAAAATACATGTTAACAAAATTGCACCGGCCGGGAATCGAACCCGGGCCTCCCGCGTGGCAGGCTAGAATTCTACCACTGAACCACCGGTGCTTCGCACGATTTCCTAAACACTCATTTCAGTTGAAAATACAATATTTAGAAAAATACATGTTAACAAAATTGCACCGGCCGGGAATCGAACCCGGGCCTCCCGCGTGGCAGGCGAGAATTCTACCACTGAACCACCGGTGCTTCGCACGATTTCCTAAACACTCATTTCAGTTGAAAGAACAATATTTAGAAAAATACATGTTAACAAAATTGCACCGGCCGGGAATCGAACCCGGGCCTCCCGCGTGGCAGGCGAGAATTCTACCACTGAACCACCGGTGCTTCGCACGATTTCCTAAACACTCATTTCAGTTGAAAATAAAATATTTAGAAAAATACATGTTAACAAAATTGCACCGGCCGGGAATCGAACCCGGGCCTCCCGCGTGGCAGTCGAGAATTCTACCACTGAACCACCGGTGCTTCGCACGATTTCCTAAACACTCATTTCAGTTGAAAATACATTATTTAGAAAAATACATGTTAACAAAATTGCACCGGCCGGGAATCGAACCCGGGCCTCCCGCGTGGCAGGCAAGAATTCTACCACTGAACCACCGGTGCTTCGCACGATGTCCTAAACACTCATTTCAGTTGAAAATACAATATTTAGAAAAATACATGTTAACAAAATTGCACCGGCCGGGAATCGAACCCGGGCCTCCCGCGTGGCAGGCGAGAATTCTACCACTGAACCACCGGTGCTTCGCACGATTTCCTAAACACTCATTTCAGTTGAAAATACAATATTTAGAAAAATAAATGTTAACAAAATTGCACCGGCCGGGAATCGAACCCGGGCCTTCCGCTCGGCAGGCGAGAATTCTACCACTGAACCACCGGTGCTTCGCACGATTTCCTAAACACTCATTTCAGTTGAAAATACAATATTTAGAAAAATACATGTTAACAAAATTGCACCGGCCGGGAATCGAACCCGGGCCTCCCGCGTGGCAGGCGAGAATTCTACCACTGAACCACCGGTGCTTCGCACGATTTCCTAAACACTCATTTCAGTTGAAAATACAATATTTAAAAAAATACATGTTAACAAAATTGCACCGGCCGGGAATCGAACCCGGGCCTCCCGCGTGGCAGGCGAGAATTCTACCACTGAACCACCGGTGCTTCGCACGATTTCCTAAACACTCATTTCAGTTGAAAATACATTATTTAGAAAAATACATGTTAACAAAATTGCACCGGCCGGGAATCGAACCCGGGCCTCCCGCGTGGCAGGCGAGAATTCTACCACTGAACCACCGGTGCTTCGCACGATTTCCTAAACACTCATTTCAGTTGAAAATACATTATTTAGAAAAATACATGTTAACAAAATTGCACCGGCCGGGAATCGAACCCGGGCCTCCCGCGTGGCAGGCTAGAATTCTACCACTGAACCACCGGTGCTTCGCACGATTTCCTAAACACTCATTTCAGTTGAAAATACAATATTTAGAAAAATACATGTTAACAAAATTGCACCGGCCGGGAATCGAACCCGGGCCTCCCGCGTGGCAGGCGAGAATTCTACCACTGAACCACCGGTGCTTCGCACGATTTCCTAAACACTCATTTCAGTTGAAAATACAATATTTAGAAAAATACATGTTAACAAAATTGCACCGGCCGGGAATCGAACCCGGGCCTCCCGCGTGGCAGGCGAGAATTCTACCACTGAACCACCGGTGCTTCGCACGATTTCCTAAACACTAATTTCAGTTGAAAATACAATATTTAGAAAAATACATGTTAACAAAATTGCACGGGCCGGGAATCGAACCCGGGCCTCCCGCGTGGCAGGCGAGAATTCTACCACTGAACCACCGGTGCTTTGCACGATTTCCTAAACACTCATTTCAGTTGAAAATACAATATTTAGAAAAATACATGTTAACAAAATTGCACCGGCCGGGAATCGAACCCGGGCCTCCCGCGTGGCAGGCGAGAATTCTACCACTGAACCACCGGTGCTTCGCACGATTTCCTAAACACTCATTTCAGTTGAAAATACAATATTTAGAAAAATACATGTTAACAAAATTGCACCGGCCGGGAATCGAACCCGGGCCTCCCGCGTGGCAGGCGAGAATTCTACCACTGAACCACCGGTGCTTCGCACGATTTCCTAAACACTCATTTCAGTTGAAAATAAAATATTTAGAAAAATACATGTTAACAAAATTGCACCGGCCGGGAATCGAACCCGGGCCTCCCGCGTGGCAGGCGAGAATTCTACCACTGAACCACCGGTGCTTCGCACGATTTCCTAAACACTCATTTCAGTTGAAAATACATTATTTAGAAAAATACATGTTAACAAAATTGCACCGGCCGGGAATCGAACCCGGGCCTCCCGCGTGGCAGGCGAGAATTCTACCACTGAACCACCGGAGCTTCGCACGATTTCCTAAACACTCATTTCAGTTGAAAATACAATATTTAGAAAAATACATGTTAACAAAATTGCACCGGCGGGGAATCGAACCCGGGCCTCCCGCGTGGCGGGCAAGAATTCTACCACTGAACCACCGGTGCTTCGCACGATGTCCTAAACACTCATTTCAGTTGAAAATACAATATTTAGAAAAATACATGTTAACAAAATTGCACCGGCCGGGAATCGAACCCGGGCCTCCCGCGTGGCAGGCGAGAATTCTACCACTGAACCACCGGTGCTTCGCACGATTTCCTAAACACTCATTTCAGTTGAAAATACAATATTTAGAAAAATAAATGTTAACAAAATTGCACCGGCCGGGAATCGAACCCGGGCCTCCCGCGTGGCAGGCGAGAATTCTACCACTGAACCACCGGTGCTTCGCACGATTTCCTAAACACTCATTTCAGTTGAAAATACAATATTTAGAAAAATACATGTTAACAAAATTGCACCGGCCGGGAATCGAACCCGGGCCTCCCGCGTGGCAGGCGAGAATTCTACCACTGAACCACCGGTGCTTCGCACGATTTCCTAAACACTCATTTCAGTTGAAAATACAATATTTAAAAAAATACATGTTAACAAAATTGCACCGGCCGGGACTCGAACCCGGGCCTCCCGCGTGGCAGGCGAGAATTCTACCACTGAACCACCGGTGCTTCGCACGATTTCCTAAACACTCATTTCAGTTGAAAATACATTATTTAGAAAAATACATGTTAACAAAATTGCACCGGCCGGGAATCGAACCCGGGCCTCCCGCGTGGCAGGCGAGAATTCTACCACTGAACCACCGGTGCTTCGCACGATTTCCTAAACACTCATTTCAGTTGAAAATACATTATTTAGAAAAATACATGTTAACAAAATTGCACCGGCCGGGAATCGAACCCGGGCCTCCCGCGTGGCAGGCTAGAATTCTACCACTGAACCACCGGTGCTTCGCACGATTTCCTAAACACTCATTTCAGTTGAAAATACAATATTTAGAAAAATACATGTTAACAAAATTGCACCGGCCGGGAATCGAACCCGGGCCTCCCGCGTGGCAGGCGAGAATTCTACCACTGAACCACCGGTGCTTCGCACGATTTCCTAAACACTCATTTCAGTTGAAAGAACAATATTTAGAAAAATACATGTTAACAAAATTGCACCGGCCGGGAATCGAACCCGGGCCTCCCGCGTGGCAGGCGAGAATTCTACCACTGAACCACCGGTGCTTCGCACGATTTCCTAAACACTCATTTCAGTTGAAAATAAAATATTTAGAAAAATACATGTTAACAAAATTGCACCGGCCGGGAATCGAACCCGGGCCTCCCGCGTGGCAGTCGAGAATTCTACCACTGAACCACCGGTGCTTCGCACGATTTCCTAAACACTCATTTCAGTTGAAAATACATTATTTAGAAAAATACATGTTAACAAAATTGCACCGGCCGGGAATCGAACCCGGGCCTCCCGCGTGGCAGGCAAGAATTCTACCACTGAACCACCGGTGCTTCGCACGATGTCCTAAACACTCATTTCAGTTGAAAATACAATATTTAGAAAAATACATGTTAACAAAATTGCACCGGCCGGGAATCGAACCCGGGCCTCCCGCGTGGCAGGCGAGAATTCTACCACTGAACCACCGGTGCTTCGCACGATTTCCTAAACACTCATTTCAGTTGAAAATACAATATTTAGAAAAATAAATGTTAACAAAATTGCACCGGCCGGGAATCGAACCCGGGCCTCCCGCGTGGCAGGCGAGAATTCTACCACTGAACCACCGGTGCTTCGCACGATTTCCTAAACACTCATTTCAGTTGAAAATACAATATTTAGAAAAATACATGTTAACAAAATTGCACCGGCCGGGAATCGAACCCGGGCCTCCCGCGTGGCAGGCGAGAATTCTACCACTGAACCACCGGTGCTTCGCACGATTTCCTAAACACTCATTTCAGTTGAAAATACAATATTTAAAAAAATACATGTTAACAAAATTGCACCGGCCGGGAATCGAACCCGGGCCTCCCGCGTGGCAGGCGAGAATTCTACCACTGAACCACCGGTGCTTCGCACGATTTCCTAAACACTCATTTCAGTTGAAAATACAATATTTAGAAAAATACATGTTAACAAAATTGCACCGGCCGGGAATCGAACCCGGGCCTCCCGCGTGGCAGGCGAGAATTCTACCACTGAACCACCGGTGCTTCGCACGATTTCCTAAACACTCATTTCAGTTGAAAATAAAATATTTAGAAAAATACATGTTAACAAAATTGCACCGGCCGGGAATCGAACCCGGGCCTCCCGCGTGGCAGGCGAGAATTCTACCACTGAACCACCGGTGCTTCGCACGATTTCCTAAACACTCATTTCAGTTGAAAATACATTATTTAGAAAAATACATGTTAACAAAATTGCACCGGCCGGGAATCGAACCCGGGCCTCCCGCGTGGCAGGCGAGAATTCTACCACTGAACCACCGGAGCTTCGCACGATTTCCTAAACACTCATTTCAGTTGAAAATACAATATTTAGAAAAATACATGTTAACAAAATTGCACCGGCGGGGAATCGAACCCGGGCCTCCCGCGTGGCAGGCAAGAATTCTACCACTGAACCACCGGTGCTTCGCACGATGTCCTAAACACTCATTTCAGTTGAAAATACAATATTTAGAAAAATACATGTTAACAAAATTGCACCGGCCGGGAATCGAACCCGGGCCTCCCGCGTGGCAGGCGAGAATTCTACCACTGAACCACCGGTGCTTCGCACGATTTCCTAAACACTCATTTCAGTTGAAAATACAATATTTAGAAAAATAAATGTTAACAAAATTGCACCGGCCGGGAATCGAACCCGGGCCTCCCGCGTGGCAGGCGAGAATTCTACCACTGAACCACCGGTGCTTCGCACGATTTCCTAAACACTCATTTCAGTTGAAAATACAATATTTAGAAAAATACATGTTAACAAAATTGCACCGGCCGGGAATCGAACCCGGGCCTCCCGCGTGGCAGGCGAGAATTCTACCACTGAACCACCGGTGCTTCGCACGATTTCCTAAACACTCATTTCAGTTGAAAATACAATATTTAAAAAAATACATGTTAACAAAATTGCACCGGCCGGGAATCGAACCCGGGCCTCCCGCGTGGCAGGCGAGAATTCTACCACTGAACCACCGGTGCTTCGCACGATTTCCTAAACACTCATTTCAGTTGAAAATACATTATTTAGAAAAATACATGTTAACAAAATTGCACCGGCCGGGAATCGAACCCGGGCCTCCCGCGTGGCAGGCGAGAATTCTACCACTGAACCACCGGTGCTTCGCACGATTTCCTAAACACTCATTTCAGTTGAAAATACATTATTTAGAAAAATACATGTTAACAAAATTGCACCGGCCGGGAATCGAACCCGGGCCTCCCGCGTGGCAGGCTAGAATTCTACCACTGAACCACCGGTGCTTCGCACGATTTCCTAAACACTCATTTCAGTTGAAAATACAATATTTAGAAAAATACATGTTAACAAAATTGCACCGGCCGGGAATCGAACCCGGGCCTCCCGCGTGGCAGGCGAGAATTCTACCACTGAACCACCGGTGCTTCGCACGATTTCCTAAACACTCATTTCAGTTGAAAGAACAATATTTAGAAAAATACATGTTAACAAAATTGCACCGGCCGGGAATCGAACCCGGGCCTCCCGCGTGGCAGGCGAGAATTCTACCACTGAACCACCGGTGCTTCGCACGATTTCCTAAACACTCATTTCAGTTGAAAATAAAATATTTAGAAAAATACATGTTAACAAAATTGCACCGGCCGGGAATCGAACCCGGGCCTCCCGCGTGGCAGTCGAGAATTCTACCACTGAACCACCGGTGCTTCGCACGATTTCCTAAACACTCATTTCAGTTGAAAATACATTATTTAGAAAAATACATGTTAACAAAATTGCACCGGCCGGGAATCGAACCCGGGCCTCCCGCGTGGCAGGCGAGAATTCTACCACTGAACCACCGGTGCTTCGCACGATTTCCTAAACACTCATTTCAGTTGAAAGAACAATATTTAGAAAAATACATGTTAACAAAATTGCACCGGCCGGGAATCGAACCCGGGCCTCCCGCGTGGCAGGCGAGAATTCTACCACTGAACCACCGGTGCTTCGCACGATTTCCTAAACACTCATTTCAGTTGAAAATAAAATATTTAGAAAAATACATGTTAACAAAATTGCACCGGCCGGGAATCGAACCCGGGCCTCCCGCGTGGCAGTCGAGAATTCTACCACTGAACCACCGGTGCTTCGCACGATTTCCTAAACACTCATTTCAGTTGAAAATACATTATTTAGAAAAATACATGTTAACAAAATTGCACCGGCCGGGAATCGAACCCGGGCCTCCCGCGTGGCAGGCAAGAATTCTACCACTGAACCACCGGTGCTTCGCACGATGTCCTAAACACTCATTTCAGTTGAAAATACAATATTTAGAAAAATACATGTTAACAAAATTGCACCGGCCGGGAATCGAACCCGGGCCTCCCGCGTGGCAGGCGAGAATTCTACCACTGAACCACCGGTGCTTCGCACGATTTCCTAAACACTCATTTCAGTTGAAAATACAATATTTAGAAAAATAAATGTTAACAAAATTGCACCGGCCGGGAATCGAACCCGGGCCTCCCGCGTGGCAGGCGAGAATTCTACCACTGAACCACCGGTGCTTCGCACGATTTCCTAAACACTCATTTCAGTTGAAAATACAATATTTAGAAAAATACATGTTAACAAAATTGCACCGGCCGGGAATCGAACCCGGGCCTCCCGCGTGGCAGGCGAGAATTCTACCACTGAACCACCGGTGCTTCGCACGATTTCCTAAACACTCATTTCAGTTGAAAATACAATATTTAAAAAAATACATGTTAACAAAATTGCACCGGCCGGGAATCGAACCCGGGCCTCCCGCGTGGCAGGCGAGAATTCTACCACTGAACCACCGGTGCTTCGCACGATTTCCTAAACACTCATTTCAGTTGAAAATACAATATTTAGAAAAATACATGTTAACAAAATTGCACCGGCCGGGAATCGAACCCGGGCCTCCCGCGTGGCAGGCGAGAATTCTACCACTGAACCACCGGTGCTTCGCACGATTTCCTAAACACTCATTTCAGTTGAAAATAAAATATTTAGAAAAATACATGTTAACAAAATTGCACCGGCCGGGAATCGAACCCGGGCCTCCCGCGTGGCAGGCGAGAATTCTACCACTGAACCACCGGTGCTTCGCACGATTTCCTAAACACTCATTTCAGTTGAAAATACATTATTTAGAAAAATACATGTTAACAAAATTGCACCGGCCGGGAATCGAACCCGGGCCTCCCGCGTGGCAGTCGAGAATTCTACCACTGAACCACCGGTGCTTCGCACGATTTCCTAAACACTCATTTCAGTTGAAAATACATTATTTAGAAAAATACATGTTAACAAAATTGCACCGGCCGGGAATCGAACCCGGGCCTCCCGCGTGGCAGGCGAGAATTCTACCACTGAACCACCGGTGCTTCGCACGATTTCCTAAACACTCATTTCAGTTGAAAGAACAATATTTAGAAAAATACATGTTAACAAAATTGCACCGGCCGGGAATCGAACCCGGGCCTCCCGCGTGGCAGGCGAGAATTCTACCACTGAACCACCGGTGCTTCGCACGATTTCCTAAACACTCATTTCAGTTGAAAATAAAATATTTAGAAAAATACATGTTAACAAAATTGCACCGGCCGGGAATCGAACCCGGGCCTCCCGCGTGGCAGTCGAGAATTCTACCACTGAACCACCGGTGCTTCGCACGATTTCCTAAACACTCATTTCAGTTGAAAATACATTATTTAGAAAAATACATGTTAACAAAATTGCACCGGCCGGGAATCGAACCCGGGCCTCCCGCGTGGCAGGCAAGAATTCTACCACTGAACCACCGGTGCTTCGCACGATGTCCTAAACACTCATTTCAGTTGAAAATACAATATTTAGAAAAATACATGTTAACAAAATTGCACCGGCCGGGAATCGAACCCGGGCCTCCCGCGTGGCAGGCGAGAATTCTACCACTGAACCACCGGTGCTTCGCACGATTTCCTAAACACTCATTTCAGTTGAAAATACAATATTTAGAAAAATAAATGTTAACAAAATTGCACCGGCCGGGAATCGAACCCGGGCCTCCCGCGTGGCAGGCGAGAATTCTACCACTGAACCACCGGTGCTTCGCACGATTTCCTAAACACTCATTTCAGTTGAAAATACAATATTTAGAAAAATACATGTTAACAAAATTGCACCGGCCGGGAATCGAACCCGGGCCTCCCGCGTGGCAGGCGAGAATTCTACCACTGAACCACCGGTGCTTCGCACGATTTCCTAAACACTCATTTCAGTTGAAAATACAATATTTAAAAAAATACATGTTAACAAAATTGCACCGGCCGGGAATCGAACCCGGGCCTCCCGCGTGGCAGGCGAGAATTCTACCACTGAACCACCGGTGCTTCGCACGATTTCCTAAACACTCATTTCAGTTGAAAATACAATATTTAGAAAAATACATGTTAACAAAATTGCACCGGCCGGGAATCGAACCCGGGCCTCCCGCGTGGCAGGCGAGAATTCTACCACTGAACCACCGGTGCTTCGCACGATTTCCTAAACACTCATTTCAGTTGAAAATAAAATATTTAGAAAAATACATGTTAACAAAATTGCACCGGCCGGGAATCGAACCCGGGCCTCCCGCGTGGCAGGCGAGAATTCTACCACTGAACCACCGGTGCTTCGCACGATTTCCTAAACACTCATTTCAGTTGAAAATACATTATTTAGAAAAATACATGTTAACAAAATTGCACCGGCCGGGAATCGAACCCGGGCCTCCCGCGTGGCAGGCGAGAATTCTACCACTGAACCACCGGAGCTTCGCACGATTTCCTAAACACTCATTTCAGTTGAAAATACAATATTTAGAAAAATACATGTTAACAAAATTGCACCGGCGGGGAATCGAACCCGGGCCTCCCGCGTGGCAGGCAAGAATTCTACCACTGAACCACCGGTGCTTCGCACGATGTCCTAAACACTCATTTCAGTTGAAAATACAATATTTAGAAAAATACATGTTAACAAAATTGCACCGGCCGGGAATCGAACCCGGGCCTCCCGCGTGGCAGGCGAGAATTCTACCACTGAACCACCGGTGCTTCGCACGATTTCCTAAACACTCATTTCAGTTGAAAATACAATATTTAGAAAAATAAATGTTAACAAAATTGCACCGGCCGGGAATCGAACCCGGGCCTCCCGCGTGGCAGGCGAGAATTCTACCACTGAACCACCGGTGCTTCGCACGATTTCCTAAACACTCATTTCAGTTGAAAATACAATATTTAGAAAAATACATGTTAACAAAATTGCACCGGCCGGGAATCGAACCCGGGCCTCCCGCGTGGCAGGCGAGAATTCTACCACTGAACCACCGGTGCTTCGCACGATTTCCTAAACACTCATTTCAGTTGAAAATACAATATTTAAAAAAATACATGTTAACAAAATTGCACCGGCCGGGAATCGAACCCGGGCCTCCCGCGTGGCAGGCGAGAATTCTACCACTGAACCACCGGTGCTTCGCACGATTTCCTAAACACTCATTTCAGTTGAAAATACATTATTTAGAAAAATACATGTTAACAAAATTGCACCGGCCGGGAATCGAACCCGGGCCTCCCGCGTGGCAGGCGAGAATTCTACCACTGAACCACCGGTGCTTCGCACGATTTCCTAAACACTCATTTCAGTTGAAAATACATTATTTAGAAAAATACATGTTAACAAAATTGCACCGGCCGGGAATCGAACCCGGGCCTCCCGCGTGGCAGGCTAGAATTCTACCACTGAACCACCGGTGCTTCGCACGATTTCCTAAACACTCATTTCAGTTGAAAATACAATATTTAGAAAAATACATGTTAACAAAATTGCACCGGCCGGGAATCGAACCCGGGCCTCCCGCGTGGCAGGCGAGAATTCTACCACTGAACCACCGGTGCTTCGCACGATTTCCTAAACACTCATTTCAGTTGAAAGAACAATATTTAGAAAAATACATGTTAACAAAATTGCACCGGCCGGGAATCGAACCCGGGCCTCCCGCGTGGCAGGCGAGAATTCTACCACTGAACCACCGGTGCTTCGCACGATTTCCTAAACACTCATTTCAGTTGAAAATAAAATATTTAGAAAAATACATGTTAACAAAATTGCACCGGCCGGGAATCGAACCCGGGCCTCCCGCGTGGCAGTCGAGAATTCTACCACTGAACCACCGGTGCTTCGCACGATTTCCTAAACACTCATTTCAGTTGAAAATACATTATTTAGAAAAATACATGTTAACAAAATTGCACCGGCCGGGAATCGAACCCGGGCCTCCCGCGTGGCAGGCAAGAATTCTACCACTGAACCACCGGTGCTTCGCACGATGTCCTAAACACTCATTTCAGTTGAAAATACAATATTTAGAAAAATACATGTTAACAAAATTGCACCGGCCGGGAATCGAACCCGGGCCTCCCGCGTGGCAGGCGAGAATTCTACCACTGAACCACCGGTGCTTCGCACGATTTCCTAAACACTCATTTCAGTTGAAAATACAATATTTAGAAAAATAAATGTTAACAAAATTGCACCGGCCGGGAATCGAACCCGGGCCTCCCGCGTGGCAGGCGAGAATTCTACCACTGAACCACCGGTGCTTCGCACGATTTCCTAAACACTCATTTCAGTTGAAAATACAATATTTAGAAAAATACATGTTAACAAAATTGCACCGGCCGGGAATCGAACCCGGGCCTCCCGCGTGGCAGGCGAGAATTCTACCACTGAACCACCGGTGCTTCGCACGATTTCCTAAACACTCATTTCAGTTGAAAATACAATATTTAAAAAAATACATGTTAACAAAATTGCACCGGCCGGGAATCGAACCCGGGCCTCCCGCGTGGCAGGCGAGAATTCTACCACTGAACCACCGGTGCTTCGCACGATTTCCTAAACACTCATTTCAGTTGAAAATACATTATTTAGAAAAATACATGTTAACAAAATTGCACCGGCCGGGAATCGAACCCGGGCCTCCCGCGTGGCAGGCGAGAATTCTACCACTGAACCACCGGTGCTTCGCACGATTTCCTAAACACTCATTTCAGTTGAAAATACATTATTTAGAAAAATACATGTTAACAAAATTGCACCGGCCGGGAATCGAAGCCGGGCCTCCCGCGTGGCAGGCTAGAATTCTACCACTGAACCACCGGTGCTTCGCACGATTTCCTAAACACTCATTTCAGTTGAAAATACATTATTTAGAAAAATACATGTTAACAAAATTGCACCGGCCGGGAATCGAACCCGGGCCTCCCGCGTGGCAGGCGAGAATTCTACCACTGAACCACCGGTGCTTCGCACGATTTCCTAAACACTCATTTCAGTTGAAAATACAATATTTAGAAAAATACATGTTAACAAAATTGCACCGGCCGGGAATCGAACCCGGGCCTCCCGCGTGGCAGGCAAGAATTCTACCACTGAACCACCGGTGCTTCGCACGATGTCCTAAACACTCATTTCAGTTGAAAATACAATATTTAGAAAAATACATGTTAACAAAATTGCACCGGCCGGGAATCGAACCCGGGCCTCCCGCGTGGCAGGCGAGAATTCTACCACTGAACCACCGGTGCTTCGCACGATTTCCTAAACACTCATTTCAGTTGAAAATACAATATTTAGAAAAATAAATGTTAACAAAATTGCACCGGCCGGGAATCGAACCCGGGCCTCCCGCGTGGCAGGCGAGAATTCTACCACTGAACCACCGGTGCTTCGCACGATTTCCTAAACACTCATTTCAGTTGAAAATACAATATTTAGAAAAATACATGTTAACAAAATTGCACCGGCCGGGAATCGAACCCGGGCCTCCCGCGTGGCAGGCGAGAATTCTACCACTGAACCACCGGTGCTTCGCACGATTTCCTAAACACTCATTTCAGTTGAAAATACAATATTTAAAAAAATACATGTTAACAAAATTGCACCGGCCGGGAATCGAACCCGGGCCTCCCGCGTGGCAGGCGAGAATTCTACCACTGAACCACCGGTGCTTCGCACGATTTCCTAAACACTCATTTCAGTTGAAAATACATTATTTAGAAAAATACATGTTAACAAAATTGCACCGGCCGGGAATCGAACCCGGGCCTCCCGCGTGGCAGGCGAGAATTCTACCACTGAACCACCGGTGCTTCGCACGATTTCCTAAACACTCATTTCAGTTGAAAATACATTATTTAGAAAAATACATGTTAACAAAATTGCACCGGCCGGGAATCGAACCCGGGCCTCCCGCGTGGCAGGCTAGAATTCTACCACTGAACCACCGGTGCTTCGCACGATTTCCTAAACACTCATTTCAGTTGAAAATACAATATTTAGAAAAATACATGTTAACAAAATTGCACCGGCCGGGAATCGAACCCGGGCCTCCCGCGTGGCAGGCGAGAATTCTACCACTGAACCACCGGTGCTTCGCACGATTTCCTAAACACTCATTTCAGTTGAAAGAACAATATTTAGAAAAATACATGTTAACAAAATTGCACCGGCCGGGAATCGAACCCGGGCCTCCCGCGTGGCAGGCGAGAATTCTACCACTGAACCACCGGTGCTTCGCACGATTTCCTAAACACTCATTTCAGTTGAAAATAAAATATTTAGAAAAATACATGTTAACAAAATTGCACCGGCCGGGAATCGAACCCGGGCCTCCCGCGTGGCAGTCGAGAATTCTACCACTGAACCACCGGTGCTTCGCACGATTTCCTAAACACTCATTTCAGTTGAAAATACATTATTTAGAAAAATACATGTTAACAAAATTGCACCGGCCGGGAATCGAACCCGGGCCTCCCGCGTGGCAGGCAAGAATTCTACCACTGAACCACCGGTGCTTCGCACGATGTCCTAAACACTCATTTCAGTTGAAAATACAATATTTAGAAAAATACATGTTAACAAAATTGCACCGGCCGGGAATCGAACCCGGGCCTCCCGCGTGGCAGGCGAGAATTCTACCACTGAACCACCGGTGCTTCGCACGATTTCCTAAACACTCATTTCAGTTGAAAATACAATATTTAGAAAAATAAATGTTAACAAAATTGCACCGGCCGGGAATCGAACCCGGGCCTCCCGCGTGGCAGGCGAGAATTCTACCACTGAACCACCGGTGCTTCGCACGATTTCCTAAACACTCATTTCAGTTGAAAATACAATATTTAGAAAAATACATGTTAACAAAATTGCACCGGCCGGGAATCGAACCCGGGCCTCCCGCGTGGCAGGCGAGAATTCTACCACTGAACCACCGGTGCTTCGCACGATTTCCTAAACACTCATTTCAGTTGAAAATACAATATTTAAAAAAATACATGTTAACAAAATTGCACCGGCCGGGAATCGAACCCGGGCCTCCCGCGTGGCAGGCGAGAATTCTACCACTGAACCACCGGTGCTTCGCACGATTTCCTAAACACTCATTTCAGTTGAAAATACATTATTTAGAAAAATACATGTTAACAAAATTGCACCGGCCGGGAATCGAACCCGGGCCTCCCGCGTGGCAGGCGAGAATTCTACCACTGAACCACCGGTGCTTCGCACGATTTCCTAAACACTCATTTCAGTTGAAAATACATTATTTAGAAAAATACATGTTGACAAAATTGCACCGGCCGGGAATCGAACCCGGGCCTCCCGCGTGTCAGGCTAGAATTCTACCACTGAACCACCGGTGCTTCGCACGATTTCCCAACACTCATTTCAGTTGAAAATACAATATTTAGAAAAATACATGTTAACAAAATTGCACCGGCCTGGAATCGAACCCGGGCCTCCCGCGTGGCAGGCGAGAATTCTACCACTGAACCACCGGTGCTTCGCACGATTTCCTAAACACTCATTTCAGTTGAAAGAACAATATTTAGAAAAATACATGTTAACAAAATTGCACCGGCCGGAAATCGAACCCGGGCCTCCCGCGTGGCAGGCGAGAATTCTAGCACTGAACCACCGGTGCTTCGCACGATTTCCTAAACACTCATTTCAGTTGAAAATAAAATATTTAGAAAAATACATGTTAACAAAATTGCACCGGCCGGGAATCGAACCCGGGCCTCCCGCGTGGCAGGCGAGAATTCTACCACTGAACCACCGGTGCTTCGCACGATTTCCTAAACACTCATTTCAGTTGAAAATACAATATTTAAAAAAATACATGTTAACAAAATTGCACCGGCCGGGAATCGAACCCGGGCCTCCCGCGTGGCAGGCGAGAATTCTACCACTGAACCACCGGTGCTTCGCACGATTTCCTAAACACTCATTTCAGTTGAAAATACATTATTTAGAAAAATACATGTTAACAAAATTGCACCGGCCGGGAATCGAACCCGGGCCTCCCGCGTGGCAGGCGAGAATTCTACCACTGAACCACCGGTGCTTCGCACGATTTCCTAAACACTCATTTCAGTTGAAAATACATTATTTAGAAAAATACATGTTAACAAAATTGCACCGGCCGGGAATCGAACCCGGGCCTCCCGCGTGGCAGGCTAGAATTCTACCACTGAACCACCGGTGCTTCGCACGATTTCCTAAACACTCATTTCAGTTGAAAATACATTATTTAGAAAAATACATGTTAACAAAATTGCACCGGCCGGGAATCGAACCCGGGCCTCCCGCGTGGCAGGCGAGAATTCTACCACTGAACCACCGGTGCTTCGCACGATTTCCTAAACACTCATTTCAGTTGAAAATACAATATTTAGAAAAATACATGTTAACAAAATTGCACCGGCCGGGAATCGAACCCGGGCCTCCCGCGTGGCAGGCAAGAATTCTACCACTGAACCACCGGTGCTTCGCACGATGTCCTAAACACTCATTTCAGTTGAAAATACAATATTTAGAAAAATACATGTTAACAAAATTGCACCGGCCGGGAATCGAACCCGGGCCTCCCGCGTGGCAGGCGAGAATTCTACCACTGAACCACCGGTGCTTCGCACGATTTCCTAAACACTCATTTCAGTTGAAAATACAATATTTAGAAAAATAAATGTTAACAAAATTGCACCGGCCGGGAATCGAACCCGGGCCTCCCGCGTGGCAGGCGAGAATTCTACCACTGAACCACCGGTGCTTCGCACGATTTCCTAAACACTCATTTCAGTTGAAAATACAATATTTAGAAAAATACATGTTAACAAAATTGCACCGGCCGGGAATCGAACCCGGGCCTCCCGCGTGGCAGGCGAGAATTCTACCACTGAACCACCGGTGCTTCGCACGATTTCCTAAACACTCATTTCAGTTGAAAATATAATATTTAAAAAAATACATGTTAACAAAATTGCACCGGCCGGGAATCGAACCCGGGCCTCCCGCGTGGCAGGCGAGAATTCTACCACTGAACCACCGGTGCTTCGCACGATTTCCTAAACACTCATTTCAGTTGAAAATACATTATTTAGAAAAATACATGTTAACAAAATTGCACCGGCCGGGAATCGAACCCGGGCCTCCCGCGTGGCAGGCGAGAATTCTACCACTGAACCACCGGTGCTTCGCACGATTTCCTAAACACTCATTTCAGTTGAAAATACATTATTTAGAAAAATACATGTTAACAAAATTGCACCGGCCGGGAATCGAACCCGGGCCTCCCGCGTGGCAGGCTAGAATTCTACCACTGAACCACCGGTGCTTCGCACGATTTCCTAAACACTCATTTCAGTTGAAAATACAATATTTAGAAAAATACATGTTAACAAAATTGCACCGGCCGGGAATCGAACCCGGGCCTCCCGCGTGGCAGTCGAGAATTCTACCACTGAACCACCGGTGCTTCGCACGATTTCCTAAACACTCATTTCAGTTGAAAATACATTATTTAGAAAAATACATGTTAACAAAATTGCACCGGCCGGGAATCGAACCCGGGCCTCCCGCGTGGCAGGCAAGAATTCTACCACTGAACCACCGGTGCTTCGCACGATGTCCTAAACACTCATTTCAGTTGAAAATACAATATTTAGAAAAATACATGTTAACAAAATTGCACCGGCCGGGAATCGAACCCGGGCCTCCCGCGTGGCAGGCGAGAATTCTACCACTGAACCACCGGTGCTTCGCACGATTTCCTAAACACTCATTTCAGTTGAAAATACAATATTTAGAAAAATACATGTTAACAAAATTGCACCGGCCGGGAATCGAACCCGGGCCTCCCGCGTGGCAGGCGAGAATTCTACCACTGAACCACCGGTGCTTCGCACGATTTCCTAAACACTCATTTCAGTTGAAAATACAATATTTAGAAAAATACATGTTAACAAAATTGCACCGGCCGGGAATCGAACCCGGGCCTCCCGCGTGGCAGGCGAGAATTCTACCACTGAACCACCGGTGCTTCGCACGATTTCCTAAACACTCATTTCAGTTGAAAATACAATATTTAAAAAAATACATGTTAACAAAATTGCACCGGCCGGGAATCGAACCCGGGCCTCCCGCGTGGCAGGCGAGAATTCTACCACTGAACCACCGGTGCTTCGCACGATTTCCTAAACACTCATTTCAGTTGAAAATACATTATTTAGAAAAATACATGTTAACAAAATTGCACCGGCCGGGAATCGAACCCGGGCCTCCCGCGTGTCAGGCTAGAATTCTACCACTGAACCACCGGTGCTTCGCACGATTTCCTAAACACTCATTTCAGTTGAAAATACAATATTTAGAAAAATACATGTTAACAAAATTGCACCGGCCTGGAATCGAACCCGGGCCTCCCGCGTGGCAGGCGAGAATTCTACCACTGAACCACCGGTGCTTCGCACGATTTCCTAAACACTCATTTCAGTTGAAAGAACAATATTTAGAAAAATACATGTTAACAAAATTGCACCGGCCGGGAATCGAACCCGGGCCTCCCGCGTGGCAGGCGAGAATTCTAGCACTGAACCACCGGTGCTTCGCACGATTTCCTAAACACTCATTTCAGTTGAAAATAAAATATTTAGAAAAATACATGTTAACAAAATTGCACCGGCCGGGAATCGAACCCGGGCCTCCCGCGTGGCAGGCGAGAATTCTACCACTGAACCACCGGTGCTTCGCACGATTTCCTAAACACTCATTTCAGTTAAAAATACATTATTTAGAAAAATACATGTTAACAAAATTGCACCGGCCGGGAATCGAACCCGGGCCTCCCGCGTGGCAGGCTAGAATTCTACCACTGAACAACCGGTGCTTCGCACGATTTCCTAAACACTCATTTCAGTTGAAAATACAATATTTAGAAAAATACATGTTGACAAAATTGCACCGGCCGGGAATCGAACCCGGGCCTCCCGCGTGGCAGGCGAGAATTCTACCACTGAACCACCGGTGCTTTGCACGATTTCCTAAACACTCATTTCAGTTGAAAATACAATATTTAGAAAAATACATATTAACAAAATTGCACCGGCCGGGAATCGAACCCGGGCCTCCCGCGTGGCAGGCGAGAATTCTACCACTGAACCACCGGTGCTTCGCACGATTTCCTAAACACTCATTTCAGTTGAAAATACAATATTTAGAAAAATTAATGTTAACAAAATTGCACCGGCCGGGAATCGAACCCGGGCCTTCCGCTCGGCAGGCGAGAATTCTACCACTGAACCACCGGTGCTTCGCACGATTTCCTAAACACTCATTTCAGTTGAAAATACAATATTTAGAAAAATACATGTTAACAAAATTGCACCGGCCGGGAATCGAACCCGGGCCTCCCGCGTGGCAGGCGAGAATTCTACCACTGAACCTCCGGTGCTTCGCACGATTTCCTAAACACTCATTTCAGTTGAAAATACAATATTTAAAAAAATACATGTTAACAAAATTGCACCGGCCGGGAATCGAACCCGGGCCTCCCGCGTGGCAGGCGAGAATTCTACCACTGAACCACCGGTGCTTCGCACGATTTCCTAAACACTCATTTCAGTTGAAAATACATTATTTAGAAAAATACATGTTAACAAAATTGCACCGGCCGGGAATCGAACCCGGGCCTCCCGCGTGGCAGGCGAGAATTCTACCACTGAACCACCGGTGCTTCGCACGATTTCCTAAACACTCATTTCAGTTGAAAATACATTATTTAGAAAAATACATGTTAACAAAATTGCACCGGCCGGGAATCGAACCCGGGCCTCCCGCGTGGCAGGCTAGAACCACCGGTGCTTCGCACGATTTCCTAAACACTCATTTCAGTTGAAAATACAATATTTAGAAAAATACATGTTAACAAAATTGCACCGGCCGGGAATCGAACCCGGGCCTCCCGCGTGGCAGGCGAGAATTCTACCACTGAACCACCGGTGCTTCGCACGATTTCCTAAACACTCATTTCAGTTGAAAATACAATATTTAGAAAAATAAATGTTAACAAAATTGCACCGGCCGGGAATCGAACCCGGGCCTCCCGCGTGGCAGGCGAGAATTCTACCACTGAACCACCGGTGCTTCGCACGATTTCCTAAACACTAATTTCAGTTGAAAATACAATATTTAGAAAAATACATGTTAACAAAATTGCACCGGCCGGGAATCGAACCCGGGCCTCCCGCGTGGCAGGCGAGAATTCTACCACTGAACCACCGGTGCTTTGCACGATTTCCTAAACACTCATTTCAGTTGAAAATACAATATTTAGAAAAATACATGTTAACAAAATTGCACCGGCCGGGAATCGAACCCGGGCCTCCCGCGTGGCAGGCGAGAATTCTACCACTGAACCACCGGTGCTTCGCACGATTTCCTAAACACTCATTTCAGTTGAAAATACAATATTTAGAAAAATACATGTTAACAAAATTGCACCGGCCGGGAATCGAACCCGGGCCTCCCGCGTGGCAGGCGAGAATTCTACCACTGAACCACCGGTGCTTCGCACGATTTCCTAAACACTCATTTCAGTTGAAAATAAAATATTTAGAAAAATACATGTTAACAAAATTGCACCGGCCGGGAATCGAACCCGGGCCTCCCGCGTGGCAGGCGAGAATTCTACCACTGAACCACCGGTGCTTCGCACGATTTCCTAAACACTCATTTCAGTTGAAAATACATTATTTAGAAAAATACATGTTAACAAAATTGCACCGGCCGGGAATCGAACCCGGGCCTCCCGCGTGGCAGGCGAGAATTCTACCACTGAACCACCGGAGCTTCGCACGATTTCCTAAACACTCATTTCAGTTGAAAATACAATATTTAGAAAAATACATGTTAACAAAATTGCACCGGCGGGGAATCGAACCCGGGCCTCCCGCGTGGCAGGCAAGAATTCTACCACTGAACCACCGGTGCTTCGCACGATGTCCTAAACACTCATTTCAGTTGAAAATACAATATTTAGAAAAATACATGTTAACAAAATTGCACCGGCCGGGAATCGAACCCGGGCCTCCCGCGTGGCAGGCGAGAATTCTACCACTGAACCACCGGTGCTTCGCACGATTTCCTAAACACTCATTTCAGTTGAAAATACAATATTTAGAAAAATAAATGTTAACAAAATTGCACCGGCCGGGAATCGAACCCGGGCCTCCCGCGTGGCAGGCGAGAATTCTACCACTGAACCACCGGTGCTTCGCACGATTTCCTAAACACTCATTTCAGTTGAAAATACAATATTTAGAAAAATACATGTTAACAAAATTGCACCGGCCGGGAATCGAACCCGGGCCTCCCGCGTGGCAGGCGAGAATTCTACCACTGAACCACCGGTGCTTCGCACGATTTCCTAAACACTCATTTCAGTTGAAAATACAATATTTAAAAAAATACATGTTAACAAAATTGCACCGGCCGGGAATCGAACCCGGGCCTCCCGCGTGGCAGGCGAGAATTCTACCACTGAACCACCGGTGCTTCGCACGATTTCCTAAACACTCATTTCAGTTGAAAATACATTATTTAGAAAAATACATGTTAACAAAATTGCACCGGCCGGGAATCGAACCCGGGCCTCCCGCGTGGCAGGCGAGAATTCTACCACTGAACCACCGGTGCTTCGCACGATTTCCTAAACACTCATTTCAGTTGAAAATACATTATTTAGAAAAATACATGTTAACAAAATTGCACCGGCCGGGAATCGAACCCGGGCCTCCCGCGTGGCAGGCTTGAATTCTACCACTGAACCACCGGTGCTTCGCACGATTTCCTAAACACTCATTTCAGTTGAAAATACAATATTTAGAAAAATACATGTTAACAAAATTGCACCGGCCGGGAATCGAACCCGGGCCTCCCGCGTGGCAGGCGAGAATTCTACCACTGAACCACCGGTGCTTCGCACGATTTCCTAAACACTCATTTCAGTTGAAAGAACAATATTTAGAAAAATACATGTTAACAAAATTGCACCGGCCGGGAATCGAACCCGGGCCTCCCGCGTGGCAGGCGAGAATTCTACCACTGAACCACCGGTGCTTCGCACGATTTCCTAAACACTCATTTCAGTTGAAAATAAAATATTTAGAAAAATACATGTTAACAAAATTGCACCGGCCGGGAATCGAACCCGGGCCTCCCGCGTGGCAGTCGAGAATTCTACCACTGAACCACCGGTGCTTCGCACGATTTCCTAAACACTCATTTCAGTTGAAAATACATTATTTAGAAAAATACATGTTAACAAAATTGCACCGGCCGGGAATCGAACCCGGGCCTCCCGCGTGGCAGGCAAGAATTCTACCACTGAACCACCGGTGCTTCGCACGATGTCCTAAACACTCATTTCAGTTGAAAATACAATATTTAGAAAAATACATGTTAACAAAATTGCACCGGCCGGGAATCGAACCCGGGCCTCCCGCGTGGCAGGCGAGAATTCTACCACTGAACCACCGGTGCTTCGCACGATTTCCTAAACACTCATTTCAGTTGAAAATACAATATTTAGAAAAATAAATGTTAACAAAATTGCACCGGCCGGGAATCGAACCCGGGCCTCCCGCGTGGCAGGCGAGAATTCTACCACTGAACCACCGGTGCTTCGCACGATTTCCTAAACACTCATTTCAGTTGAAAATACAATATTTAGAAAAATACATGTTAACAAAATTGCACCGGCCGGGAATCGAACCCGGGCCTCCCGCGTGGCAGGCGAGAATTCTACCACTGAACCACCGGTGCTTCGCACGATTTCCTAAACACTCATTTCAGTTGAAAATACAATATTTAAAAAAATACATGTTAACAAAATTGCACCGGCCGGGAATCGAACCCGGGCCTCCCGCGTGGCAGGCGAGAATTCTACCACTGAACCACCGGTGCTTCGCACGATTTCCTAAACACTCATTTCAGTTGAAAATACATTATTTAGAAAAATACATGTTAACAAAATTGCACCGGCCGGGAATCGAACCCGGGCCTCCCGCGTGGCAGGCGAGAATTCTACCACTGAACCACCGGTGCTTCGCACGATTTCCTAAACACTCATTTCAGTTGAAAATACATTATTTAGAAAAATACATGTTAACAAAATTGCACCGGCCGGGAATCGAACCCGGGCCTCCCGCGTGGCAGGCTAGAATTCTACCACTGAACCACCGGTGCTTCGCACGATTTCCTAAACACTCATTTCAGTTGAAAATACATTATTTAGAAAAATACATGTTAACAAAATTGCACCGGCCGGGAATCGAACCCGGGCCTCCCGCGTGGCAGGCGAGAATTCTACCACTGAACCACCGGTGCTTCGCACGATTTCCTAAACACTCATTTCAGTTGAAAATACAATATTTAGAAAAATACATGTTAACAAAATTGCACCGGCCGGGAATCGAACCCGGGCCTCCCGCGTGGCAGGCAAGAATTCTACCACTGAACCACCGGTGCTTCGCACGATGTCCTAAACACTCATTTCAGTTGAAAATACAATATTTAGAAAAATACATGTTAACAAAATTGCACCGGCCGGGAATCGAACCCGGGCCTCCCGCGTGGCAGGCGAGAATTCTACCACTGAACCACCGGTGCTTCGCACGATTTCCTAAACACTCATTTCAGTTGAAAATACAATATTTAGAAAAATAAATGTTAACAAAATTGCACCGGCCGGGAATCGAACCCGGGCCTCCCGCGTGGCAGGCGAGAATTCTACCACTGAACCACCGGTGCTTCGCACGATTTCCTAAACACTCATTTCAGTTGAAAATACAATATTTAGAAAAATACATGTTAACAAAATTGCACCGGCCGGGAATCGAACCCGGGCCTCCCGCGTGGCAGGCGAGAATTCTACCACTGAACCACCGGTGCTTCGCACGATTTCCTAAACACTCATTTCAGTTGAAAATACAATATTTAAAAAAATACATGTTAACAAAATTGCACCGGCCGGGAATCGAACCCGGGCCTCCCGCGTGGCAGGCGAGAATTCTACCACTGAACCACCGGTGCTTCGCACGATTTCCTAAACACTCATTTCAGTTGAAAATACATTATTTAGAAAAATACATGTTAACAAAATTGCACCGGCCGGGAATCGAACCCGGGCCTCCCGCGTGGCAGGCGAGAATTCTACCACTGAACCACCGGTGCTTCGCACGATTTCCTAAACACTCATTTCAGTTGAAAATACATTATTTAGAAAAATACATGTTAACAAAATTGCACCGGCCGGGAATCGAACCCGGGCCTCCCGCGTGGCAGGCTTGAATTCTACCACTGAACCACCGGTGCTTCGCACGATTTCCTAAACACTCATTTCAGTTGAAAATACAATATTTAGAAAAATACATGTTAACAAAATTGCACCGGCCGGGAATCGAACCCGGGCCTCCCGCGTGGCAGGCGAGAATTCTACCACTGAACCACCGGTGCTTCGCACGATTTCCTAAACACTCATTTCAGTTGAAAGAACAATATTTAGAAAAATACATGTTAACAAAATTGCACCGGCCGGGAATCGAACCCGGGCCTCCCGCGTGGCAGGCGAGAATTCTACCACTGAACCACCGGTGCTTCGCACGATTTCCTAAACACTCATTTCAGTTGAAAATAAAATATTTAGAAAAATACATGTTAACAAAATTGCACCGGCCGGGAATCGAACCCGGGCCTCCCGCGTGGCAGTCGAGAATTCTACCACTGAACCACCGGTGCTTCGCACGATTTCCTAAACACTCATTTCAGTTGAAAATACATTATTTAGAAAAATACATGTTAACAAAATTGCACCGGCCGGGAATCGAACCCGGGCCTCCCGCGTGGCAGGCAAGAATTCTACCACTGAACCACCGGTGCTTCGCACGATGTCCTAAACACTCATTTCAGTTGAAAATACAATATTTAGAAAAATACATGTTAACAAAATTGCACCGGCCGGGAATCGAACCCGGGCCTCCCGCGTGGCAGGCGAGAATTCTACCACTGAACCACCGGTGCTTCGCACGATTTCCTAAACACTCATTTCAGTTGAAAATACAATATTTAGAAAAATAAATGTTAACAAAATTGCACCGGCCGGGAATCGAACCCGGGCCTCCCGCGTGGCAGGCGAGAATTCTACCACTGAACCACCGGTGCTTCGCACGATTTCCTAAACACTCATTTCAGTTGAAAATACAATATTTAGAAAAATACATGTTAACAAAATTGCACCGGCCGGGAATCGAACCCGGGCCTCCCGCGTGGCAGGCGAGAATTCTACCACTGAACCACCGGTGCTTCGCACGATTTCCTAAACACTCATTTCAGTTGAAAATACAATATTTAAAAAAATACATGTTAACAAAATTGCACCGGCCGGGAATCGAACCCGGGCCTCCCGCGTGGCAGGCGAGAATTCTACCACTGAACCACCGGTGCTTCGCACGATTTCCTAAACACTCATTTCAGTTGAAAATACATTATTTAGAAAAATACATGTTAACAAAATTGCACCGGCCGGGAATCGAACCCGGGCCTCCCGCGTGGCAGGCGAGAATTCTACCACTGAACCACCGGTGCTTCGCACGATTTCCTAAACACTCATTTCAGTTGAAAATACATTATTTAGAAAAATACATGTTAACAAAATTGCACCGGCCGGGAATCGAACCCGGGCCTCCCGCGTGGCAGGCTAGAATTCTACCACTGAACCACCGGTGCTTCGCACGATTTCCTAAACACTCATTTCAGTTAAAAATACAATATTTAGAAAAATACATGTTAACAAAATTGCACCGGCCGGGAATCGAACCCGGGCCTCCCGCGTGGCAGGCGAGAATTCTACCACTGAACCACCGGTGCTTCGCACGATTTCCTAAACACTCATTTCAGTTGAAAATACAATATTTAGAAAAATACATGTTAACAAAATTGCACCGGCCGGGAATCGAACCCGGGCCTCCCGCGTGGCAGGCGAGAATTCTACCACTGAACCACCGGTGCTTCGCACGATTTCCTAAACACTCATTTCAGTTGAAAATACAATATTTAGAAAAATACATGTTAACAAAATTGCACCGGCCGGGAATCGAACCCGGGCCTCCCGCGTGGCAGGCGAGAATTCTACTACTGAACCACCGGTGCTTCGCACGATTTCCTAAACACTCATTTCAGTTGAAAATACAATATTTAGAAAAATACATGTTAACAAAATTGCACCGGCCGGGAATCGAACCCGGGCCTCCCGCGTGGCAGGCGAGAATTCTACCACTGAACCACCGGTGCTTCGCACGATTTCCTAAACACTCATTTCAGTTGAAAATACAATATTTAGAAAAATACATGTTAACAAAATTGCACCGGCCGGGACTCGAACCCGGGCCTCCCGCGTGGCAGGCGAGAATTCTACCACTGAACCACCGGTGCTTCGCACGATTTCCTAAACACTCATTTCAGTTGAAAATACAATATTTAGAAAAATACATGTTAACAAAATTGTACCGGCCGGGAATCGAACCCGGGCCTCCCGCGTGGCAGGCGAGAATTCTACCACTGAACCACCGGTGCTTCGCACGATTTCCTAAACACTCATTTCAGTTGAAAATACAATATTTAGAAAAATACATGTTAACAAAATTGCACCGGCCGGGAATCGAACCCGGGCCTCCCGCGTGGCAGGCGAGAATTCTACCACTGAACTACCGGTGCTTCGCACGATTTCCTAAACACTCATTTCAGTTGAAAATACAATATTTAGAAAAATACATGTTAACAAAATTGCACCGGCCGGGAATCGAACCCGGGCCTCCCGCGTGGCAGGCGAGTATTCTACCACTGAACCACCGGTGCTTCGCACGATTTTCTATGTTAACAAAATTGCACCGGCCGGGAATCGAACCCGGGCCTCCCGCGTGGCAGGCGAGAATTCTACCACTGAACCACCGGTGCTTCGCACGATTTTCTATGTTAACAAAATTGCACCGGCCGGGAATCGAACCCGGGCCTCCCGCGTGGCAGGCGAGAATTCTACCACTGAACCACCGGTGCTTCGCACGATTTCCTAAACACTCATTTCAGTTGAAAATACAATATTTAGAAAAATGCATGTTAACAAAAGTGCACCGGCCGGGAATCGAACCCGGGCCTCCAGCGTGGCAGGCGAGAATTCTACTACTGAACCACCGGTGCTTCGCGCGATTTCCTAAACACTCATTTCAGTTGAAAATACAATATTTAGAAAAATACATGTTAACAAAATTGCACCGGCCGGGAATCGAACCCGGGCCTCCCGCGTGGCAGGCGAGAATTCTACCACTGAACCACCGGTGCTTCGCACGATTTCCTAAACACTCATTTCAGTTGAAAATACAAAATTTAGAAAAATACATGTTAACAAAATTGCACCGGCCGGGAATCGAACCCGGGCCTTCCGCGTGGCAGGCGAGAATTCTACCACTGAACCACCGGTGCTTCGCACGATTTCCTAAACACTCATTTCAGTTGAAAATACAATATTTAGAAAAATACATGTTAACAAAATTGCACCGGCCGGGAATCGAACCCGGGCCTCCCGCGTGGCAGGCGAGAATTCTACCACTGAACCACCGGTGCTTCGCACGATTTCCTAAACACTCATTTCAGTTGAAAATACAATATTTAGAAAAATACATGTTAACAAAATTGCACCGGCCGGGAATCGAACCCGGGCCTTCCGCGTGGCAGGCGAGAATTCTACCACTGAACCACCGGTGCTTCGCACGATTTTCTAAACACTCATTTCAGTTGAAAATACAATATTTAGAAAAATACATGTTAACAAAATTGCACCGGCCGGGAATCGAACCCGGGCCTCCCGCGTGGCAGGCGAGAATTCTACCACTGAACCACCGGTGCTTCGCACGATTTCCTAAACACTCATTTCAGTTGAAAATACAATATTTAGAAAAATACATGTTAACAAAATTGCACCGGCCGGGAATCGAACCCGGGCCTCCCGCGTGGCAGGCGAGAATTCTACCACTGAACCACCGGTGCTTCGCACGATTTCCTAAACACTCATTTCAGTTGAAAATACAATATTTAGAAAATACATGTTAACAAAATTGCACCGGCCGGGAATCGAACCCGGGCCTACCGCGTGGCAGGCGAGAATTCTACCACTGAACCACCGGTGCTTCGCACGATTTCCTAAACACTCATTTCAGTTGAAAATACAATATTTAGAAAAATACATGTTAACAAAATTGCACCGGCCGGGAATCGAACCCGGGCCTTCCGCGTGGCAGGCGAGAATTCTACCACTGAACCACCGGTGCTTCGCAAGATTTCCTAAACACTCATTTCAGTTGAAAATACAATATTTAGAAAAATACATGTTAACAAAATTGCACCGGCCGGGACTCGAACCCGGGCCTCCCGCGTGGCAGGCGAGAATTCTACCACTGAACCACCGGTGCTTCGCACGATTTCCTAAACACTCATTTCAGTTGAAAATACAATATTTAGAAAAATACATGTTAACAAAATTGTACCGGCCGGGAATCGAACCCGGGCCTTCCGCGTGGCAGGCGAGAATTCTACCACTGAACCACCGGTGCTTCGCACGATTTCCTAAACACTCATTTCAGTTGAAAATACAATATTTAGAAAAATACATGTTAACAAAATTGCACCGGCCGGGAATCGAACCCGGGCCTCCCGCGTGGCAGGCGAGAATTCTACCACTGAACCACCGGTGCTTCGCACGATTTTCTAAACACTCATTTCAGTTGAAAATACAATATTTAGAAAAATACATGTTAACAAAATTGCACCGGCCGGGAATCGAACCCGGGCCTCCCGCGTGGCAGGCGAGAATTCTACCACTGAACCACCGGTGCTTCGCACGATTTCCTAAACACTCATTTCAGTTGAAAATACAATATTTAGAACAATACATGTTAACAAAATTGCACCGGCCGGGAATCGAACCCGGGCCTCCCGCGTGGCAGGCAAGAATTCTACCACTGAACCACCGGTGCTTCGCACGATTTCCTAAACACTCATTTCAGTTGAAAATACAATATTTAGAAAAATACATGTTAACAAAATTGCACCGGCCGGGAATCGAACCCGGGCCTCCCGCGTGGCAGGCGAGAATGCTACCACTGAACCACCGGTGCTTCGCACGATTTCCTAAACACTCATTTCAGTTGAAAATACAATATTTAGAAAAATACATGTTAACAAAATTGCACCGGGAATCGAACACGGGCCTCCCGCGTGGCAGGCGAGAATTCTACCACTGAACCACCGGTGCTTCGCACGATTTCCTAAACACTCATTTCAGTTGAAAATACAATATTTAGAAAAATACATGTTAACAAAATTGCACCGGCCGGGAATCGAACCCGGGCCTCCCGCGTGGCAGGCGAGAATTCTACCACTGAACCACCGGTGCTTCGCACGATTTCCTAAACACTCATTTCAGTTGAAAATACAATATTTAGAAAAATACATGTTAACAAAATTGCACCGGCCGGGAATCGAACCCGGGCCTTCCGCGTGGCAGGCGAGAATTCTACCACTGAACCACCGGTGCTTCGCACGATTTTCTAAACACTCATTTCAGTTGAAAATACAATATTTAGAAAAATACATGTTAACAAAATTGCACCGGCCGGGAATCGAACCCGGGCCTCCCGCGTGGCAGGCGAGAATTCTACCACTGAACCACCGGTGCTTCGCACGATTTCCTAAACACTCATTTCAGTTGAAAATACAATATTTAGAACAATACATGTTAACAAAATTGCACCGGCCGGGAATCGAACCCGGGCCTCCCGCGTGGCAGGCGAGAATTCTACCACTGAACCACCGGTGCTTCGCACGATTTCCTAAACACTCATTTCAGTTGAAAATACAACATTTAGAAAAATACATGTTAACGAAATTGCACCGGCCGGGAATCGAACCCGGGCCTTCCGCGTGGCAGGCGAGAATTCTACCACTGAACCACCGGTGCTTCGCACGATTTCCTAAACACTCATTTCAGTTGAAAATACAATATTTAGAAAAATACATGTTAACAAAATTGCACCGGCCGGGAATCGAACCCGGGCCTCCCGCGTGGCAGGCGAGAATTCTACCACTGAACCACCGGTGCTTCGCACGATTTCCTAAACACTCATTTCAGTTGAAAATACAATATTTAGAAAAATACATGTTAACAAAATTGCACCGGCCGGGAATCGAACACGGGCCTCCCGCGTGGCAGGCGAGAATTCTACCACTGAACCACCGGTGCTTTGCACGATTTCCTAAACACTCATTTCAGTTGAAAATACAATATTTAGAAAAATACATGTTAACAAAATTGCACCGGCCGGGAATCGAACCCGGGCCTTCCGCGTGGCAGGCGAGAATTCTACCACTGAACCACCGGTGCTTCGCACGATTTCCTAAACACTCATTTCAGTTGAAAATACAATATTTAGAAAAATACATGTTAACAAAATTGCACCGGCCGGAAATCGAACCCGGGCCTCCCGCGTGGCAGGCGAGAATTCTACCACTGAACCACCGGTGCTTCGCACGATTTCCTAAACACTCATTTCAGTTAAAAATACAATATTTATAAAAATACATGTTAACAAAATTGCACCGGCCGGGAATCGAACCTGGGCCTCCCGCGTGGCAGGCGAGAATTCTACCACTGAACCACCGGTGCTTCGCACGATTTCCTAAACACTCATTTCAGTTGAAAATACAATATTTAGAAAAATACATGTTAACAAAATTGCACCGGCCGGGAATCGAACGCGGGCCTCCCGCGTGGCAGGCGAGAATTCTACCATTCTACCACTGAACCACCGGTGCTTCGCACGATTTCCTAAACACTCATTTCAGTTGAAAATACAATATTTAGAAAAATACATGTTAACAAAATTGCACCGGCCGGGAATCGAACCCGGGCCTCCCGCGTGGCAGGCGAGAATTCTACCACTGAACCACCGGTGCTTCGCACGATTTCCTAAACACTCATTTCAGTTGAAAATACAATATTTAGAAAAATACATGTTAACAAAATTGCACCGGCCGGGAATCGAACCCGGGCCTTACGCGTGGCAGGCGAGAATTCTACCACTGAACCACCGGTGCTTCGCACGATTTTCTAAACACTCATTTCAGTTGAAAATACAATATTTAGAAAAATACATGTTAACAAAATTGCACCGGCCGGGAATCGAACCCGGGCCTCCCGCGTGGCAGGCGAGAATTCTACCACTGAACCACCGGTGCTTCGCACGATTTCCTAAACACTCATTTCAGTTGAAAATACAATATTTAGAAAAATACATGTTAACAAAATTGCACCGGCCGGGAGTCGAACCCGGGCCTCCCGCGTGGCAGGCGAGAATTCTACCACTGAACCACCGGTGCTTCGCACGATTTCCTAAACACTCATTTCAGTTGAAAATACAATATTTAGAAAAATACATGTTAACAAAATTGCACCGGCCGGGAATCGAACCCGGGCCTCCCGCGTGGCAGGCGAGAATTCTACTACTGAACCACCGGTGCTTCGCACGATTTCCTAAACACTCATTTCAGTTGAAAATACAATATTTAGAAAAATACATGTTAACAAAATTGCACCGGCCGGGAGTCGAACCCGGGCCTCCCGCGTGGCAGGCGAGAATTCTACCACTGAACCACCGGTGCTTCGCACGATTTCCTAAACACTCATTTCAGTTGAAAATACAATATTTAGAAAAATACATGTTAACAAAATTGCACCGGCCGGGAATCGAACCCGGGCCTCCCGCGTGGCAGGCGAGAATTCTACTACTGAACCACCGGTGCTTCGCACGATTTCCTAAACACTCATTTCAGTTGAAAATACAATATTTAGAAAAATACATGTTAACAAAATTGCACCGGCCGGGAATCGAACCCGGGCCTCCCGCGTGGCAGGCGAGAATTCTACCACTGAACCACCGGTGCTTCGCACGATTTCCTAAACACTCATTTCAGTTGAAAATACAATATTTAGAACAATACATGTTAACAAAATTGCACCGGCCGGGAATCGAACCCGGGCCTCCCGCGTGGCAGGCGAGAATTCTACCACTGAACCACCGGTGCTTCGCACGATTTCCTAAACACTCATTTCAGTTGAAAATACAATATTTAGAAAAATACATGTTAACAAAATTGCACCGGCCGGGAATCGAACCCGGGCCTCGCGCGTGGCAGGCGAGAATGCTACCACTGAACCACCGGTGCTTCGCACGATTTCCTAAACACTCATTTCAGTTGAAAATACAATATTTAGAAAAATACATGTTAACAAAATTGCACCGGGAATCGAACACGGGCCTCCCGCGTGGCAGGCGAGAATTCTACCACTGAACCACCGGTGCTTCGCACGATTTCCTAAACACTCATTTCAGTTGAAAATACAATATTTAGAAAAATACATGTTAACAAAATTGCACCGGCCGGGAATCGAACCCGGGCCTCCCGCGTGGCAGGCGAGAATTCTACCACTGAACCACCGGTGCTTCGCACGATTTCCTAAACACTCATTTCAGTTGAAAATACAATATTTAGAAAAATACATGTTAACAAAATTGCACCGGCCGGGAATCGAACCCGGGCCTTCCGCGTGGCAGGCGAGAATTCTACCACTGAACCACCGGTGCTTCGCACGATTTTCTAAACACTCATTTCAGTTGAAAATACAATATTTAGAAAAATACATGTTAACAAAATTGCACCGGCCGGGAATCGAACCCGGGCCTCCCGCGTGGCAGGCGAGAATTCTACCACTGAACCACCGGTGCTTCGCACGATTTCCTAAACACTCATTTCAGTTGAAAATACAATATTTAGAACAATACATGTTAACAAAATTGCACCGGCCGGGAATCGAACCCGGGCCTCCCGCGTGGCAGGCGAGAATTCTACCACTGAACCACCGGTGCTTCGCACGATTTCCTAAACACTCATTTCAGTTGAAAATACAACATTTAGAAAAATACATGTTAACGAAATTGCACCGGCCGGGAATCGAACCCGGGCCTTCCGCGTGGCAGGCGAGAATTCTACCACTGAACCACCGGTGCTTCGCACGATTTCCTAAACACTCATTTCAGTTGAAAATACAATATTTAGAAAAATACATGTTAACAAAATTGCACCGGCCGGGAATCGAACCCGGGCCTCCCGCGTGGCAGGCGAGAATTCTACCACTGAACCACCGGTGCTTCGCACGATTTCCTAAACACTCATTTCAGTTGAAAATACAATATTTAGAAAAATACATGTTAACAAAATTGCACCGGCCGGGAATCGAACACGGGCCTCCCGCGTGGCAGGCGAGAATTCTACCACTGAACCACCGGTGCTTTGCACGATTTCCTAAACACTCATTTCAGTTGAAAATACAATATTTAGAAAAATACATGTTAACAAAATTGCACCGGCCGGGAATCGAACCCGGGCCTTCCGCGTGGCAGGCGAGAATTCTACCACTGAACCACCGGTGCTTCGCACGATTTCCTAAACACTCATTTCAGTTGAAAATACAATATTTAGAAAAATACATGTTAACAAAATTGCACCGGCCGGGAATCGAACCTGGGCCTCCCGCGTGGCAGGCGAGAATTCTACCACTGAACCACCGGTGCTTCGCACGATTTCCTAAACACTCATTTCAGTTGAAAATACAATATTTAGAAAAATACATGTTAACAAAATTGCACCGGCCGGGAATCGAACGCGGGCCTCCCGCGTGGCAGGCGAGAATTCTACCATTCTACCACTGAACCACCGGTGCTTCGCACGATTTCCTAAACACTCATTTCAGTTGAAAATACAATATTTAGAAAAATACATGTTAACAAAATTGCACCGGCCGGGAATCGAACCCGGGCCTCCCGCGTGGCAGGCGAGAATTCTACCACTGAACCACCGGTGCTTCGCACGATTTCCTAAACACTCATTTCAGTTGAAAATACAATATTTAGAAAAATACATGTTAACAAAATTGCACCGGCCGGGAATCGAACCCGGGCCTTCCGCGTGGCAGGCGAGAATTCTACCACTGAACCACCGGTGCTTCGCACGATTTTCTAAACACTCATTTCAGTTGAAAATACAATATTTAGAAAAATACATGTTAACAAAATTGCACCGGCCGGGAATCGAACCCGGGCCTCCCGCGTGGCAGGCGAGAATTCTACCACTGAACCACCGGTGCTTCGCACGATTTCCTAAACACTCATTTCAGTTGAAAATACAATATTTAGAAAAATACATGTTAACAAAATTGCACCGGCCGGGAGTCGAACCCGGGCCTCCCGCGTGGCAGGCGAGAATTCTACCACTGAACCACCGGTGCTTCGCACGATTTCCTAAACACTCATTTCAGTTGAAAATACAATATTTAGAAAAATACATGTTAACAAAATTGCACCGGCCGGGAATCGAACCCGGGCCTCCCGCGTGGCAGGCGAGAATTCTACTACTGAACCACCGGTGCTTCGCACGATTTCCTAAACACTCATTTCAGTTGAAAATACAATATTTAGAAAAATACATGTTAACAAAATTGCACCGGCCGGGAATCGAACCCGGGCCTTCCGCGTGGCAGGCGAGAATTCTACCACTGAACCACCGGTGCTTCGCACGATTTCCTAAACACTCATTTCAGTTGAAAATACAATATTTAGAAAAATACATGTTAACAAAATTGCACCGGCCGGGACTCGAACCCGGGCCTCCCGCGTGGCAGGCGAGAATTCTACCACTGAACCACCGGTGCTTCGCACGATTTCCTAAACACTCATTTCAGTTGAAAATACAATATTTAGAAAAATACATGTTAACAAAATTGTACCGGCCGGGAATCGAACCCGGGCCTTCCGCGTGGCAGGCGAGAATTCTACCACTGAACCACCGGTGCTTCGCACGATTTCCTAAACACTCATTTCAGTTGAAAATACAATATTTAGAAAAATACATGTTAACAAAATTGCACCGGCCGGGAATCGAACCCGGGCCTCCCGCGTGGCAGGCGAGAATTCTACCACTGAACCACCGGTGCTTCGCACGATTTTCTAAACACTCATTTCAGTTGAAAATACAATATTTAGAAAAATACATGTTAACAAAATTGCACCGGCCGGGAATCGAACCCGGGCCTCCCGCGTGGCAGGCGAGAATTCTACCACTGAACCACCGGTGCTTCGCACGATTTCCTAAACACTCATTTCAGTTGAAAATACAATATTTAGAACAATACATGTTAACAAAATTGCACCGGCCGGGAATCGAACCCGGGCCTCCCGCGTGGCAGGCGAGAATTCTACCACTGAACCACCGGTGCTTCGCACGATTTCCTAAACACTCATTTCAGTTGAAAATACAACATTTAGAAAAATACATGTTAACGAAATTGCACCGGCCGGGAATCGAACCCGGGCCTTCCGCGTGGCAGGCGAGAATTCTACCACTGAACCACCGGTGCTTCGCTCGATTTCCTAAACACTCATTTCAGTTGAAAATACAATATTTAGAAAAATACATGTTAACAAAATTGCACCGGCCGGGAATCGAACCCGGGCCTCCCGCGTGGCAGGCGAGAATGCTACCACTGAACCACCGGTGCTTCGCACGATTTCCTAAACACTCATTTCAGTTGAAAATACAATATTTAGAAAAATACATGTTAACAAAATTGCACCGGCCGGGAATCGAACAGGGGCCTCCCGCGTGGCAGGCGAGAATTCTACCACTGAACCACCGGTGCTTCGCACGATTTCCTAAACACTCATTTCAGTTGAAAATACAATATATAGAAAAATACATGTTAACAAAATTGCACCGGCCGGGAATCGAACCCGGGCCTTCCGCGTGGCAGGCGAGAATTCTACCACTGAACCACCGGTGCTTCGCACGATTTCCTAAACACTCATTTCAGTTGAAAATACAATATTTAGAAAAATACATGTTAACAAAATTGCACCGGCCGGAAATCGAACCCAGGCCTCCCGCGTGGCAGGCGAGAATTCTACCACTGAACCACCGGTGCTTCGCACGATTTCCTAAACACTCATTTCAGTTAAAAATACAATATTTATAAAAATACATGTTAACAAAATTCCCCCGTCCGGGAATCGAACCCGGGCCTCCCGCGTGGCAGGCGAGAATTCTACTACTGAACCACCGGTGCTTCGCACGATTTCCTAAACACTCATTTCAGTTGAAAATACAATATTTAGAAAAATACATGTTAACAAAATTCCACCGGCCGGGAATCGAACCCGGGCCTCCCGCGTGGCAGGCGAGAATTCTACCACTGAACCACCGGTGCTTCGCACGATTTCCTAAACACTCATTTCAGTTGAAAATACAATATTTAGAAAAATACATGTTAACAAAATTGCACCGGCCGGGAATCGAACCCGGGCCTCCAGCGTGGCAGGCGAGAATTCTACTACTGAACCACCGGTGCTTCGCACGATTTCCTAAACACTCATTTCAGTTGAAAATACAATATTTAGAAAAATACATGTTAACAAAATTGCACCGGCCGGGAATCGAACCCGGGCCTCTCGCGTGGCAGGCGAGAATTCTACCAATGAACCACCGGTGCTTCGCACGATTTCCTAAACACTCATTTCAGTTGAAAATACAATATTTAGAAAAATACATGTTAACAAAATTGCACCGGCCGGGAATCGAACCCGGGCCTCCCGCGTGGCAGGCGAGAATTCTACCACTGAACCACCGGTGCTTCGCACGATTTCCTAAACACTCATTTCAGTTGAAAATACAATATTTAGAAAAATACATGTTAACAAAATTGCACCGGCCGGGAATCGAACCCGGGCCTCCCGCGTGGCAGGCGAGAATTCTACCAATGAACCACCGGTGCTTCGCACGATATTCTAAACACTCATTTCAGTTGAAAATACAATATTTATAAAAATACATGTTAACAAAATTGCACCGGCCGGGAATCGAACCCGGGCCTCCCGCGTGGCAGGCGAGAATTCTACCACTGAACCACCGGTGCTGCGCACGATTTCCTAAACACTCATTTCAGTTGAAAATACAATATTTAGAAAAATACATGTTAACAAAATTGTACCGGCCGGGAATCGAACCCGGGCCTCCCGCGTGGCAGGCGAGAATTCTACCACTGAACCACCGGTGCTTCGCACGATTTCCTAAACACTCATTTCAGTTGAAAATACAATATTTAGAAAAATACATGTTAACAAAATTGCACCGGCCGGGAATCGAACCCGGGCCTCCCGCGTGGCAGGCGAGAATTCGACCACTGAACCACCGGTGCTTCGCACGATTTCCTAAACACTCATTTCAGTTGAAAATACAATATTTAGAAAAATACATGTTAACAAAATTGCACCGGCCGGGAATCGATCCCGGGCCTTCCGCGTGGCAGGCGAGAATTCTACCACTGAACCACCGGTGCTTCGCACGATTTCCTAAACACTCATTTCAGTTGAAAATACAATATTTAGAAAAATACATGTTAACAAAATTGCACCGGCCGGGAATCGAACACGGGCCTCCCGGGTGGCAGGCGAGAATTCTACCACTGAACCACCGGTGCTTCGCACGATTTTCTAAACACTCATTTCAGTTGAAAATACAATATTTAGAAAAATACATGTTAACAAAATTGCACCGGCCGGGAATCGAACCCGGGCCTCCCGCGTGGCAGGCGAGAATTCTACCACTGAACCACCGGTGCTTCGCACGATTTCCTAAACACTCATTTCAGTTGAAAATACAATATTTAGAAAAATACATGTTAACAAAATTGCACCGGCCGGGAATCGAACCCGGGCCTCCCGCGTGGCAGGCGAGAATTCTACCACTAAACCACTGGTGCTTCGCACGATTTCCTAAACACTCATTTCAGTTAAAAATACAATATTTAGAAAAATACATGTTAACAAAATTGCACCGGCCGGGAATCGAACCCGGGCCTCCCGCGTGGCAGGCGAGAATTCGACCACTGAACCACCGGTGCTTCGCACGATTTCCTAAACACTCATTTCAGTTGAAAATACAATATTTAGAAAAATACATGTTAACAAAATTGCACCGGCCGGGAATCGAACACGGGCCTCCCGGGTGGCAGGCGAGAATTCTACCACTGAACCACCGGTGCTTCGCACGATTTTCTAAACACTCATTTCAGTTGAAAATACAATATTTAGAAAAATACATGTTAACAAAATTGCACCGGCCGGGAATCGAACCCGGGCCTCCCGCGTGGCAGGCGAGAATTCTACCACTGAACCACCGGTGCTTCGCACGATTTCCTAAACACTCATTTCAGTTGAAAATACAATATTTAGAAAAATACATGTTAACAAAATTGCACCGGCCGGGAATCGAACCCGGGCCTCCCGCGTGGCAGGCGAGAATTCTACCACTAAACCACTGGTGCTTCGCACGATTTCCTAAACACTCATTTCAGTTAAAAATACAATATTTAGAAAAATACATGTTAACAAAATTGCACCGGCCGGGAATCGAACCCGGGCCTCCCGCGTGACAGGCGAAAATTCTACCACTGAACCACCGGTGCTTCGCACGATTTCCTAAACACTCATTTCAGTTGAAAATACAATATTTAGAAAAATACATGTTAACAAAATTCCACCGGCCGGGAATCGAACCCGGGCCTCCCGCGTGGCAGGCGAGAATTATACCACTGAACCACCGATGCTTCGCACGATTTCCTAAACACTCATTTCAGTTGAAAATACAATATTTAGAAAATACATGTTAACAAAATTGCACCGGCCGGGAATCGAACCCGGGCCTCCCGCGTGGCAGGCGAGAATTCTACCACTGAACCACCGGTGCTTCGCACGATTTCCTAAACACTCATTTCAGTTGAAAATACAATATTTAGAAAAATACATGTTAACAAAATTGCACCGGCCGGGAATCGAACCCGGGCCTTCCGCGTGGCAGGCGAGAATTCTACCACTGAACCACCGGTGCTTCGCACGATTTCCTAAACACTCATTTCAGTTAAAAATACAATATTTAGAAAAATACATGTTAACAAAATTGCACCGGCCAGGAATCGAACCCGGGCCTCCCGCGTGGCAGGCGAGAATTCTACCACTGAACCACCGGTGCTTCGCACGATTTCCTAAACACTCATTTCAGTTGAAAATACAATATTTAGAAAAATACATGTTAACAAAATTGCACCGGCCGGGAATCGAACCCGGGCCTCCCGCGTCGCAGGCCAGAATTCTACCACTGAACCACCGGTGCTTCGCACGATTTCCTAAACACTCATTTCAGTTGAAAATACAATATTTAGAAAAATACATGTTAACAAAATTGCACCGGCCGGGAATCGAACCCGGGCCTCCCGCGTGGCAGGCGAGAATTCTACCACTGAACCACCGGTGCTTCGCACGATTTCCTAAACACTCATTTCAGTTGAAAATACAATATTTAGAAAAATACATGTTAACAAAATTGCACCGGCCGGGAATCGAACCCGGGCCTCCCGCGTGGCAGGCGAGAATTCTACCACTGAACCACTGGTGCTTCGCACGATTTCCTAAACACTCATTTCAGTTGAAAATACAATATTTAGAACAATACATGTTAACAAAATTGCACCGGCCGGGAATCGAACCCGGGCCTCCCGCGTGGCAGGCGAGAATTCTACCACTGAACCACCGATGCTTCGCACGATTTCCTAAACACTCATTTCAGTTAAAAATACAATATTTAGAAAAATACATGTTAACAAAATTGCACCGGCCGGGAATCGAACCCGGGCCTCCCGCGTGACAGGCGAAAATTCTACCACTGAACCACCGGTGCTTCGCACGATTTCCTAAACACTCATTTCAGTTGAAAATACAATATTTAGAAAAATACATGTTAACAAAATTCCACCGGCCGGGAATCGAACCCGGGCCTCCCGCGTGGCAGGCGAGAATTATACCACTGAACCACCGATGCTTCGCACGATTTCCTAAACACTCATTTCAGTTGAAAATACAATATTTAGAAAAATACATGTTAACAAAATTGCACCGGCCGGGAATCGAACCCGGGCCTCCCGCGTGGCAGGCGAGAATTCTACCACTGAACCACTGGTGCTTCGCACGATTTCCTAAACACTCATTTCAGTTGAAAATACAATATTTAGAACAATACATGTTAACAAAATTGCACCGGCCGGGAATCGAACCCGGGCCTCCCGCGTGGCAGGCGAGAATTCTACCACTGAACCACCGGTGCTTCGCACGATTTCCTAAACACTCATTTCAGTTGAAAATACAATATTTAGAAAAATACATGTTAACAAAATTGCACCGGCCGGGAATCGAACCCGGGCCTTCCGCGTGGCAGGCGAGAATTCTACCACTGAACCACCGGTGCTTCGCACGATTTCCTAAACACTCATTTCAGTTAAAAATACAATATTTAGAAAAATACATGTTAACAAAATTGCACCGGCCAGGAATCGAACCCGGGCCTCCCGCGTGGCAGGCGAGAATTCTACCACTGAACCACCGGTGCTTCGCACGATTTCCTAAACACTCATTTCAGTTGAAAATACAATATTTAGAAAAATACATGTTAACAAAATTGCACCGGCCGGGAATCGAACCCGGGCCTCCCGCGTGGCAGGCCAGAATTCTACCACTGAACCACCGGTGCTTCGCACGATTTCCTAAACACTCATTTCAGTTGAAAATACAATATTTAGAAAAATACATGTTAACAAAATTGCACCGGCCGGGAATCGAACCCGGGCCTCCCGCGTGGCAGGCGAGAATTCTACCACTGAACCACCGGTGCTTCGCACGATTTCCTAAACACTCATTTCAGTTGAAAATACAATATTTAGAAAAATACATGTTAACAAAATTGCACCGGCCGGGAATCGAACCCGGGCCTCCCGCGTGGCAGGCGAGAATTCTACCACTGAACCACTGGTGCTTCGCACGATTTCCTAAACACTCATTTCAGTTGAAAATACAATATTTAGAACAATACATGTTAACAAAATTGCACCGGCCGGGAATCGAACCCGGGCCTCCCGCGTGGCAGGCGAGAATTCTACCACTGAACCACCGATGCTTCGCACGATTTCCTAAACACTCATTTCAGTTGAAAATACAATATTTAGAATAATACATGTTAACAAAATTGCACCGGCCGGGAATCGAACCCGGGCCTCCCGCGTGGCAGGCGAGAATTCTACCACTGAACCACCGATGCTTCGCACGATTTCCTAAACACTAATTTCAGTTGAAAATACAATATTTAGAAAAATACATGTTAACAAAATTGCACCGGCCGGGAATCGAACCCGGGCCTCCCGCGTGGCAGGCGAGAATTCTACCACTGAACCACTGGTGCTTCGCACGATTTCCTAAACACTCATTTCAGTTGAAAATACAATATTTAGAACAATACATGTTAACAAAATTGCACCGGCCGGGAATCGAACCCGGGCCTCCCGCGTGGCAGGCGAGAATTCTACCACTGAACCACCGGTGCTTCGCACGATTTCCTAAACACTCATTTCAGTTGAAAATACAATATTTAGAAAAATACATGTTAACAAAATTGCACCGGCCGGGAATCGAACCCGGGCCTTCCGCGTGGCAGGCGAGAATTCTACCACTGAACCACCGGTGCTTCGCACGATTTCCTAAACACTCATTTCAGTTTAAAATACAATATTTAGAAAAATACATGTTAACAAAATTGCACCGGCCGGGAATCGAACCCGGGCCTCCCGCGTGGCAGGCGAGAATTCTACCACTGAACCACCGGTGCTTCGCACGATTTCCTAAACACTCATTTCAGTTGAAAATACAATATTTAGAACAATACATGTTAACAAAATGGCACCGGCCGGGAATCGAACCCGGGCCTCCCGCGTGGCAGGCGAGAATTCTACCACTGAACCACCGATGCTTCGCACGATTTCCTAAACACTCATTTCAGTTGAAAATACAATATTTAGAAAAATACATGTTAACAAAATTGCACCGGCCGGGAATCGAACCCGGGCCTCCCGCGTGGCAGGCGAGAATTCTACCACTGAACTACCGATGCTTCGCACGATTTCCTAAACACTCATTTCAGTTGAAAATACAATATTTAGAAAAATACATGTTTACAAAATTGCACCGGCCGGGAATCGAACCCGGGCCTCCCGCGTGGCAGGCGAGAATTCTACCACTGAACCACTGGTGCTTCGCACGATTTCCTAAACACTCATTTCAGTTGAAAATACAATATTTAGAACAATACATGTTAACAAAATTGCACCGGCCGGGAATCGAACCCGGGCCTCCCGCGTGGCAGGCGAGAATTCTACCACTGAACCACCGGTGCTTCGCACGATTTCCTAAACACTCATTTCAGTTGAAAATACAATATTTAGAAAAATACATGTTAACAAAATTGCACCGGCCGGGAATCGAACCCGGGCCTTCCGCGTGGCAGGCGAGAATTCTACCACTGAACCACCGGTGCTTCGCACGATTTCCTAAACACTCATTTCAGTTAAAAATACAATATTTAGAAAAATACATGTTAACAAAAGTGCACCGGCCGGGAATCGAACCCGGGCCTCCCGCGTGGCAGGCGAGAATTCTACCACTGAACCACCGGTGCTTCGCACGATTTCCTAAACACTCATTTCAGTTGAAAATACAATATTTAGAAAAATACATGTTAACAAAATTGCACCGGCCGGGAATCGAACCCGGGCCTCCCGCGTGGCAGGCGAGAATTCTGCCACTGAACCACCGGTGCTTCGCACGATTTCCTAAACACTCATTTCAGTTGAAAATACAATATTTAGAAAAATACATGTTAACAAAATTGCACCGGCCGGGAATCGAACCCGGGCCTCCCGCGTGGCAGGCGAGAATTCTGCTACTGAACCACCGGTGCTTCGCACGATTTCGTAAACACTCATTTCAGTTGAAAATACAATATTTAGAAAAATACATGTTAACAAAATTGCACCGGCCGGGAATCGAACCCGGGCCTCCCGCGTGGCAGGCGAGAATTCTACCACTGAACCACCGGTGCTTCGCACGATTTCCTAAACACTCATTTCAGTTGAAAATACAATATTTAGAAAAATACATGTTAACAAAATTGCACCGGCCGGGACTCGAACCCGGGCCTCCCGCGTGGCAGGCGAGAATTCTACCACTGAACCACCGGTGCTTCGCACGATTTCCTAAACACTCATTTCAGTTGAAAATACAATATTTAGAAAAATACATGTTAACAAAATTGTACCGGCCGGGAATCGAACCCGGGCCTCCCGCGTGGCAGGCGAGAATTCTACCACTGAACCACCGGTGCTTCGCACGATTTCCTAAACACTCATTTCAGTTGAAAATACAATATTTAGAAAAATACATGTTAACAAAATTGCACCGGCCGGGAATCGAACCCGGGCCTTCCGCGTGGCAGGCGAGAATTCTACCACTGAACCACCGGTGCTTCGCACGATTTCCTAAACACTCATTTCAGTTGAAAATACAATATTTAGAAAAATACATGTTAACAAAATTGCACCGGCCGGGAATCGAACCCGGGCCTCCCGCGTGGCAGGCGAGAATTCTACCACTGAACCACCGGTGCTTCGCACGATTTTCTATGTTAACAAAATTGCACCGGCCGGGAATCGAACCCGGGCCTCCCGCGTGGCAGGCGAGAATTCTACCACTGAACCACCGGTGCTTCGCACGATTTCCTAAACACTCATTTCAGTTGAAAATACAATATTTAGAAAAATACATGTTAACAAAATTGCACCGGCCGGGAATCGAACCCGGGCCTTCCGCGTGGCAGGCGAGAATTCTACCACTGAACCACCGGTGCTTCGCACGATTTCCTAAACACTCATTTCAGTTAAAAATACAATATTTAGAAAAATACATGTTAACAAAATTGCACCGGACGGGAATCGAACCCGGGCCTCCCGCGTGGCAGGCGAGAATTCTACCACTGAACCACCGGTGCTTCGCACGATTTCCTAAACACTCATTTCTGTTGAAAATACAATATTTAGAAAAATACATGTTAACAAAATTGCACCGGCCGGGAATCGAACCCGGGCCTCCCGCGTGGCAGGCGAGAATTCTACCACTGAACCACCGGTGCTTCGCACGATTTCCTAAACACTCATTTCAGTTGAAAATACAATATTTAGAAAAATACATGTTAACAAAATTGCACCGGCCGGGAATCGAACCCGGGCCTCCCGCGTGGCAGGCGAGAATTCTACCACTGAACCACCGGTGCTTCGCACGATTTCCTAAACACTCATTTCAGTTGAAAATACAATATTTAGAAAAATACATGTTAACAAAATTGCACCGGCCGGGAATCGAACCCGGGCCTCCCGCGTGGCAGGCGAGAATTCTACCACTGAACCACTGGTGCTTCGCACGATTTCCTAAACACTCATTTCAGTTGAAAATACAATATTTAGAACAATACATGTTAACAAAATTGCACCGGCCGGGAATCGAACCCGGGCCTCCCGCGTGGCAGGCGAGAATTCTACCACTGAACCACCGATGCTTCGCACGATTTCCTAAACACTCATTTCAGTTGAAAATACAATATTTAGAAAAATACATGTTAACAAAATTGCACCGGCCGGGAATCGAACCCGGGCCTCCCGCGTGGCAGGCGAGAATTCTACCACTGAACCACCGATGCTTCGCACGATTTCCTAAACACTAATTTCAGTTGAAAATACAATATTTAGAAAAATACATGTTAACAAAATTGCACCGGCCGGGAATCGAACCCGGGCCTCCCGCGTGGCAGGCGAGAATTCTACCACTGAACCACTGGTGCTTCGCACGATTTCCTAAACACTCATTTCAGTTGAAAATACAATATTTAGAACAATACATGTTAACAAAATTGCACCGGCCGGGAATCGAACCCGGGCCTCCCGCGTGGCAGGCGAGAATTCTACCACTGAACCACCGGTGCTTCGCACGATTTCCTAAACACTCATTTCAGTTGAAAATACAATATTTAGAAAAATACATGTTAACAAAATTGCACCGGCCGGGAATCGAACCCGGGCCTTCCGCGTGGCAGGCGAGAATTCTACGACTGAACCACCGGTGCTTCGCACGATTTCCTAAACACTCATTTCAGTTTAAAATACAATATTTAGAAAAATACATGTTAACAAAATTGCACCGGCCGGGAATCGAACCCGGGCCTCCCGCGTGGCAGGCGAGAATTCTACCACTGAACCACCGGTGCTTCGCACGATTTCCTAAACACTCATTTCAGTTGAAAATACAATATTTAGAACAATACATGTTAACAAAATTGCACCGGCCGGGAATCGAACCCGGGCCTCCCGCGTGGCAGGCGAGAATTCTACCACTGAACCACCGATGCTTCGCACGATTTCCTAAACACTCATTTCAGTTGAAAATACAATATTTAGAAAAATACATGTTAACAAAATTGCACCGGCCGGGAATCGAACCCGGGCCTCCCGCGTGGCAGGCGAGAATTCTACCACTGAACTACCGATGCTTCGCACGATTTCCTAAACACTCATTTCAGTTGAAAATACAATATTTAGAAAAATACATGTTAACAAAATTGCACCGGCCGGGAATCGAACCCGGGCCTCCCGCGTGGCAGGCGAGAATTCTACCACTGAACCACTGGTGCTTCGCACGATTTCCTAAACACTCATTTCAGTTGAAAATACAATATTTAGAACAATACATGTTAACAAAATTGCACCGGCCGGGAATCGAACCCGGGCCTCCCGCGTGGCAGGCGAGAATTCTACCACTGAACCACCGGTGCTTCGCACGATTTCCTAAACACTCATTTCAGTTGAAAATACAATATTTAGAAAAATACATGTTAACAAAATTGCACCGGCCGGGAATCGAACCCGGGCCTTCCGCGTGGCAGGCGAGAATTCTACCACTGAACCACCGGTGCTTCGCACGATTTCCTAAACACTCATTTCAGTTAAAAATACAATATTTAGAAAAATACATGTTAACAAAAGTGCACCGGCCGGGAATCGAACCCGGGCCTCCCGCGTGGCAGGCGAGAATTCAACCACTGAACCACCGGTGCTTCGCACGATTTCCTAAACACTCATTTCAGTTGAAAATACAATATTTAGAAAAATACATGTTAACAAAATTGCACCGGCCGGGAATCGAACCCGGGCCTCCCGCGTGGCAGGCGAGAATTCTACCACTGAACCACCGGTGCTTCGCACGATTTCCTAAACACTCATTTCAGTTGAAAATACAATATTTAGAAAAATACATGTTAACAAAATTGCACCGGCCGGGAATCGAACCCGGGCCTCCCGCGTGGCAGGCGAGAATTCTGCTACTGAACCACCGGTGCTTCGCACGATTTCGTAAACACTCATTTCAGTTGAAAATACAATATTTAGAAAAATACATGTTAACAAAATTGCACCGGCCGGGAATCGAACCCGGGCCTCCCGCGTGGCAGGCGAGAATTCTACCACTGAACCACCGGTGCTTCGCACGATTTCCTAAACACTCATTTCAGTTGAAAATACAATATTTAGAAAAATACATGTTAACAAAATTGCACCGGCCGGGACTCGAACCCGGGCCTCCCGCGTGGCAGGCGAGAATTCTACCACTGAACCACCGGTGCTTCGCACGATTTCCTAAACACTCATTTCAGTTGAAAATACAATATTTAGAAAAATACATGTTAACAAAATTGTACCGGCCGGGAATCGAACCCGGGCCTCCCGCGTGGCAGGCGAGAATTCTACCACTGAACCACCGGTGCTTCGCACGATTTCCTAAACACTCATTTCAGTTGAAAATACAATATTTAGAAAAATACATGTTAACAAAATTGCACCGGCCGGGAATCGAACCCGGGCCTTCCGCGTGGCAGGCGAGAATTCTACCACTGAACCACCGGTGCTTCGCACGATTTCCTAAACACTCATTTCAGTTGAAAATACAATATTTAGAAAAATACATGTTAACAAAATTGCACCGGCCGGGAATCGAACCCGGGCCTCCCGCGTGGCAGGCGAGAATTCTACCACTGAACCACCGGTGCTTCGCACGATTTTCTATGTTAACAAAATTGCACCGGCCGGGAATCGAACCCGGGCCTCCCGCGTGGCAGGCGAGAATTCTACCACTGAACCACCGGTGCTTCGCACGATTTCCTAAACACTCATTTCAGTTGAAAATACAATATTTAGAAAAATGCATGTTAACAAAAGTGCACCGGCCGGGAATCGAACCCGGGCCTCCCGCGTGGCAGGCGAGAATTCTACCACTGAACCACCGGTGCTTCGCACGATTTCCTAAACACTCATTTCAGTTGAAAATACAATATTTAGAAAAATACATGTTAACAAAATTGCACCGGCCGGGACTCGAACCCGGGCCTCCCGCGTGGCAGGCGAGAATTCTACCAATGAACCACCGGTGCTTCGCACGATTTCCTAAACACTCATTTCAGTTGAAAATACAATATTTAGAAAAATACATGTTAACAAAATTGTACCGGCCGGGAATCGAACCCGGGCCTCCCGCGTGGCAGGCGAGAATTCTACCACTGAACCACCGGTGCTTCGCACGATTTCCTAAACACTCATTTCAGTTGAAAATACAATATTTAGAAAAATACATGTTAACAAAATTGCACCGGCCGGGAATCGAACCCGGGCCTTCCGCGTGGCAGGCGAGAATTCTACCACTGAACCACCGGTGCTTCGCACGATTTCCTAAACACTCATTTCAGTTGAAAATACAATATTTAGAAAAATACATGTTAACAAAATTGCACCGGCCGGGAATCGAACCCGGGCCTCCCGCGTGGCAGGCGAGAATTCTACCACTGAACCACCGGTGCTTCGCACGATTTTCTATGTTAACAAAATTGCACCGGCCGGGAATCGAACCCGGGCCTCCCGCGTGGCAGGCGAGAATTCTACCACTGAACCACCGGTGCTTCGCACGATTTCCTAAACACTCATTTCAGTTGAAAATACAATATTTAGAAAAATGCATGTTAACAAAAGTGCACCGGCCGGGAATCGAACCCGGGCCTCCAGCGTGGCAGGCGAGAATTCTACTACTGAACAACCGGTGCTTCGCACGATTTCCTAAACACTCATTTCAGTTGAAAATACAATATTTAGAAAAATACATGTTAACAAAATTGCACCGGCCGGGAATCGATCCCGGGCCTCCCGCGTGGCAGGCGAGGATTCTACCACTGAACCACCGGTGCTTCGCACGATTTCCTAAACACTCATTTCAGTTGAAAATACAATATTTAGAACAATACATGTTAACAAAATTGCACCGGCCGGGAATCGAACCCGGGCCTCCCGCGTGGCAGGCGAGAATTCTACCACTGAACCACCGGTGCTTCGCACGATTTCCTAAACACTCATTTCAGTTGAAAATACAATATTTAGAAAAATACATGTTAACAAAATTGCACCGGCCGGGAATCGAACCCGGGCCTTCCGCGTGGCAGGCGAGAATTCTACCACTGAACCACCGGTGCTTCGCACGATTTCCTAAACACTCATTTCAGTTAAAAATACAATATTTAGAAAAATACATGTTAACAAAATTGCACCGGCCAGGAATCGAACCCGGGCCTCCCGCGTGGCAGGCGAGAATTCTACCACTGAACCACCGGTGCTTCGCACGATTTCCTAAACACTCATTTCAGTTGAAAATACAATATTTAGAAAAATACATGTTAACAAAATTGCACCGGCCGGGAATCGAACCCGGGCCTCCCGCGTGGCAGGCGAGAATTCTACCCCTAAACCACCGGTGCTTCGCACGATTTCCTAAACACTCATTTCAGTTGAAAATACAATATTTAGAACAATACATGTTAACAAAATTGCACCGGCCGGGAATCGAACCCGGGCCTCCCGCGTGGCAGGCGAGAATTCTACCACTGAACCACCGATGCTTCGCACGATTTCCTAAACACTCATTTCAGTTGAAAATACAATATTTAGAAAAATACATGTTAACAAAATTGCACCGGCTGGGAATCGAACCCGGGCCTCCCGCGTGGCAGGCGAGAATTCTACCACTGAACCACCGATGCTTCGCACGATTTCCTAAACACTAATTTCAGTTGAAAATACAATATTTAGAAAAATACATGTGAACCACCGGTGCTTCGCACGATTTCCTAAACACTCATTTCAGTTGAAAATACAATATTTAGAAAAATACATGTTAACAAAATTGCACCGGCCGGGAATCGAACCCGGGCCTTCCGCGTGGCAGGCGAGAATTCTACCACTGAACCACCGGTGCTTCGCACGATTTCCTAAACACTCATTTCAGTTGAAAATACAATATTTAGAAAAATACATGTTAACAAAATTGCACCGGCCGGGAATCGAACCCGGGCCTCCCGCGTGGCAGGCGAGAATTCTACCACTGAACCACCGGTGCTTCGCACGATTTCCTAAACACTCATTTCAGTTGAAAATACAATATTTAGAACAATACATGTTAACAAAATTGCACCGGCCGGGAATCGAACCCGGGCCTCCCGCGTGGCAGGCGAGAATTCTACCACTGAACCACTGGTGCTTCGCACGATTTCCTAAACACTCATTTCAGTTGAAAATACAATATTTAGAACAATACATGTTAACAAAATTGCACCGGCCGGGAATCGAACCCGGGCCTCCCGCGTGGCAGGCGAGAATTCTACCACTGAACCACCGATGCTTCGCACGATTTCCTAAACACTCATTTCAGTTGAAAATACAATATTTAGAAAAATACATGTTAACAAAATTGCACCGGCCGGGAATCGAACCCGGGCCTCCCGCGTGGCAGGCGAGAATTCTACCACTGAACCACCGATGCTTCGCACGATTTCCTAAACACTAATTTCAGTTGAAAATACAATATTTAGAAAAATACATGTGAACCACCGGTGCTTCGCACGATTTCCTAAACACTCATTTCAGTTGAAAATACAATATTTAGAAAAATACATGTTAACAAAATTGCACCGGCCGGGAATCGAACCCGGGCCTTCCGCGTGGCAGGCGAGAATTCTACCACTGAACCACCGGTGCTTCGCACGATTTCCTAAACACTCATTTCAGTTAAAAATACAATATTTAGAAAAATACATGTTAACAAAAGTGCACCGGCCGGGAATCGAACCCGGGCCTCCCGCGTGGCAGGCGAGAATTCTACCACTGAACCACCGGTGCTTCGCACGATTTCCTAAACACTCATTTCAGTTGAAAATACAATATTTAGAAAAATACATGTTAACAAAATTGCACCGGCCGGGAATCGAACCCGGGCCTCCCGCGTGGCAGGCGAGAATTCTACCACTGAACCACCGGTGCTTTGCACGATTTCCTAAACACTCATTTCAGTTGAAAATACAATATTTAGAAAAATACATGTTAACAAAATTGCACCGGCCGGGAATCGAACCCGGGCCTCCCGCGTGGCAGGCGAGAATTCTGCTACTGAACCACCGGTGCTTCGCACGATTTCGTAAACACTCATTTCAGTTGAAAATACAATATTTAGAAAAATACATGTTAACAAAATTGCACCGGCCGGGAATCGAACCCGGGCCTCCCGCGTGGCAGGCGAGAATTCTACCACTGAACCACCGGTGCTTCGCACGATTTCCTAAACACTCATTTCAGTTGAAAATACAATATTTAGAAAAATACATGTTAACAAAATTGCACCGGCCGGGACTCGAACCTGGGCCTCCCGCGTGGCAGGCGAGAATTCTACCACTGAACCACCGGTGCTTCGCACGATTTCCTAAACACTCATTTCAGTTGAAAATACAATATTTAGAAAAATACATGTTAACAAAATTGTACCGGCCGGGAATCGAACCCGGGCCTCCCGCGTGGCAGGCGAGAATTCTACCACTGAACCACCGGTGCTTCGCACGATTTCCAAAACACTCATTTCAGTTGAAAATACAATATTTAGAAAAATACATGTTAACAAAATTGCACCGGCCGGGAATCGAACCCGGGCCTTCCGCGTGGCAGGCGAAAATTCTACCACTGAACCACCGGTGCTTCGCACGATTTCCTAAACACTCATTTCAGTTGAAAATACAATATTTAGAAAAATACATGTTAACAAAATTGCACCGGCCGGGAATCGAACCCGGGCCTCCCGCGTGGCAGGCGAGAATTCTACCACTGAACCACCGGTGCTTCGCACGATTTTCTATGTTAACAAAATTGCACCGGCCGGGAATCGAACCCGGGCCTCCCGCGTGGCAGGCGAGAATTCTACCACTGAACCACCGGTGCTTCGCACGATTTCCTAAACACTCATTTCAGTTGAAAATACAATATTTAGAAAAATGCATGTTAACAAAAGTGCACCGGCCGGGAATCGAACCCGGGCCTCCCGCGTGGCAGGCGAGAATTCTACCACTGAACCACCGGTGCTTCGCACGATTTCCTAAACACTCATTTCAGTTGAAAATACAATATTTAGAAAAATACATGTTAACAAAATTGCACCGGCCGGGACTCGAACCCGGGCCGCCCGCGTGGCAGGCGAGAATTCTACCAATGAACCACCGGTGCTTCGCACGATTTCCTAAACACTCATTTCAGTTGAAAATACAATATTTAGAAAAATACATGTTAACAAAATTGTACCGGCCGGGAATCGAACCCGGGCCTCCCGCGTGGCAGGCGAGAATTCTACCACTGAACCACCGGTGCTTCGCACGATTTCCTAAACACTCATTTCAGTTGAAAATACAATATTTAGAAAAATACATGTTAACAAAATTGCACCGGCCGGGAATCGAACCCGGGCCTTCCGCGTGGCAGGCGAGAATTCTACCACTGAACCACCGGTGCTTCGCACGATTTCCTAAACACTCATTTCAGTTGAAAATACAATATTTAGAAAAATACATGTTAACAAAATTGCACCGGCCGGGAATAGAACCCGGGCCTCCCGCGTGGCAGGCGAGAATTCTACCACTGAACCACCGGTGCTTCGCACGATTTTCTATGTTAACAAAATTGCACCGGCCGGGAATCGAACCCGGGCCTCCCGCGTGGCAGGCGAGAATTCTACCACTGAACCACCGGTGCTTCGCACGATTTCCTAAACACTCATTTCAGTTGAAAATACAATATTTAGAAAAATGCATGTTAACAAAAGTGCACCGGCCGGGAATCGAACCCGGGCCTCCAGCGTGGCAGGCGAGAATTCTACTACTGAACAACCGGTGCTTCGCACGATTTCCTAAACACTCATTTCAGTTGAAAATACAATATTTAGAAAAATACATGTTAACAAAATTGCACCGGCCGGGAATCGAACCCGGGCCTCCCGCGTGGCAGGCGAGAATTCTACCAATGAACCACCGGTGCTTCGCACGATTTCCTAAACACTCATTTCAGTTGAAAATACAATATTTAGAAAAATACATGTTAACAAAATTGCACCGGCCGGGAATCGAACCCGGGCCTCCCGCGTGGCAGGCGAGAATTCTACCACTGAACCACCGGTGCTTCGCACGATTTCCTAAACACTCATTTCAGTTGAAAATACAATATTTAGAAAAATACATGTTAACAAAATTGTACCGGCCGGGAATCGAACCCGGGCCTCCCGCGTGGCAGGCGAGGATTCTACCACTGAACCACCGGTGCTTCGCACGATTTCCTAAACACTCATTTCAGTTGAAAATACAATATTTAGAAAAATACATGTTAACAAAATTGCACCGGCCGGGAATCGAACCCGGGCCTCCCGCGTGGCAGGCGAGAATTCTACCACTGAACCACCGGTGCTTCGCACGATTTCCTAAACACTCATTTCAGTTGAAAATACAATATTTAGAAAAATACATGTTAACAAAATTGCACCGGCCGGGAATCGAACCCGGGCCTTCCGCGTGGCAGGCGAGAATTCTACCACTGAACCACCGGTGCTTCGCACGATTTCCTAAACACTCATTTCAGTTAAAAATACAATATTTATAAAAATACATGTTAACAAAATTGCACCGGCCGGGAATCGAACCCGGGCCTCCCGCGTGGCAGGCGAGAATTCTACCACTGAACCACCGGTGCTTCGCACGATTTCCTAAACACTCATTTCAGTTGAAAATACAATATTTAGAAAAATACATGTTAACAAAATTGCACCGGCCGGGAATCGAACCCGGGCCTCCCGCGTGGCAGGCAAGAATTCTACCATTCTACCACTGAACCACCGGTGCTTCGCACGATTTCCTAAACACTCATTTCAGTTGAAAATACAATATTTAGAAAAATACATGTTAACAAAATTGCACCGGCCGGGAATCGAACCCGGGCCTCCCGCGTGGCAGGCGAGAATTCTACCACTGAACCACCGGTGCTTCGCACGATTTCCTAAACACTCATTTCAGTTGAAAATACAATATTTAGAAAAATACATGTTAACAAAATTGCACCGGCCGGGAATCGAACCCGGGCCTTCCGCGTGGCAGGCGAGAATTCTACCACTGAACCACCGGTGCTTCGCACGATTTTCTAAACACTCATTTCAGTTGAAAATACAATATTTAGAAAAATACATGTTAACAAAATTGCACCGGCTGGGAATCGAACCCGGGCCTCCCGCGTGGCAGGCGAGAATTCTACCACTGAACCACCGGTGCTTCGCACGATTTCCTAAACACTCATTTCAGTTGAAAATACAATATTTAGAAAAATACATGTTAACAAAATTGCACCGGCCGGGAATCGAACCCGGGCCTCCCGCGTGGCAGTCGAGAATTCTACCACTGAACCACCGGTGCTTCGCACGATTTCCTAAACACTAATTTCAGTTGAAAATACAATATTTAGAAAAATACATGTTAACAAAATTGCACCGGCCGGGAATCGAACCCGGGCCTCCCGCGTGGCAGGCGAGAATTCTACTACTGAACCACCGGTGCTTCGCACGATTTCCTAAACACTCATTTCAGTTGAAAATACAATATTTAGAAAAATACATGTTAACAAAATTGCACCGGCCGGGAATCGAACCCGGGCCTTCCGCGTGGCAGGCGAGAATTCTACCACTGAACCACCGGTGCTTCGCACGATTTCCTAAACACTCATTTCAGTTGAAAATACAATATTTAGAAAAATACATGTTAACAAAATTGCACCGGCCGGGACTCGAACCCGGGCCTCCCGCGTGGCAGGCGAGAATTCTACCACTGAACCACCGGTGCTTCGCACGATTTCCTAAACACTCATTTCAGTTGAAAATACAATATTTAGAAAAATACATGTTAACAAAATTGTACCGGCCGGGAATCGAACCCGGGCCTTCCGCGTGGCAGGCGAGAATTCTACCACTGAACCACCGGTGCTTCGCACGATTTCCTAAACACTCATTTCAGTTGAAAATACAATATTTAGAAAAATACATGTTAACAAAATTGCACCGGCCGGGAATCGAACCCGGGCCTCCCGCGTGGCAGGCGAGAATTCTACCACTGAACCACCGGTGCTTCGCACGATTTTCTAAACACTCATTTCAGTTGAAAATACAATATTTAGAAAAATACATGTTAACAAAATTGCACCGGCCGGGAATCGAACCCGGGCCTCCCGCGTGGCAGGCGAGAATTCTACCACTGAACCACCGGTGCTTCGCACGATTTCCTAAACACTCATTTCAGTTGAAAATACAATATTTAGAACAATACATGTTAACAAAATTGCACCGGCCGGGAAACGAACCCGGGCCTCCCGCGTGGCAGGCGAGAATTCTACCACTGAACCACCGGTGCTTCGCACGATTTCCTAAACACTCATTTCAGTTGAAAATACAACATTTAGAAAAATACATGTTAACGAAATTGCACCGGCCGGGAATCGAACCCGGGCCTTCCGCGTGGCAGGCGAGAATTCTACCACTGAACCACCGGTGCTTCGCACGATTTCCTAAACACTCATTTCAGTTGAAAATACAATATTTAGAAAAATACATGTTAACAAAATTGCACCGGCCGGGAATCGAACCCGGGCCTCCCGCGTGGCAGGCGAGAATGCTACCACTGAACCACCGGTGCTTCGCACGATTTCCTAAACACTCATTTCAGTTGAAAATACAATATTTAGAAAAATACATGTTAACAAAATTGCACCGGCCGGGAATCGAACACGGGCCTCCCGCGTGGCAGGCGAGAATTCTACCACTGAACCACCGGTGCTTCGCACGATTTCCTAAACACTCATTTCAGTTGAAAATACAATATTTAGAAAAATACATGTTAACAAAATTCCTCCGGCCGGGAATCGAACCCGGGCCTCCCGCGTGGCAGGCGAGAATTCTACCACTGAACCACCGGTGCTTCGCACGATTTCCTAAACACTCATTTCAGTTGAAAATACAATATTTAGAAAAATACATGTTAACAAAATTGCACCGGCCGGGAATCGAACCCGGGCCTCCAGCGTGGCAGGCGAGAATTCTACTACTGAACCACCGGTGCTTCGCACGATTTCCTAAACACTCATTTCAGTTGAAAATACAATATTTAGAAAAATACATGTTAACAAAATTGCACCGGCCGGGAATCGAACCCGGGCCTCCCGCGTGGCAGGCGAGAATTCTACCAATGAACCACCGGTGCTTCGCACGATTTCCTAAACACTCATTTCAGTTGAAAATACAATATTTAGAAAAATACATGTTAACAAAATTGCACCGGCCGGGAATCGAACCCGGGCCTCCCGCGTGGCAGGCGAGAATTCTACCACTGAACCACCGGTGCTTCGCACGATTTCCTAAACACTCATTTCAGTTGAAAATACAATATTTAGAAAAATACATGTTAACAAAATTGCACCGGCCGGGAATCGAACCCGGGCCTCCCGCGTGGCAGGCGAGAATTCTACCAATGAACCACCGGTGCTTCGCACGATTTCCTAAACACTCATTTCAGTTGAAAATACAATATTTAGAAAAATACATGTTAACAAAATTGTACCGGCCGGGAATCGAACCCGGGCCTCCCGCGTGGCAGGCGAGAATTCTACCACTGAACCACCGGTGCTTCGCACGATTTCCTAAACACTCATTTCAGTTGAAAATACAATATTTAGAAAAATACATGTTAACAAAATTGCACCGGCCGGGAATCGAACCCGGGCCTCCCGCGTGGCAGGCGAGAATTCTACCACTGAACCACCGGTGCTTCGCACGATTTCCTAAACACTCATTTC